>CM026404.1:15053459-15068625 GCA_014843695.1 Archivesica marissinica | reverse complement strand
AATTACCACATTTACGCTTTCATCCACGCCAACGAAAGTGATTATTATAAGTTGTTAGAATTTGGATCGCAATCGTTGTAAAATAAATAAAGCTTAAACTTAATAATAACTTCTATTACATGTTGATACATGTACGTTTATTTACAGTCGCCCTCTGGTTAATACAAAACAGGTTCGAGGTTAATGGACAAATACAGCAGATACCCTTTACTTACCACTAAACTAGTATGTGTAAAGCATGGTAATCTAGAAAGGTTAAACTGTTTTTAGTATACAACGATTGCGAAGCAAGTTCTAACAACTTATATTAATCGCTCTCATTGGCGCGGATATGTGAGATGGTACGATGGTCGCCAGATCGACATTCATCTATCATCTACACTTGAAAGGGTTAACTACTTTATATCTATAATCACTCTCAATGGCACAGATGAAAGCACGTGGGAGGAAAGCTCAGTACCCGAGAAAACACCCACCTGTCCGATCTAGTGACCACCATACCATCTCACATACTTCCAGGTCCCAGGATCGATCCCGGGTTTTATTTTGGCGAGAAGAGAGCGTACTAACCACTGCATTAATCGGACCGTCTATAGCAACTGACTACATAGCGAACAATTTAATATGCATTTTTTTATTTTATTTATTATCCATAATTACGTCTTAGAAAAGAAAGCAAGCACATACAATTTATACAATGGTCTGGTGTCCATTTTATCAACCCGTCTTATATGCGAGTGCATGCCAAAATCCACAGTGTTCAGGACAACAGTAGGAGGGGGTGGTCTTATAGGCCAGTTCGCCTTATAAACGAGTATAGACGGTGGTAATTCAGAAAGTTCGACATACTGTATATAAGTCAGAGAAACCCAGTAAATTTATTTATAAGAAGAAAGCTTAAATGTTACAGTATCTCCTCTACAGACAATTGTTTCATGTTGAACTTTGCAATAAATTGAAATGTGACAGAAAGATTTTAGCAAGGGACAAATCAAGGGGGATATACAGTGCTATAAACTGTTATATGCCAAATAAGCAAATTTTTCAGCATCTAATTAATTGATTAAAAACATCATGGCTCCAACAAGCTGAACAACATACGTTTTGTATCACATCCATCAAGTGACTTGCTCATTCATTCAGACTGAATGTATTATTTTATCATGTCAGACAGTAATTAACCCTTTCAACCCCACAGGCTTCTAAATAGGCTTATGAAAAGTGTAGATCCAGATGAGTCACGAGCCGTCTCATCAGGATCTGCACTTTTTTGCCAGTAATAATTATTACTATTTTTAGATAAAATTACCCATTTTGATAAATGAACTGGTCCAAAGGTAATTTTCTTATTAATTTATTGGTCTAATAATAGCATGCACCAATCCATGTCAGTTACTTGGGGTTGAAAGAGTTAAATATTAATTTATATCATATTTGGAATGAGTTGGTAACACACAAGAGAATTCGGATAAATCTCTTATAAATCATGTCAGTCTATCTCAGCCTATTGTGAATGGATATTCAGGATGGGAGGGGTGAGGGGTGGGCTACAATTCACTCTTTGCACGCTAGCCGTGAAATAAACAGTTAACCCTTTGCATGCTGATGGCAGATAAAATTACTATAGCAAACAGCATAGAGCCAGATCAGACAGAACTTCTGTGCTGTCTGACAAGGCTCTATGCTGTTTGTTCTGTTCCGTCTGATCTGGCTCTATGCTGTTTGCTATTCGGATAGTGGAGCTAAAACAATTGGCTGAATAGCAAACAACATAGATCCTGATCAGAGGCGGCACTACGCAGCGGCTGATCTGGATCTATGTTGTTTGCAAAGGGTTAAAGATGTCGTGCAATTTCATTAAGAATTGTGTCGTTAATTGTGTCGTAACGTTAACCACACAATTCTAATGAAATTCCATGACATATTTCCAGAGTTTTCGGTCTCAAATAAGAAAAACATATTAATGAATTGTTGTCTGCTACAATTATTTTAACTCGTTTTGACATTATTTTACCCAGCATGCAAAGATGTTAATATCATTACTATACAACCTGGGGCTATTGCACAATTTATTTACAAAGCTATAGACTTATAATAAAGTGGTAGCCACATTGATTTCTTAACCCATATTTCAACATCCCTGCATCCAGGAATAATGCAGATGAAAGTTCATGAATATTTTAGCAGAGAGATATGCCCGAGAGATATGCCTGCTTGCAAACTGTACTTAACTGCACTTAACTGTACTTACAACATGCATGCAAGCATAATGAAAAAAAATCTGTCATATAAACCTTTTCATGCCTATTTTGCTTTATAATCCACTCTTCTTCAAACATAGTCACACTGTTAACTTTAATAGCATACTGTCTGGGACTTGTCACTGTTGTAACACTCATTATGGCCCCTTAGGTGCTTGACATTTAATTATTTTTGTGATGTCCGCTTGTTAACCATTTCACACATAATGACAGAAATACATTGATGTTTTGCAATAGATCTACCAAGTAATACCAATGCTTTGGTAATAATAATACAGTAATACTTAACAACTTAAAGCAGCATTACATCATATGAAATAAAAGATATTTGAAAATTTCAATTTTTACATATGGGTAGCAATGCTGCTACACATTCTAACATTATATTTTGTATGCTTACCGGTATGTTCATTTGGTAAACTGTTTTTTTGCGATAAAACAAACTCGAAACCGAAAGTAGGACTTTCCGAGTCGATCGGTCACGCACTTGTTTACAACCGGAACGCATCGTCCGCACTTGTTTACATTCGGAATGCATCGTCCCCATTTGTCCCACGGTATCATTTTTAATTAAATTACTTGATATGTTGATTCATACCTCTGTAAGCTAAGTCTTTTTAGGACATTTCTACATTCCCGCGAGGGGTTCAACATTAGAGGAAGATAGATAGATAGTATTTCATGTTCAAAATATATACGTTGTTTTCTACATCCTCTGTTGTTCCATGCATGTGCGCTGTGCGTGTTTACATTTCGTGTGTTGATAAACAAATTCGCGTATACGACGGTTTAAATTTATTGGAATTTTATCGTTTCTGAGCGACTATTTCGATTTTTGTAAACACACACACATTAGTATTTATGTTTTACCCAAAACATCCTTTATTACGATGTAATGCTGCTTTAAGTTGGTAGTATTATGTCAAAGAAATTTGTTTCATATGGCCAGCATTTGGTTAATCTTGTCAGTAAAATGCTTCTTTAATATCAGCGTCACCCCTATTGAAAGGGCCAACCAATACTGACTTATGAGACACTTTTTTTTAGAACATCAGTACTTTCCGAGCTTGTAGGCCAGGGGCCAAGCTGGTAGGCACTCGGTAACCATTATTTAACTAGCTGGTGGCTCACCAACCGGCTATATCAGAACAAAACCCTGCAAGTAGCAAGCAAGATTGAAAGCTACAGTTTTATTACACACAGTAACAAGATTGAAAGTTACAGCTTTATCAATATAGATAAGGTGACCCAGTTACACACAGTAACAAGATTGAAAGTTACAGTTTTATCAATTTAGATAAGGTGACCCAGTTACACACAGTAACAAGATTGAAAGCTACAGTTTTATCAAAATAGATAAGGTGACCCAGTTACACACAGTAACAAGATTGAAAGTTACAGTTTTATCAATATAGATAAGGTGACCCAGTTACACACAGTAACAAGATTGAAAGTTACAGTTTTATCAATTTAGATAAGGTGACCCAGTTAGACACAGTAACAAGATTGAAAGCTACAGTTTTATCAAAATAGATAAGGTGACCCAGTTACACACAGTAACAAGATTGAAAGCTACAGTTTTATCAATATATATAAGGTGACCCAGTTAGACACAGTAACAAGATTGAAAGCTACAGTTTTATCAAAATAGATAAGGTGACCCAGTTACACACAGTAACAAGATTGAAAGTTACAGTTTTATCAATTTAGATAAGGTGACCCAGTTACACACAGTAACAAGATTGAAAGCTACAGTTTTATCAAAATAGATAAGGTGACCCAGTTACACACAGTAACAAGATTGAAAGCTACAGTTTTATCAATATATATAAGGTGACCCAGTTAGACACAGTAACAAGATTGAAAGCTACAGTTTTATCAAAATAGATAAGGTGACCCAGTTACACACAGTAACAAGATTGAAAGTTACAGTTTTATCAATTTAGATAAGGTGACCCAGTTACACACAGTAACAAGATTGAAAGCTACAGTTTTATCAAAATAGATAAGGTGACCCAGTTACACACAGTAACAAGATTGTAAGTTAATGTTTTTGTCAATATAGATAAGGTGACCCAGTTACACACAGTAACAAGATTGTAAGTTAATGTTTTTGTCAATATAGATAAGGTGACCCAGTTACACACAGTAACAAGATTGTAAGTTAATGTTGTTGTCAATATAGATAAGGTGACCCAGTTACACACAGTAACAAGATTGTAAGTTAATGTTTTTGTCAATATAGATCAATCGACCAAATTACTGTAACCCAGTCACGCATGTTTGTTATTATGCTATAAGAAATTTATAGCATACTAACATGACCCAGCGAAATTATTGATCATTAAATAAATCATGTGTCAGTTATGGTAAGTCTTCATCGATTGTGTCTGTGTTCTATTTCCAATAGTGATTTGAATGCGTGATAACGCAGTGGTAGCACGTTCACTTCAGGTGCGAAAGGCCTGGAATTTGAGCCCAGTTGAAGCCCTGATTGTAACCTTAGGCAATGCATTAAAATTCCACATTGCCTCTTCTCTCTCCCTCGTGGTGATGGATTCCATCAGGAATGATGTCTCGAGAGTGATTTAATACAAGTTGTAAGAACTTGTTTGTAAGAACTTGTTTCACAATCGAGCTAAAATAAATTTGTATAAATTAAATAGCGAGTTCTAATTTGACATTTCTAATATTAACTGAACGTGTAAATATTATAGTATTATAAAAGTATAATTTGCTAATTCTAGCAGTTTGCATGGTACGAGATCAATCTGCCGCTGGGAATGGTGTCCGACTGACAATACTCATATTTTCAATCCAGCAAAGTTCTTCAGAAAAGGGAGCATCTTAAGGCAGACATAGGAGTAGTGCATGTGTGGAATAGGGATCAGGATCTATGTTGTTTGCTATTCAGCCAAGTGTTTTAGCTCCATTATACAAACAGCAAACAGCATAGAGCCTGATCAGACATTCTGTGCTGTTGATCTGGTTCTATGTGGTTTGCAAAAATGAATATACTGGTTTCCAGCACAGTATGAGTAACCTGCCAAATAAATTGGAAAATAATGTGCAAACAACATAGATCAAGATCAGCCACGGCTTAACGCCACATCTGATCAGGATCTATGTTGTTTGCTATTTAGACAAGTGATTTAGCTCCACTATCCGAATAGCAAACAGCATAGAGTCTGATCAGACATCACGTTCTGTGTCGTCTGATCAGGCTCCATGCCGTTTTGCAAAACGACTTCTGTACGTGATTGGCAGGATAAGGCGTAATCTCAATATATCAATACACTGGCAGGATAAGGCGTAATCTCAATATATCAATACACTAACTTTCATGACTGACACTAATTACTACTAGATACTCTTCTGCTCCAGCTGGTTGTTAATAATGTATCTCCCATACTTCCTGTAGCTATATGACTAAAGTTAATTGTTTGTACATATCTGTGAAAGTTCAGATACTTAGTACACTGGGGGACATTCGATTGTATCCTATTCTAATTTTTCTACCACACATTATTTGTTTTGGTGACAAATTTACAGCGATATCTCTTCTATTGTCCAAGATACTATCAATAAAACTACAGAGAAACGTAATGAGATTTCAACCATGTTATTAACCTCATCCCCCCCTCCCTGTTAGGAACTGGAGTTATGAGGTTTTGGCTGTGTGTGGCTGTGTGCCTGTCCGTATGTTAGCAGGATAACTGAAAAGGTTGTAAATGGATTTTGATGAAACTTTGTAGATATAATTTTAGAGGGTTGGTTCAGGTGTAAGTGATGTAATTTTTGGAGAAATCGGTCATGCATGGCGGTCGACGAGTGCTATTCTCCAGCTATTCTTTAATAAATTTCTGCAAAATAGGGTTAAAATACACAGTATGACCAGTAAAATAGAAGGAGTGCTTTATAATGGGCCAGTGTATATTACTGGACAAAATTTTGTATGAAAATTGAAAGAAAATTTTTTTGATTATTTTTTAGCGAGAAGTGAGGCGCTATAGGGGGGGGGGCAAAGTCAGGGTCTATGGTGACTATTTGGCCCAAGTCACCCTCTAGAATGAGCCCTGTACATGTATGTCCCTCCCAATAACACAGCGTAAATGATTACAGAAATAATGCTTTTTAATTAGAACTATTCAATAACATGTATTTATCGTCGCTACCGGTTGCCCATATAAGCGACGCCTCCTGAAGAGATTAGTCATTTTAGATAATTGTAGGAGAGTGCAATGATACAGACAGAGACCCATTCCAGAGTCTCCTCTAGTTCTTTTACGTGCACAGTGTAAAGCACTGACACAAGACCTCGGTTTAACGTCCCATCTGAAAGACTGTTAATTTTATTAGGGTCAGACAGGGGATCGAACCTGCGATCCCTGGATTACCAGTCCAGCGTGTTACCAACTGGACTACATATCCGTCTGTATTCAATAACATCATACATGGAACACAATATAAAGCTGTAACTACTAATTAGAACAAT
Organism: Archivesica marissinica; assembly: GCA_014843695.1. NCBI lineage: Eukaryota > Metazoa > Mollusca > Bivalvia > Venerida > Vesicomyidae > Archivesica > Archivesica marissinica. The sequence goes on along the minus strand of CM026404.1, from coordinate 15,061,869 downwards.
CCATAAAAACGACTAGAGATAATTTAAATATCATGTATAATCCTCCGATTACAGGACGTGATTCTACAGAACTTTTGTTACTAATTGCAAATTATGAACTCTTCAGGTATTTCCCCCCCCCCCCCCCCCCCCCCCCGTTTCCTGATAAAGTAGAGATTTTGTTCTAGGAATCGACAGGAAATGAGGAAAGCTAGTAGAAAGCTTTATTCTTGTTTCTTAATTACTACCTCTTTTCTCTAATTCTGTTACATCATTTCTTTGTTCTCTTGAAAAATAAAAAACAATTGGATCCAAGTATGGAATTAGGTTAAAATCAGAACACAAACATATATTTTTGAAAAAAAAAAGCTTGTCTCCCTCATCACTGTTGCATCAGTGGAGTAAAGGGCCATAACTCTGTGTTAAAAAATTAATCAAGCAAAACACTACGATGATAATTATGCAGAACTTGGTTTCGTACTGATGTGAGTGAGTAAGTGTTGGATGAGTGAGTGAGTGAGTGAGTATTGGTTTAACGGCAGAACTTGGTTTCGTACTGATGTGAGTGAGTAAGTGTTGGATGAGTGAGTGAGTGAGTGAGTGAGTGAGTGAGTATTGGTTTAACGGCAGAACTTGGTTTCGAACTGATGTGAGTAAGTGTTGGATGAGTGAGTGAGTGAGTGAGTATTGGTTTAACGGCAGAACTTGGTTTCGTACTGATGTGAGTGAGTAAGTGTTGGATGAGTGAGTGAGTGAGTGAGTATTGGTTTAACGGCAGAACTTGGTTTCGAACTGATGTGAGTGAGTAAGTGTTGGATGAGTGAGTGAGTATTGGTTTAACGACAGAACTTGGTTTCGAACTGATGTGAGTGAGTAAGTGTTGGATGAGTGAGCGAGTGAGTATTGGTTTAACGGCAGAACGTGGTTTCGTACTGATGTGAGTGAATAAGTGGTGGATGAGTGAGTGAGTGAGTATTGGTTTAACGGCGCATATGCACAATGCAGGCTATATCACAACAAGATTGATCAAATATATTTGGAAAATATAATTTATGTAGTCAAACTGTAATGACGGAGAGGTCAACAGCAACAACATATCATCAGTAAAAAAATAAAAATCTATAATTCATGGAAAAGTTCTTTTAAAAATGCAATGATGTATTTAAAATCGACTCTGTCGATAAGCTCTTTCATTGTGGTAACTGTATAATAAATATTGTACTGAAGGAGTGCTAAATGCTACACAATCAATCAAGATGTGTTGTTCAACATTTATAAATGAGTGGTATGGTATATATATACACCATGGTGGATCTCTCTTTTCAATAAAAATGCGTGTGTGAAACGAGTATGTCCCAGTCCAGTTGTGTGTGATAAGATTGTTTCCTCTACGATTGGAACACAGACGGATCTGTAGTCCAGTGGTAACACGCTGGACTGGTATTCGCAGGTTCGATCCCCCCGTCTGACCCTAATAAACAGTCTTTCAGATGGGACTTTAAACCAAGGTCTTGTGTCGGTGCTGTACACCATGCACGTAAAAGAACCAGAGAAGACTCTGGAATGTGTCTCTGTCTGTATCACTGCACTATCCTACAAAAATCTAAAATGACTAATCTCTTCGGGAGGCGGCACTGATATGGGTAACCGGTAGCGACGATAAATAAACGTAAAAGACACAGACAAACGATTGGAGCGATAAACAGAAGATGATTCAGCAATCTTTGGCTTAATTAACTGACGTTTATTGAATTGAATATCTGTCCAAGTAGTTTGCCATTTTGAAGTATTAATGTAAACAAGAATTGATTATAAAGATATAGTTTTGCACACCCACTTATAAGACGGGAAGCCACTTTGAGGCCATAATCTGGTGGTAAAAAAATTTGTCTTGTAGGCTAGTATGTACGGTAGTTCTGATTGTCCAGTCTGACACCAGAATAAAGAGAAACAGTCTCCCTCCCTGAGCTTTTGGCTGTCCGATTAGCGCAGTGGTTAGCATGCTCGCTTCTCACCAATGCAACCTGGGTTTGATCCTCAGACCGGGAGATATGCAAGATGTTACGGTGGTCGCCAGATCGGACAGATGATTCTGAGTCAAGCCATCTACGAGTGTTACTACACAAGGGAATGATTCTGAGTCAAGCCGTCTATGAGTGTTTTTACACAAGGGAATGATTCTGAGTAAAGCCATCTATGAGTGTTGCTACACAAGGGAATGATTCTGAGTCAAGCCATCTACGAGTATTGCTACACATGGGAATGATTCTGAGTCAAGCCGTCTACAAGTGTTGCTACACAAGGGAATGATTCTGAGTCAAGCCGTCTATGAGTGTTGCTACACAAGGGAATGATTCTGAGTCAAGCCATCTATGAGTGTTGCTACACAAGGGAATGATTCTGAATCAAGCCATCTACGAGTGTTGCTACACAAGGGAATGATTCTGAGTCAAGCCGTCTATGAGTGTTTTTACACAAGGGAATGATTCTGAGTCAAGCCATCTATGAGTGTTGCTACACAAGGGAATGATTCTGAGTCAAGCCATCTACGAGTATTGCTACACATGGGAATGATTCTGAGTCAAGCCGTCTACAAGTGTTGCTACACAAGGGAATGATTCTGAGTCAAGCCGTCTACGAGTGTTGCTACACAAGGGAATGATTCTGAGTCAAGCCATCTACGAGTGTTGCTACACAAGGGAATGATTCTGAATCAAGCCATCTACGAGTGTTGCTACACAAGGTAATGATTCTTGTCAAGCCGTCTATGAGTGTTGCTACACAAGGGAATGATTCTGAGTCAAGCCGTCTATGAGTGTTGCTACACAAGGTAATGATTCTTGTCAAGCCATCTACGAGTGTTGCTACACAAGGGAATGATTCTGAGTCAAGCCGTCTATGAGTGTTGCTACACAAGGGAATGATTCCGAGTCAAGCCGTCTATGAGTGTTTTTACACAAGGAAATGATTATGAGTCAAGCTATCTACGAGTGTTGTTACAAAAGAAAATGCTTACGAGTTAAGCCGTCTACGAGTGTTGTTACACAAGAAAATGCTTATGAGTTAAGCCATCTATGAGTGTTGTTGTTACACAAGAAAATGCTTGAGTTAAGCCATCTATGAGTGTTGTTACACAAGAAAATGCTTGAGTTAAGCCATCTACGAATGTTGTTACACAATAAAATGCTTGAGTTAAGCCGTCTACGAGTGTTGTTACACAAGGGACTCTCAATGACAGTAATCTACTACTGTACGTGTATTTGAATTAGCGCATCCAAAATTTTGCGCATAGCGGATGATTTTCAAAAATTTCAGTTAATGGCGTGGTCATGATTTAGCGTAACGCGAACTACCGCTAATTATAATCTTAGCGCGCAGTGGGGTAAACAATCGTTCCGGAATATCTCCCCTTATCAAAGTCCAATACCCCAGCCCTTATCACATTTGATGTCTTTGCGGTACATAAGACAGAAATGTTCCAGTCAGCGTTATAGGTTTGTTTATTTATAATAACAAGTTCTGAAGGTCACATCAAATTTAAAGCGTGCATTTCGAAGATTTACTGTTTCACGGAAATTGCAGAAGTCCACAAACAAAATGCTTGCTCAATGTGAAATCGGACAATAACGGAAACAAACGAACCTACCGCAATAGTATTACTCGATAACCTAGAACAATTTACGGAACATATAAATGTTTCCATATCACTAACTGACATGACCAGCATTAATTAATAACACTTGAGGCAATTTCATCAGTTTAATAGTTTATTTTTTATTGACAGCTGTGTACAAACAATACTGATTCAGGTAGCAGGACTATCGACATGCTTACTTTGAGCTAGTAAGACCTTGTCATATTTATAACAAATTGTTGCAGCTACGTAAAGGAGTGTCTGTAGAGAACGTGAATGTAGATTTGAAACTATCTTCATTAAAACCAGTTCATGCCAAATAGATTGTGGAGACACACGGACATGTGCAATCATCCACACTTATTAATGGTTGGGCAACCTCTGGGTTAAAACCAGCCATTGAAAAGGCCAGACTTTAATTGACTTTAATGTTTTTGTTTGTTTGAACGGCCAGTCATGCAAACTATTGTCTGTCTATATTATTAATAAATCTGCATACACTGTTTCTTGAATAATGAATTAGTGTGCTGTCGACACCTGCTAATAGCGCTAAAATTAGAAGTCCGCTAAAATAAATACACGTACAGTATTGTATAAAATTCAAAACAAACATAGATTCAATGGAACAGGCGTACTGAACGTAGATTCAATGGAACAGGTGTACTGAACGTAGATTCAATGGAACAGGTGTACTGAACGTAGATTCAATGGAACAGGTGTACTGAACGTAGATTCAATGGAACAGGCGTACTGAACGTAGATTCAATGGAACAGGTGTACTGAACGTAGATTCAATGGAACAGGTGTACTGAACGTAGATTCAATGGAACAGGTGTACTGAAGTAGATTCAATGTACTGAACGTAGATTCAATGGAACAGGCGTACTGAACGTAGATTCAATGGAACAGGCGTACTGAACGTAGATTCAATGGAACAGGTGTACTGAACGTAGATTCAATGGAACAGGTGTACTGAACGTAGATTCCATTGAACAGGCGTACTGAACGTAGATTCAATGGAACAGGTGTACTGAACGTAGATTCAATGGAACAGGTGTACTGAACGTAGATTCAATGGAACAGGTGTACTGAACGTAGATTCAATGGAACAGGTGTACTGAACGTAGATTCAATGGAACAGGCGTACTGAACGTAGATTCAATGGAACAGGTGTACTGAACGTAGATTCAATGGAACAGGTGTACTGAACGTAGATTCAATGGAACAGGTGTACTGAACGTAGATTCAATGGAACAGGTGTACTGAATGTAGATTCAATGGAACAGGCGTACTGAACGTAGATTCAATGGAACAGGTGTACTGAACGTAGATTCAATGGAACAGGCGTACTGAACGTAGATTCAATGGAACAGGCGTACTGAACGTAGATTCAATGGAACAGGCGTACTGAACGTAGATTCAATGGAACAGGCGTACTGAACGTAGATTCAATGGAACAGGTGTACTGAACGTAGATTCAATGGAACAGGCGTACTGAACGTAGATTCAATGGAACAGGCATACTGAACGTAGATTCAATGGAACAGGCGTACTGAACGTAGATTCAATGGAACAGGCGTACTGAACGTAGATTCAATGGAACAGGCGTACTGAACGTAGATTCAATGGAACAAGCATACTGAACGCAATCTAACATGTCAACTTCATATAACTACAACTGGAAATTCAAATTTTCGATGGCAGCCTGTCATAAACACAATCGCATCATTTCGTAGAATGGGCCTATGGGTAAAATAGCATAATTACAATTTGTGATTTCAATTTTCAGATTTATCGAAGAATTAAACAGGAAGGTCTATTAATGATGTTTTTATAATTAGATTTGTTTTTGTCTACACGGTTTCAAAACGAGCGCAGGCCGGGTACAGTATATTAATAAGATCAACTATAATTATACATGTTTATTTTGCTATGGAATTTGTGGGCACTTGTTAGTTTATATATACAACTGTATAGAGGTGACCACTAACACAGGTTTGACTGTATATGTTAGCTGCTGTATACAGGTGACCACTAACACAGGTTTGACTATATGTTAGCTGCTGTATAGAGGTGACCACTAACACAGGTTTGACTGTATATGTTAGCTGCTGTATAGAGGTGACCACTAACACAGGTTTGACTATATGTTAGCTGCTGTATAGAGGTGACCACTAACACAGGTTTGACTGTATATGTTAGCTGCTGTATACAGGTGACCACTAACACAGGTTTGACTGTATATGTTAGCTGCTGTATACAGGTGACCACTAACACAGGTTGGACTATATATTAGCTGCTGTATAGAGGTGACCACTAACACAGGTTTGACTTATATGTTAGCTGCTGTATAGAGGTGACCACTAACACAGGTTTGACTATATGTTAGCTGCTGTATAGAGGTGACCACTAACACAGGTTTGACTATATGTTAGCTGCTGTATAGAGGTGACCACTAACACAGGTTTGACTGTATATGTTAGCTGCTGTATAGAGGTGACCACTAACACAGGTTGGACTATATGTTAGCTACTGTATAGAGGTGACCACTAACACAGGTTGGACTATATATGTTAGCTGCTGTATAGAGGTGACCACTAACACAGGTTGGACTATATATTAGCTGCTGTATACAGGTGACCACTAACACAGGTTTGACTATATATTAGCTGCTGTATACAGGTGACCACTAACACAGGTTTGACTGTATATGTTAGCTGCTGTATACAGGTGACCACTAACACAGGTTTGACTGTATATGTTAGCTGCTGTATACAGGTGACCACTAACACAGGTTTGACTGTATATGTTAGCTGCTGTATAGAGGTGACCACTAACACAGGTTTGACTGTATATGTTAGCTGCTGTATACAGGTGACCACTAACACAGGTTTGACTGTATATGTTAGCTGCTGTATAGAGGTGACCACTAACACAGGTTTGACTATATATTAGCTGCTGTATACAGGTGACCACTAACACAGGTTTGACTATATATGTTAGCTGCTGTATAGAGGTGACCACTAACACAGGTTTGACTATATGTTAGCTGCTGTATATAGGTGACCACTAACACAGGTTTGACTGTATATGTTAGCTGCTGTATAGAGGTGACCACTAACACAGGTTTGACTATATGTTAGCTGCTGTATAGAGGTGACCACTAACACAGGTTTGACTGTATATGTTAGCTGCGGTATAGAGGTGACCACTAACACAGGTTGGACTATATGTTAGCTGCTGTATAGAGGTGACCACTAACACAGGTTGGACTATATATGTTAGCTGCTGTATAGAGGTGACCACTAACACAGGTTGGACTATATATTAGCTGCTGTATACAGGTGACCACTAACACAGGTTGGACTATATATTAGCTGCTGTATACAGGTGACCACTAACACAGGTTTGACTGTATATGTTAGCTGCTGTATACAGGTGACCACTAACACAGGTTTGACTATATGTTAGCTGCTGTATATAGGTGACCACTAACACAGGTTTGACTGTATATGTTAGCTGCTGTATAGAGGTGACCACTAACACAGGTTGGACTATATATATGTTAGCTGCTGTATAGAGGTGACCACTAACACAGGCTTGACTATATGTTAGCTGCTGTATATAGGTGACCACTAACACAGGTTTGACTGTATATGTTAGCTGCGGTATAGAGGTGACCACTAACACAGGTTGGACTATATATTAGCTGCTGTATACAGGTGACCACTAACACAGGTTGGACTATATATGTTAGCTGCTGTATAGAGGTGACCACTAACACAGGTTTGACTATATGTTAGCTACTGTATAGAGGTGACCACTAACACAGGTTGGACTATATATGTTAGCTGCTGTATAGAGGTGACCACTAACACAGGTTGGACTATATATTAGCTGCTGTATACAGGTGACCACTAACACAGGTTGGACTATATATTAGCTGCTGTATACAGGTGACCACTAACACAGGTTTGACTGTATATGTTAGCTGCTGTATACAGGTGACCACTAACACAGGTTTGACTATATGTTAGCTGCTGTATATAGGTGACCACTAACACAGGTTTGACTGTATATGTTAGCTGCTGTATAGAGGTGACCACTAACACAGGTTGGACTATATATATGTTAGCTGCTGTATAGAGGTGACCACTAACACAGGCTTGACTATATGTTAGCTGCTGTATATAGGTGACCACTAACACAGGTTTGACTGTATATGTTAGCTGCGGTATAGAGGTGACCACTAACACAGGTTGGACTATATATTAGCTGCTGTATACAGGTGACCACTAACACAGGTTGGACTATATATGTTAGCTGCTGTATAGAGGTGACCACTAACACAGGTTTGACTATATGTTAGCTACTGTATAGAGGTGACCACTAACACAGGTTGGACTATATATGTTAGCTGCTGTATAGAGGTGACCACTAACACAGGTTGGACTATATATTAGCTGCTGTATACAGGTGACCACTAACACAGGTTGGACTATATATTAGCTGCTGTATACAGGTGACCACTAACACAGGTTTGACTGTATATGTTAGCTGCTGTATACAGGTGACCACTAACACAGGTTTGACTGTATATGTTGGCTGCTGTATACAGGTGACCACTAACACAGGTTTGACTATATGTTAGCTGCTGTATACAGGTTACCACTAACACAGGTTTGACTATATGTTAGCTGCTGTATACAGGTGACCACTAACACAGGTTTGACTATATGTTAGCTGCTGTATACAGGTTACCACTAACACAGGTTTGACTATATGTTAGCTGCTGTA
>CM026404.1:14710747-15052459 GCA_014843695.1 Archivesica marissinica | reverse complement strand
TACCACACCAACACCATACCACACAACACCGAACACCAAACCAACACCACACCACACCAAGACCACACCAACACCACAACCCACCAAGCCCTAACACCACACCAACCCCCAACACCACGCAAGACCACACCACACCACACACCACACCACACACCAACACCACACCACACCACACCACACCACACCACACCACACCACACCACACCAACACCACACCAACACCAACACCAAACCACACCACACCAACACCAACACCACACAACACCAACACCACACAACACCAACACCAAAACCACACAACACCACACCACACCACACAACACCAAAACACAAAACACAACACCACACCACACACACCACACCACCACACACCACACCACACACCAAACCACACAACACACCACACCACACCACAACAAACACCACCACACCAACACACACCACACCACACCACCACACCACAACCAAACCACACCAACACAACCACACCACAAACCAAACACACACACACCACACCACACCACCACACCACCCCACCACACCACCACCAAACCACACCACCACACCACACCACCACCACCACACCACACCACCACCACACCACACTACCACACCACACCACCACACCACACCACACCACCACCAAACCACACCACCACACCACCACCAAACCACCACCAAACCACACACCACACCACCACACCACACCACCACCACACCACCACACCACCACACCACAACAACAAACCACACCACACCACACCAACACACCAAAACACACCACCCACACACCACCCACACACCATACCACACAACACACCACACCACAACCACACAACCACACCACACAACACCACACACAAACACAACCAAACAACCACACCACCACACAACAGCTCACCACCACACCACACACACCACACACAACACACACACACCAACCACACCGCACAACACAACACAACACACCACACACACCACACACACCACACCACAAACAACCACACAACACAACACACCACACCACAACCACACCACACCACACATCACACACACCACAACACCACACCACACAACCACACACACCACACCACACTACACACACCACATACCACACCACACACAAACACCACACACACCACAAACACCACACACACCACACATACACAAACCACTCACACAACACACCACAAACACCACACACACCACACACACCACACACACACCACACACACCACCAACACCAACAAACACCACACACACCACATACATACCACAACACACACCACCACACACCACCACACACCACACACACCACACACACCCACACAACACCACCACACCACTAACACAATCACACCCACCACACCAACCAATACCACCACACAACCACCACACAACACAACCCACCACATCACACCACACACCACACCACATCACACCACACAACACCAAACCCACCACACCCACCACACCACACACACCAACACACCACACCCACACCACAACCACACCACAACCACACCACACAATACACCACAACACACCCACACCACACCACACCACACACCATACCACACTACACACACCACACTGCACCACACCACACACCATACCACACCACACTACAGCTCACACCACACACCACAACACACCAACACAACACACACACACCACACAACATACCAAAAACACCACACCACACACCACCACACCCACACACACCACTACACCACACCCACACCACACACACACCACACACACACCACCACCACACCACCACACACACCCACACCACCACACACAACACCACACCACCAAACACAACACCACCACACACAACACCACCACACACAACACCACCACACACAACACCACCACACACAACACCACACACCACAACACCACCACACACAACACCACCACACCACCACCACCACACACCACCACACCACACACAACACCATCACACAACACCACCACACCACACACCACCACACCATCACACAACACCACCACACCACACACCACCACCACCACACCACCACACCACTACACACCACCACACCACTACACACCACCACACCACTACACACCATCACACACCACCACACCATCACACACCACCACACACCACACTACACACACCACAACACAACCACACCACCACACACCACACTACACACACCACACTACACACACCACAACACAACCACACAGCACCACACCACACACGCACGCATGCACGCACACACGCGCACACACACACACACACACACACACACGCCTTCCATCGGTGGCATAAAAACTTGGTTGTTTAATGCTGTTTGTTTATTTACTACTATTGATCATCTTTTATTCTGCAATATGTTTTACATGAAGTTATTATTGCTGTCTGGTTTCAAGCTTATCTTAACACAATAATGTAAGTAACAGTGATTAGAAAAAATGAATGAGGGCGTGGTAACATAATGTATGATGATGATTTACCCTGGAGTGTTACTGAGGCGCGCGGGGAGGAATACCGACTTCCAGATATGTTGTTCTAGGTGGTGCGCCTGGGGTCCCAGACATCTGGTTTATGGCTCATACAGATTTATATAAGATAGGGATTATCGAATGGTTGATCTCCAGGGGGATAATCTAGTCGGGTATGGTGCAAGGAAGACAGGTGGCAGATTACAGCAACGGAAAGATAGTTCCTCAACCGATATAATTGAAATTGAAAAAAAACAACTTGAGAACTGTTTGAAGTATTTATTTTATATACGAGTTTTATGGTATGGCCTGGTTACACCATTAAGTGATTTTGGTGAAGATTGCCTGGAAGTTCTGTATGAATGCTCCATCTGTATAATTGTCTGTCTATAACCATGGAAGATATTTTCTTCTGTATCACATTAAAATTTTGAAATTGAGAATATCCGTTGTTATTATTATTTTTATCATTGAAGCAATTTCATGTATCGGATCGTCCGTGGCTGAGTGGTTACGGTCGTTGACTTCAAATCACTTGCCCCTCACTGTTGTAGGTTCGAATCCCACTGGGGGTGTCAAATTATTTCAAGTGCGGATGCTATCCAGCAGGCTTGTGGAAGGTCAGTGGTTCTACCCGGGTGACCATATCCGTGCCTGCAATACTGTTCGAAGGAGTACCCGGGGTCTTCCTCTACCAATAATAGCTGTACCTATGACTTAAGCTGTTGGTGCGACTTTAAGCCGCAAACAAAGCAATTTCATGTACCATTATAAGTGAATCAACAAGGTCTTTATTAGTGGCCACCATTGTTTGCGCAGTTTCAGGTGTCGCGTAGTCTGGTTTGGTAGCATTCTGGTCTCGCTTGTCAGAACAACTGTTTCACCATTATTCCATCTTACATCTTAATCATGACCATATCTAGCTTAGGAATAAATAACACAAGTCAAGTAGCTACGGAAATTTTGTTACAGCTACAAGTATAAGTTCCGAAAAAAATAGTTATACCATAAGTAGGTACAGATTTTTTTTTAATTTTCGGCGCCACTAATTTAAAAGTCCGAATTTTTGTTTACAATTTTCAAGAAATAAAGGATACAGCTTGTGAGTGTTCTCGGGTAAGTTCATTTTTATTAGCATACTACAATTACGACTTCTAGTACATAGCTGAAGCATAGAAGATTATACATTATCTTGTGTTTATTGAGAGTGAGTTGTTATTTGTGAGTTTGTGGATGCCTGACAGAGATTCAGACACATTATGACTCGCTTATCTTGATACTGGTCTGCTTCACCCTACGCACAGCCATCAGTGCTTTCCCTTTTATTCCCTCTTATCATTGCAGCATGTATAATGTAGAACACTATTTATTCGCGAGATTTTATATTTCACTAATTTTCGCGATCTAAGTTGATCGCGAATTCATGATTCTCGTGAATAATAATGTGTCCGAATGTAGAGTTAGGTATATCCGTAAATATGTACATTTGATCACAATTTTGAAAGTCAATACAATTATAAGCGATCTATATAAACAGTCATCTTCAATTTTCGTGTTACATCACGGATGCGCAAATTAAAAAAACTCCGCAAATTAATTGAAAATGTTCAAAATTGTGAAAATCTCGAAATAAAGTGTTCACAAAATGAATAGTATTTTACAGTACCCTCCCTTCCTCAAGGGTACAATCATGTATATGTCTGACACATTGTAACAAGTTTTATTTTTTTTGCTTCCTTCCTGAATATTGATATAAGGTGATAAATGCCAAAAGATATTTATTTTTATCAAATTTTCTCGGTTTAATCAGCGGTAGACTTTTTATGAATGACGTAGCAGATTCAGTGGTTGATGATTGGATGATAGGACATATCGTATGCTAGTAGTTTGATTCAGGAAATTGATTGAACATCTGATAGCAGTTTTCTGCGTGTTTTTTGTCTATCGTGCCCCATATAGATTATTAACACTTAACCTGCCAATCTCGACTAAAGTCGCTTTTGCAAACAGTATAGAGCCAGATGAGACAGCACAGAACGTGCCATCTGAACAGGCTCTATGCTGTTTGCTATTCGGATAATGGAGATAAAACATTTGTCTGAATAGCAAACAACATAAATCCTGATCAGATCTGATCTGGATCTATGTTGTTTGCACATTCCGTTCAATTTATTTGGCAGGTTAAGGGTTAACTTTTATTACAACCTATAAATCAGTGTCTTCCATAAGTCCATTGCTGTTCTTTTAGCATTCTCCCAAGTCTTGACGGTTCTGTACAAAATTTAGCTCAGCTAAGTTAAAGGCTGACGGTGAGATAATATGATTCGAGGAAGTCGTGATAGCGCAGTGGATGCGCGTTCGCTTCAGGTGCGAAAGGTCTGGAGTTCGAGCCCCACTGGAGTCGTTACGATTGTGCCCTTAGGCAAGGCATTTAAATTCCACATTGCCTCTTCTCTCTCCTTCATGGCGATGGATTCCATCAGGAATGAGGTCTCGAGAGTGATTAATATAAGTTGAAAGAACTTGTTTCGCAATCGAGCTAAAATAAATTTGTATAAACTAGATAATGTGATTGAGTTTTTGTCCGGCGTCCGTCTGTCTGGCCACCAACATTTGCCGTGTCTATTTTTCATTGGATTTGTACCAAACTCTGTCACATGATACATAATTCATGAAAGCTTGATTCCTTTCTATAATGAAAAGTAGGCTACTATGTCAAATTAAAGAAAAAAAGGCGTAAACACTAATTACCAACTGTATTATTGATCCAATAATGTTCAAACTTGGCCCCAAGTTATATATTTTGCTGAAACTTTTGTCCCTTTCAATAATCAGCGATTCCCAATAAATAATGGTCACTAGGTTAAATGAATGGACATCCTTGTAAACAGTAAGAATTGTTTATTTAATTTTGTTCAAACTTGGATTGTTAGTTTTATTTTGATGAAAGCTTTGTTCATTTTGATATTTTGATAATCAACAACGATACTATATCACTCTAGGTCAAATTGAAGAAGAAACACTGATACAAATCTTCCTTTGAGATAAATTAGATTTTGATCAGCTATTTCCGTAAACAAATAGTGGGTCACTGGGTCAAATAAAGAATAACCTTACTTATATTTGTAAGTACTGTAGCATCTGTATTTTTGACTAAATACGCAACAAAAATATATTTTACTTACATACACAAGGGAAGGGGGGTCTCTGTTGCAGAGTGGTTATGGTCCTTGACTTCTAATCACTCGCCCCTCACTGTTGTATGATTGAATCCGAATCCTATTGGGGTTTGTTAAATTCTTTCATGTGAGGCCGCTATCCGGTTGGCTTATGGAATGTCGGTGGTTCTATCCAGGTGCCCGACCGTGCCTGAAATACTGCTCAGATGTGCAGCCGGGTTCTTTCTCCACCAGAAATTACCAGAGAGTCGCCAAGCTGTTTGTGTGACTTTAACCCATTTCATTCTGGATACCGTTCAAACGGTATTTGCAAAGAACATAGAGCCAGATCAATGGCCACAGAACGTGCCATCTGATCAGGCTCTATGCTGTTTGCTATTCACATGATATTGCTAAGACACTTGGCTATGTAGCAAACAACATAGATCCTGATCAGCATGCAGCATCACGCTGCGGCTGATCTGGATCTATGTTGTTTGCAAAAGCCTTTAAATGTATCCAGAATGAAATGGGTTAAACCCCCAAAACAAACAAACAAACAAACAAACAAACAAACAAACAAACAAACAAACAAACAAACTGATATCTCACAAACTCTTCCTAGCACTCTGGCGATTAGCTTAGTTGCATTGTTGTCCTGGGTGAGTGAGTTTAGAGGTAGGGGAGGGGTTGTTCAACATATTAATGGTAAAATGCTTAATTCCTCAATTGATTGATACCCACAAGAGCAACAGAACTTACACAACAATTCAGCCAGAACCAATTGTGGAGAGTAGCGACTTTGGGATGTCCTAAAGTCTGTACATTTTGTTCTATAGGATGTCTTGAAGCAGTTTTAATTATGGCTAAAATCAGACTTTGACTCTGGTTGAAAGATACATACATACATGTATATGTAACACAACAATTTTTTATCACAACTTTGCTTCTATTCATTGTACTAACACCGTCTCATAATTCCTTATATATATACACATATGTAATAACACCTGGAAGGATTCTGATTGGTTTAGAGAATAATCCTTATAATTTGTAAATTAAACTTCAAAGTATGCATATTTCTATTTGAATTGGTACATAACGTTTATGGTAAGACAAGCTACGATTTAAAAATAAGTATTGACGCAATTATAACGCAGCTTAAAACATAAATATAACGCTGCTTTCCGTAGTGATGTCATTGTAATTTCGTGACATCATGACAATTTGTGCTGACAGTTTGCGCCAAAATGAAAGTAGCAGCGTTATTTTATGCAAAATTATGATTAAAGCCCAAAATGGTAACGTGATAAAAAGGATCTTACACTCGTAGTGATTTCATAATATTTTACAAAATTCATTTTGGAATTTTGCTATTAAGCTCGCCAAACGACTCGAATTAATAGCAAAATTCAAAAACTTGTTTCATGAATTATAGCATGAAATCATCACACAGGTAAGATCATTATTTGTATGGAATTGTGATTCGAAAGATGGGTAACACGGTTTCGTGCAGGATACAGTCTGGAGAATGATGTAAGAAAGTCGGTGAATGAGTGATGCTTACCCTTTGAACACACCCTGTATTTGGTGCATTGTTCAGAGATATGAATTAGAACGATTGCAATGCAGATATTGAACAGATAGAAAGGATTCTGCTTGCTGCCATGTTTGTTATTCCTTTCTTATCAAACAACTGACAATGTTGAAACTAGATAGATTTTATTAACGCTGATTGCAGCCGTCATGTTTTATTAATCATGAATGTCGGATACAGGTGCGTAAATAGAACAATATATCACGAGTTTTCATCATGAAATTTATCAATGATTTTGCTTCTGTAGCCAAACTTTAGAGATAATCTGAGGTCTGTGGCTTGGATTGAATAAGGTGCGCATCTTGAAAAGTGTTTTCTCATCAGAATGTAGAATTAAGTGCTTATGTTATGTTATCTTGCATATTTTCGAGTTTACTCTTGACAGAGTGAGGCAATCACTAGAGATGATGATGATGAGAAAATACTGCATCACCTAAATGTAGCTGAATATTAATCATTTGTACCCATTTAATAGTGAAGCAATTTGTTAGAGTTGGCAAAATTGTGTATCAAGTTGCTGCACACAATCATGTTGCTGTGTTGGTGTATATTGTGTATCAAGTTGCTGTACACACTCATGTTGTTGTGTTGTTGTGTTGGTGTATATTGTGTATCAAGTTGCTGCACACAATCATGTTGTTGTGTTGTTGTGTTGGTGTATATTGTGTATCAAGTTGCTGTACACACTCATGTTGTTGTGTTGGTGTATATTGTGTATCAAGTTGCTGCACACAATCATGTTGTTGTGTTGGTGTATATTGTGTATCAAGTTGTGGCACACAATCATGTTGCTGTGTTGGTGTATATTGTGTATCAAGTTGCTGTACACACTCATGTTGTTGTGTTGGTGTATATTGTGTACCAAGTTGCTGCACACAATCATGTTGCTGTGTTGGTGTATATTGTGTATCAAGTTGCTGTACACAATCATGTTGTTGTGTTGGTGTATATTGTGTATCAAGTTGTGGCACACAATCATGTTGCTGTGTTGGTGTATATTGTGTATCAAGTTGCTGCACACACTCATGTTGTTGTGTTGGTGTATATTGTGTACCAAGTTGCTGCACACAATCATGTTGTTATGTTGGTGTATATTGTGTACCAAGTTGCTGCACACAATCATGTTGTTATGTTGGTGTATATCGTGTATCAAGTTGTGGCACACAATCATGTTGTTGTGTTGGTGTATATTGTGTATCAAGTTGCTGCACACAATCATGTTGTTGTGTTGTTGTGTTGGTGTATATTGTGTACCAGGTTGCTGCACACAATCATGTTGTTGTGTTGGTGTATAGTGTGTACCAGGTTGCTGCACACAATCATGTTGTTGTGTTGGTGTATATTGTGTATCAAAGTTGCTGCACACAATCATGTTGTTATGTTGGTGTATATTGTGTATCAAGTTGTGGCACACAATCATGTTGTTGTGTTGGTGTATATTGTGTACCAGGTTGCTGCACACAATCATGTTGTTGTGTTGTTGTGTTGGTGTATATTGTGTATCAAGTTGCTGCACACAATCATGTTGTTGTGTTGGTGTGTTGGTGTATATTGTGTACCAGGTTGCTGCACACAATCATGTTGTTGTGTTGGTGTATATTGTGTATCAAGTTGCTGCACACAATCATGTTGTTGTGTTGGTGTATATTGTGTATCAAGTTGCTGCACACAATCATGTTGTTGTGTTGGTGTATATTGTGTACCAAGTTGCTGCACACAATCATGTTGCTGTGTTGGTGTATATTGTGTATCAAGTTGCTGCACACAATCATGTTGTTGTGTTGGTGTATATTGTGTATCAAGTTGCTGCACACAATCATGTTGTTGTGTTGTTGTGTTGGTGTATATTGTGTACCAGGTTGCTGCACACAATCATGTTGTTGTGTTGTTGTGTTGGTGTATATTGTGTACCAGGTTGCTGCACACAATCATGTTGTTGTGTTGTTGTGTTGGTGTATATTGTGTACCAGGTTGCTGCACACAATCATGTTGTTGTGTTGTTGTGTTGGTGTATATTGTGTATCAAGTTGCTGTACACAATCATGTTGTTGTGTTGGTGTATATTGTGTACCAGGTTGCTGCACACAATCATGTTGTGTTGGTGTATATTGTGTACCAGGTTGCTGCACACAATCATGTTGTTGTGTTGGTGTATATTGTGTACCAAGTTGCTGCACACAATCATGTTGTTGTGTTGGTGTATATTGTGTACCAAGTTGCTGCACACAATCATGTTGTTGTGTTGGTGTATATTGTGTACCAAGTTGCTGCACACAATCATGTTGTTGTGTTGGTGTATATCAGATATTGATTATATTTTATTTTGATAACTTATTTTTCAATTTCAGGGCTAAAACTTCGAAAGTGCGGTATGGTAAAAGTGATATATTCTATTGTCCAATGTAATTTGGCTGTAGAAAATAAATCATCTGATTCTCCTTGTCTGAAGATTCCTCAATAAATAAACCTGGCCTGGAGCTTATAAAACTTGTCTTCAATCTCAAGCTCAAGCTTCAGCTGAGAACAAAGCATGAAAGTATTTGAGCTCTCGTTTTAGATTTGAGAAAAACTTAAATAACATCGAGAACAACATAGTTCAATTTTAGTTGTAATTTAATAACATATTCAAGAAATGATTCCATGAACGTTTACACAACAGTTGCTGTATAACATATTCAAGAAATGCATCCATGAATGTTTACACAACAGTTGCTGTATGACATATTCAAGAAATGCATCCATGAATGTTTACACAACAGTTGCTGTATAACATATTCAAGAAATGCATCCATGAACGTTTACACAACAGTTGCTGTAAGCGTCTCTTTGTGCATGTTTCTATTCTTCGAAATGGAAAAATAAAACTATTTATAATTCATTTACAAATTTATCCCATGCTATCCATGAAACGAATTAAATACAAACAATAATTTCACAAAAATTATTATTCTCTCCCTCGTGGCGATGGATTCCATCAGGAATGAGGTCTCGAGAGTGATTCATATAAGTTGTAAGAACTTGTTTCGCAATCGAGCTAAAATAAATTTGTATAAATTAAATATTCAATTCCTGCCTTAATTATTATTTGTCCGCCTCCGTGGTCAAGTGGTTAAGGTCGCTGACTTGTATACCACTGTAACCTATCATCACTGATGGTCACGGGTTCGAGCCTCGCTCAGACTGTGTCTCATTTATATGAAAAAGTTGGCAGTTTCTTA
Source organism: Archivesica marissinica (assembly GCA_014843695.1). Classification (NCBI taxonomy): domain Eukaryota; kingdom Metazoa; phylum Mollusca; class Bivalvia; order Venerida; family Vesicomyidae; genus Archivesica; species Archivesica marissinica. The sequence goes on along the minus strand of CM026404.1, from coordinate 15,042,008 downwards.
CGGAGGTTGGTGCACCCAAGTACTAGTTAACCGTTGGAGCCTGCCCAGGAAAGGTGTTGTTAGGTAAACTGCCCGCCAGCGATATATAGCCCAAAATGGTGCTGATGCAGGCGTAAAACTCGAAATATAACATAACATAAATTATTATTTGAAAATGCTATGGCCTTATGATTAGAGAATATTAGGTTACTGTCTTATAAATTTTAATTTATTTAGGCGAGTTGGAGTAAATAAATAGGCAAGGCTAAATTATAGGAAATATAGAGATGAGAATCTAGATGTTTATTTTCACAACCGCATTCATGTTGCATGTCACATGATGTATTCACGTCCCAGCATGCATCAGTCCAATCATTTCAGCTATACAATTACATCAGATGTATTTCTGGTGCTGGCCATTTTCTACTGTTGTTAAAACATGTGGCCCATACCGGTTGTGTTATCATGCTATATTTCTGTACCTATGTTTTGTATGTTATATCTTGAGCAATGCAATAAAATATGATTAAACCAAATGAGATATATAAAACTGTAGATAATAGTACCTATATTGTTTATATAGATGGGACTATAAACCAATGTCTCGTGTATCGGTGCTATACACCGGGCATGTAAACCAAATCAGATATATAAAACCGTAGATAATAGTATGTATTGTCTATCTAGATGGGACTATAAACCAATGTCTCGTGTATCGGTGCTATACACCGGGCATGTAAACCAAATGAGATATATAAAACAGTAGATAATAGTATATTTTGTCTATAAACCAATGTCTCATGTATCGGTGCTATACACCGAGCATGTAAACCAAATCAGATATATAAAACAGTAGTTAGACAACGACTAAGTCACATGGGCCAATGAAAAAGCCACATTTCTCATTTCTAAATCGTATAGACGTGACCTACTTATGTATGTTGTCTAAGTCACATAGATCAACCTCATTGGCCCGTCTTAACGAAATATACACCTTGCTTCGCTCGTGGTGTGTGGTGTATGTTGCTTCGCTCGGTGTATATTTCGTTAAGACGGGCCAATTCGTGATCAATCCTATGCATAATAGCAGGCTTCATTCTAGGTCAGAATGTTTGGGAGAAGTGAGAACGCGTGCGATCACGTCCTTAAATGGTGTTATTTAATAAATTTCAACAAAATATGGTTAAAATGCACAGTATGACCATTAAATACAACATTTGAATAGAAGGAGTGCTTTATAATGGGCCAGTGCATCTTACTGGACAGAATTTTGTATGAAAATTGTAAAAAAAAGAGAAAATTTAGGGAGAAGTGGGGCCCCCGGAGGGTGAAGTCAGTGTCCCTAGGGCGACTATTTCACCCACATCGCCCTCTAGAATGATCCTTGTTAAATAGTATATATCGTCCATCTAGATGGGACTATAAACCAATGTCTCGTGTATCGGTGCTATACACCGAGCATGTAAACCAAATCAGATATATAAAACAGTAGATAATAGTATATATTGTCTATCTATATGGGACTATAAACCAATGTCTCATGTATCGGTGCTATACGCCATGCATGTAAAACAACCATAGCTTTACATAGTGATGTAAATATTAGCAGATGAATGAATTGACATCGTTACACTACGGTCTGCTGAATTGTTCATCACCCGATATTGTGTAATACCAATTCCATTCTGTACACTGATTATCAGTACCAGATAGCAGATCATCTGTTAAATTTGCAAGGAAATGTCACGGGCTGCTTACAGTTAGTGGAGCATATTATTCTACCATGGTTAGGATCTATGTATTCTCTCTGGCAATTACCAGATGTACCGCGTAATAATATTTATAATGGTGGCCGTAGGTACTTTTTGGATTGGCAGGACATTGTAACTATTATATCCAAGATATAAATATATGTTTATTTGCTAATGTACCAACATACTAATACATAATTTTATTATGTTTACACAACAATATGGCGATTGCTAATGTACCGAAGCATTCCATTATTCTATAACATTAGTGTAATAGATCTTGCCCGTTACGAATTAGTAATTCATTAATATAATGTATATGTGGATAATTGGGTAGAGCTGGGTTGGTCAGGTAATCAAATAATGTTACTAGGTGTAACTGGACAGTACCTGTTAGATATATAGTGTTTACTGTATTTCATATTACCGGTACTAGATTATTTCCCTTGATCCAACACTATGTATTTTAACTCTTTGAATGCTGGGTAAAATAAAGGCTATAATTAGTTCAAATAATTGTAGCAGACAACTATTTATTCAAAAAAAAATTCGTATTTGTAACTAATGACTCTGGAAATATGTCATGGAATTTCATTAGAATTGTGTCGTCATGGTGTCGGTGCAAGACAATTCTAATGAAATTCCATGACATATTTGACTGTTATTTTCACTGCTACTTAATGGGCATTTATTGAATGAAAACAGCATGTGTGATGACTTTCTTGTGTACTTGTAATAGTTTATTGCTGTAGAAACCACAAAATAATCAACCTTAGGACATTAACAGCATTTATTCTCCAGTAATTGAATCTACTTCACCAGCCTAATGAACAACATTCCCCTATAATTTTATTGTTATTTTAATTTGTTCACAACAAGGAATTGCACGCTTTGTTATGTAATTATGTCGCCCACAGTATATTGTATGATGTAGTTGGATATTTGTTAGTGAATTTGATGAGGAAAAGCATGTTTAACAGTAAACACATGCCTAGTTTAATGCCAGAATGCCAATATGGAGCATGCAGTATTGTTACACCAGCATGTGATACAATCCATATGTCTGAAGACTTATCTAGGGGGGTTCCCTCTTTGAAGAGAAGTGTTTCCACTTATGTAACTTCCATGCCGGGAGATTGTTATGTTGTACTTTATGTATTGTTCTAGTCCAGACAATCGTGTAGAAATGCATGGTTGTTTTTCTGTGGAAAAAACCATTTAATTTGGCAGGGAAATTTCTTATTTAGATCAAAATGTTACTATGTGAACCACATTTCTTCTTTTTTATATTGAGGCCCCCAAAGAGGGGTATCTTATTGATTTTTTACTGAATCATATTTCTATGCATAATTTAATATATTCAATTGTAAATAACATATGTATTACTTACATTTTGTATTTACAGCAGGTTTACAGCGGGTTGAATACCAAGGGAGACTTTAGGGTGGTGGTGGACCCAACTACCCTTCCCCCCCAAACAAAATTTGTAATGGATGGGTTCAATACAGGCTATAGACTGTTAGAATTTGGCGACATTTCCACATTTTCATACTGCCTTCTCGTTAATTACAATGTAAAAACAGCAATTTTCATCTGTATATGGATGCTATTGGAATCTATTTTTTTGTTTTTGTTATTTGGGGTCCGCCTCCGTGGTCGAGTGGTTAAGGTCGCTGACTTGTATACCACTGTAACCTATCAAAGTATCATCACTGATGGTCACGGGTTCGAGCCCCGCTCAGGCCGTGTCTCATTTATATGAAAAAGTTGGCAGTTTCTTACAGAGGTTGGTGCACCCAAGTACTGGTTAACCGCTGGAGCCTGCCCAGGAAAGGTGTTGTTACGTAAACTGCCCACCGGCGATATAGCCCGAAATGGTGCTGATGCAGGTGCAAAACCCGAAATATAACATAACATAATTGTTATTTGGGACAAGCAAAACACCTAGAATATGTTCCGGAATGCACCAAGCTTGATATTCCCCAAAATATGTTCTGGGGTGAACATGCCCACACAACCCCTAGCCAACGTACGCCCCCATGATAATGCCAAATCATACACCTGAATACATAAGTGTTTAGCAAGCTGATCATTTTATGTAATCAATAACAAACTTACAGATTATTAAATCTGTGCATTTGACTTAACTTTACTGCATAATGATAGTTGATAATTATGCAAGTTAAATTTAATGCATATACATATAAAAATTATGTAGTGGATAATTATGCAATTTAGGTTTAATGCATACAGTACAAATTATGCAAGTTGAATTTAATACAGTGGATAATTATGCAAGTTAAGCTTAAGCTTAGTGCATATAGTGGATACTTATACAAGTTGAATTTAATACAGTGGATAATTATGCCAGTTAAAGTTAATGCATATACATATATGTAGTGGATATTTATGCCAGTTAAAGTTAATGCATATACATATATGTAGTGGATATTTATGCCAGTTAAAGTTAATGCATATACATATATGTAGTGGATATTTATGCCAGTTAAAGTTAATGCATATAGTGGATAAGTATGCAAGTTAAAGTTAATACAGTGGATAATTATACAAGTTAAACTTAATGCACATATTGGATAATTATACAAGTTAAAGTTAATGCATATAGTGGATAAGTATGCAAGTTAAAGTTAATACAGTGGATAATTATACAAGTTAAACTTAATGCACATATTGGATAATTATACAAGTTAAAGTTAATGCACATAGTGGATAATTATACAAGTTAAAGTTAATGCATATACATATATGTAGTGGATATTTATGCCAGTTAAAGTTAATGCATATACATATATGTAGTGGATATTTATGCCAGTTAAAGTTAATGCATATACATATATGTAGTGAATAATTATACAAGTTAAAGTTAATGCATATAGTGGATAAGTATGCAAGTTAAAGTTAATACAGTGGATAATTATACAAGTTAAAGTTAATGCATATAGTGGATAAGTATGCAAGTTAAAGTTAATACGGTGGATAATTATACAAGTTAAAGTTAATGCATATAGTGGATAAGTATGCAAGTTAAAGTTAATACAGTGGATAATTATACAAGTTAAAGTTAATGCACATAGTGGATAATTATACAAGTTAAAGTTAATGCATATATTGGATAAGTATGCAAGTTAAAGTTAATACGGTGGATAATTATACAAGTTAAAGTTAATGCATATAGTGGATAAGTATGCAAGTTAAAGTTAATACGGTGGATAATTATACAAATTAAAGTTAATGCATATAGTGGATAAGTATGCAAGTTAAAGTTAATACAGTGGATAATTATACAAGTTAAACTTAATGCACATATTGGATAATTATACAAGTTAAAGTTAATGCACATAGTGGATAATTATACAAGTTAAAGTTAATGCATATACATATATGTAGTGGATATTTATGCCAGTTAAAGTTAATGCATATACATATATGTAGTGGATATTTATGCCAGTTAAAGTTAATGCATATACATATATGTAGTGGATAATTATACAAGTTAAAGTTAATGCATATAGTGGATAAGTATGCAAGTTAAAGTTAATACAGTGGATAATTATACAAGTTAAAGTTAATGCATATAGTGGATAAGTATGCAAGTTAAAGTTAATACGGTGGATAATTATACAAGTTAAAGTTAATGCATATAGTGGATAAGTATGCAAGTTAAAGTTAATACAGTGGATAATTATACAAGTTAAAGTTAATGCACATAGTGGATAATTATACAAGTTAAAGTTAATGCATATATTGGATAAGTATGCAAGTTAAAGTTAATACGGTGGATAATTATACAAGTTAAAGTTAATGCATATAGTGGATAAGTATGCAAGTTAAAGTTAATACAGTGGATAATTATACAAGTTAAAGTTAATACAGTGGATAATTATACAAGTTAAAGGTAATGCACATAGTGGATAAGTATGCAAGTTAAAGTTAATGCATATAGTGGATAAGTGTGCCTACTGGGTTGTAATAAATCATTTCATTGGCAACCTGTAGTACATCAAACAGTAGTTCCTCTCCGTGGCATTATACACTCAATGTATGTTGTGAATGATACAGCATATTTATGTACTTCTGGGCATCAAACAGTAGTTCCTCTCCATGGCATTATACCCTCAATGTATGTTGTGAATGATACAGCATATTTATGTACTTCTGGGCATCAAACAGTAGTTCCTCTCCATCGCATTATACCCTCAATGTATGTTGTGAATGATACAGCATATTTATGTACTTCTGGGCATCAAACAGTAGTTCCTCTCCGTCGCATTATACCCTCAATGTATGTTGTGAATGATACAGCATATTTATGTACTTCTGGGCATCAAACAGTAGTTCCTCTCCGTCGCATTATACCCTCAATGTATGTTGTGAATGATACAGCATATTTATGTACTTCTGGGCATCAAACAGTAGTTCCTCTCCGTCGCATTATACCCTCAATGTATGTTGTGAATGATACAGCATATTTATGTACTTCTGGGCATCAAACAGTAGTTCCTCTCCGTCGCATTATACCCTCAATGTATGTTGTGAATGATACAGCATATTTATGTACTTCTGGGCATCAAACAGTAGTTCCTCTCCGTCGCATTATACCCTCAATGTATGTTGTGAATGATACAGCATATTTATACCCTCAATGTATGTTGTGAATGATACAGCATATTTATACCCTCAATGTATGTTGTGAATGATACAGCATATTTATACCCTCAATGTATGTTGTGAATGATACAGCATATTTATACCCTCAATGTATGTTGTGAATGATACAGCATATTTATACCCTCAATGTATGTTGTGAATGATACAGCATATTTATACCCTCAATGTATGTTGTGAATGATACAGCATATTTATACCCTCAATGTATGTTGTGAATGATACAGCATATTTATACCCTCAATGTATGTTGTGAATGATACAGCATATTTATACCCTCAATGTATGTTGTGAATGATACAGCATATTTATGTACTTCTGGGCATCAAACAGTAGTTCCTCTCCGTGGCATTAAACTTCTGGGTAGAAAAACCATAAATGATATAAATATGATATATAGAGCAGCGGAATGATATAAATATTATATATAGAGCAGCGGAATGATATAAATATTATATATAGAGCAGCGGAATGATATAAATATTATATATAGAGCAGCGGAATGATATAAATATGATATATAGAGCAGCGGAATGATATAAATATTATATATAGAGCAGCGGAATGATATAAATATGATATATAGAGCAGCGGAATGATATAAATATGATATATAGAGCAGCGGAATGATATAAATATGATATATAGAGCAGCGGAATGATATAAATATGATATATAGAGCAGCGGAATGATATAAATATTATATATAGAGCAGCGGAATGATATAAATATGATATATAGAGCAGCGGAATGATATAAATATGATATATAGAGCAGCGGAATGATATAAATATGATATATAGAGCAGCGGAATGATATAAATATGATATATAGAGCAGCGGAATGATATAAATATGATATATAGAGCAGCGGAATGATATAAATATGATATATAGAGCAGCGGAATGATATAAATATGATATATAGAGCAGCGGAATGATATAAATATGATATATAGAGCAGCGGAATGATAAAGAGACCATCGTAACATATTACATATGACTCCCAGAGATAGCTTATCATAACTTAATTGATTTATTTAGTACACAATCCTCTTTGACGAAATTAATCCTTTCGGCTTCAAACGAACCTGCCAACCTATCAAGTATTATTATGGTAGATGTAACTTACACATTATGTAAACTATGCAATATGTTGGCAATCTGACTTACAAAGGTGGCAGGTCTTACCTGGAAATTAATCATCAATTCACGATAGCTGTCATGTCATCTGTTTCCATGCTATGCAGCATTCCATGTTACACTGATTAATTCCAGGGAAACCTTTTCTCTCAAATCTCAAGTACAATATGATTGGTTGAGTGTGATATTTGCTTTTGGGTGGACCAATCAGAATGCTTGAGACTGAGTTTGAGATTGGAGAAAAGTTTCAATGTGTTCATTAGGTATAATGTTTGGTGGTTATTAATGGTGAACAATAATGTGGTCAAGACACAGAATACACATCCACAAACATAATGAACCAATAATAGAGAAAATGGAATCATATTTAAACTGGTTTCATTAACCTACAGTGCAGCCGTCATATTTTGAGATCAAATTTATCCTAAAGTTACGCATTAAAGCAGCATTAAATCGTAATAAAGGATGTTTTGGATAAAATATAAATACTAATGTGTGTGTGTTTACAAAAATCGAAATAGTCGCTCAGAACCGATGAAATTCCAATAAATTTAGACCGTCGTATACGCGAATTTGTTTATCAACACATGAAATGTAAACACGCATAGTGCGCATGCGTGAAACAACAGATGATGTAGAAAACAACTTATATATTTTGAACATGAAAGACTATCTATCTATCTTCCTCTAATGTCGAACAGAGGTATGAATCAACATATCAAGTAATTAAATTAAAATAGACAATGTGGGACAAATGGAGACGATGCATTCCGAATGCTGCAAACAAGTGCGGACGATGCGTTCCGGTTGTAAACAAGTGCGTGACCGATCGACTCGGAAAGTCCTACTTTCGGTTTCGAGTTTGTTTTATCGCAAAAAAACACTGTTTACCAAATGAACATAAGCATACAAAGTATAATGTTCGAATGTGTAGCAGCATTGAGTGTGATATTTGTACGTAAAAATTTAATTTTTCAAATATCTTTTATTTCATACGATGTAATGCTGCTTTAACTATACACAGACCAAAACATACTGTTTGTTCCCTTTGCAATTCAAAATTATATCATTAAGACGTGAGGGATACATGTTGGGGTCAGGCCTCAAAGGGTCGGGGTCAAGCCTCAAATGGTCGGGGTCAAGCCTCAGGGTCGGGGTCAAGCCTGAAAGGGTCAGGGTCAAGCCTGAAATGGTCGGGTCAAGCCTCCAAGGGCGAGCGTACTTTGTTCGCTCACTTATTGTACATTCGGGCAGCCAGACCTACATAAAAGCTAACAAACAAAACAATAAAGTAGTCCTTACACTCAAGATGTCAGTGGGATCTATACAGTGGGAAACCATTTAATGGATACAGTTGTCAGTGGGACACTTATACAGTGGGAAACCATTTGATGGGTACAGTTGTCAGTGGGACAATTATACAGTGGGAAACCATTTAACCCTTTCAACACCAAGTAACTCACATGGACTGGTCCATGATATATTTAGACCAATAAATTAATCAGAAAATTACATTTGGACCAGTTCATTTATCAAAATGGGTAATTTTGTCTTAAAATAGTAATATTACTGGCAAAAAGTGCAGATCCTGATGAGACGGCTCGTCACGAGCTGGCTCATCTGGATCTACACTTTTTGTAAGCCTATTTAGAGGTCTGTGGTGTTGAAAGGGTTAATGGGTATAAAGTATCATATTATGATTGGCAGAAGCTGCAATCTAACTGTTGTGATTAGGTCTGCCTAATTACCTGTAAGAAACTAGCCAAAAATCCAAGGATTAAGTGTTGTTTTACTATATAATGGACAATAAATAAGAACATAGTACTTTATTTGTGTCGATAGTGTCCGCCCAAACACCATTAACCCTTAAAATTGTTGAATAGAGTCGATAGTGTCGGCCCAAACACAATTAACCCTTAAAATTGTTGAATAGAGTCGATAGTGTCGGTCCAAACACCATTAACCCTTAAAATTGTTGAATAGAGTCGATAGTATCGGCCCAAACACAATTAACCCTTAAAATTGTTGAATAGAGTCGATAGTGTCGGTCCAAACACAATTAACCCTTAAAATTGTTGAATAGAGTCGATAGTGTCGGTCCAAACACAATTAACCCTTAAAATTGTTGAATAGAGTCGATAGTGTCGGTCCAAACACAATTAACCCTTAAAATTGTTGAATAGAGTCGATAGTGTCGGTCCAAACACAATTAACCCTTAAAATTGTTGAATAGAGTCGATAGTGTCGGTCCAAACACAATTAACCCTTAAAATTGTTGAATAGAGTCGATAGTGTCGGTCCAAACACCATTAACCCTTAAAATTGTTGAATGAATTGGAAGGAATGTGCAAACAACATCGATCCAGATCAGCCACGGCGCAATGCCATTTCTGATCAGGATCTAAGTTGTTTGCTATTCAGCCAAGTGGTTTAGCTCCACTATCCGAATAGCAAACAGTATTGAGCTGATCAGATGTCACGTTCTCTGCATGTTGTGTGCCATCTGATTTAGCTCTATGCTGTTTGTAAAGCATCTTTAGTTGCGATCTGCAGGTTAAGGGTGATGTCTATTCCAGGCAGAAGGAGCTAGTTTAAAGGAGCTATGTCATTTAATGGACTAATTGGTACATTTCCACGATATAGACCAACTTTAGCTCATTAACCCCTAACCTGCCAATCACAACTAAAGTCACTTCTGCAAACAGCATAGAGCCAGATCAGGCTCTATGTTGTTTGCTATTTGGATAGTGGAACTAAAACACTTGTCTGAATAGCGTAATGCCTCGTCTGATCAGGCTCTATGTTGTTTGCTATTTGGATAGTGGAACTAAAACACTTGTCTGAATAGCGTAATGCCTCGTCTGATCAGGCTCTATGTTGTTTGCTATTTGGATAGTGGAACTAAAACACTTGTCTGAATAGCGTAATGCCTCGTCTGATCAGGCTCTATGTTGTTTGCTATTTGGTTAGTGGAACTAAAACACTTGTCTGAATAGCGTAATGCCTCGTCTGATCAGGATCTATGTTGTTTGCTATTTGGTTGGCAGGTTACGGGTTAAATTACACCGTATCTATGCAACCAAATACAACAAATTATCTTCAATTTTAACAGTGAAACAGGAATTGCAATAATATAAAAGGTAATTTGTTGTTGTTCGGTAAGATCATGTTCTGATACATCAACTGATCAAAGTCATAGACATCTGTTGTATCAGATTGCATAGTGTGAGTTAATGTACTTGTAATCCAATACAACAACAACAACAACATTTACTGCATTAAGACATCCACTGAGGATTATAGCATATACCAATATTTACATACATGTATTGTGAAAACATGGTTTATAATAACATGAAGTATTTTCAAAGAAACTCTGTAGGCATGAATGGAAAAACAATATTTTTCAATGCAAAAAATAGAATAGTAAGGTAGATCTATTATCTAGCTGATAATTATGAAGAAGAAGAGTTGTAATAGACACAAACTATTGCAGTTTTTCGTCTATCCAATGTCAGACGAGGGTGCGCATGTTCTATGTTAACCCGCTGCATGCTGGTTGCAGATAAAATCACTTTTGCAAACAGCATAGAGCCAGATCAGATGGCACATTGAGGCTCTATGCTGTTTGCTATTCGGATAGTGGAGCTAAAACACTTGCTAAAATAGCAATCAACATAGATCTTGATACGCCGCAACTGATCTGGATCTAAGCTGTTTGCAAAAGTGATTTTATTTACCCAGCATGCAAATTGTTAATAATGAAGGTGTAACTGCTAAACAATTTGCAAGCAGATAATTAGTTTTATTATATGATCAGCAACTTATGCAATCTGTCATCAGTCGAGGGTCCACCCATTGAAAATTGATGAATAAGTGTCCATTAATTGTACGCAATACAATACAATACAATAATTTATTTAACTCAGTTTATGTTTATATGATAATATATGTGACAAATAAACATATACATGCATATATATGTGAACTATACATAAATACGAGGCTATTGTTGTGTTGAAAGTTATTTTCCCATCGGGAGAGTAAGCTGTTTTTAAAGTTTTCAAAAATAAATATGATTTTGATAATGCATTACTTAAAATGTTCCACTATTTCTTTCATAAATAGACATAGTTTTCTATAACTAAGTATATTTTTCAACTTTGGATTCATAATGGTGTCAAAATAATATATGTTTGGTCTATTATAATACCTGGAGTCTAAAAAACGTTTTCCACTATTTGTAAAGAGATTACATTCTAATAAATAGTGTTACTCATCGCCAATAAACATATTGCATAAATTGCACTTTCTCCGATCAAGTTCTATATTGTTCCAGCAGCCTGTTTCCACTGGTAATTTATGGTTACTTGTTCTAAATTTAATTACATATTTGAAAAGTGGCATAGGTGTCGAAATAAGATATTTCTCAAATTCAAAGGTATGTTTAAACAGTCTGTAAATCTTACATTTACTCGAGTTATCTAATTGTGAGTACCATTCTTGATGTATAAAATCACTTAACTTCTGCTTAAGAAACACTTGTAACCATTAATGGTTTGGAAAGACATTAATTTCCCATATTTCTGGAGGGCCAATTACTAATGTTGATAGAACTTGTGGCCCAACCCATTTGCTTTCATGTGTGTGTCAATCTTTGTAGTGTTGTATATGTGTATATAATGTAATAAAACATTATTAAACTAGTTTCCCATATATAATTTAAACCACATTTGGTGAGAATGTTTTTAATACATGTTAACCACAGTAGTCTAGTTTTCTCCAAGGGCCCATTAATTTATCGACAGCTCCTAGGCCCCATTAATTAATTATCAGCTCCAAGGGCCCATTAATTAATCTTCAGCTCCAAAGGCCCATTAATTAATCATCAACTCCAAAGGCCCATTAATTAATCATCAGCTCCAAAGGCCCATTAATTAATCATCAGCTCCAAAGGCCTATTAATTAATCATCAGCAGCTCCAAAGGCCCATTAATTAATCATCAGCTCCAAGGGCCCATTAATTAATCATCAGCTCCAATGGCCCATTATTTGATCATCAGCTCCAAGGGCCCATTAATTAATCATCAGCTCCAAGGGCCCATTAATTGACCAGCAGTGCCAAAATTGTTTAACTGATCATTAAGTGGCTTTGTTAATGCAAGCACTCCTAATTAAATTTCTATAAAAGATAAAATATAATTAAAATACTTTTTCAGAGAACCAAGTTTGTCAGAAAAACTGGCATATGCAGACTCATTGGTCAAGTTACAGGCGGCAGAGAAATATTTAGGCCAGGCGTATTGTGTTCTTGTGTTAGGCCTAGGTTTGGAGGACCAGCATCATATGTCATGTGGCCTGTAAGTACATAAATATGGTACCAAAGGTAGCTTAATTCTTTAACCCCTGATAATGTTACTATCACTACATATAATACCATGACTGCATATAATACCATGACTACATATAATACCATGACTACATATAATACCATGACTGCATATAATACCATGACTACATATAATACCATGACTGCATATAATACCATGACTACATATAATACCATGACTGCATATAATACCATGACTACATATAATACCATGACTACATATAATACCATGACTGCATATAATACACCACAACTCCATATAATACCATGACTACATATAATACCATGACTACATATAATACCATGACTGCATATACTACTATGACTGCATATAATACCATGACTACATATAATACCATGACTAAATATAATACCATGACTACATATAATACCATGACTACATATAATACCATGACTACATATAATACCATGACTACATATAATACACCACAACTACATATAATACCATGACTACATATAATACCATGACTACATATAATACCATGACTACATATAATACCATGACTACATATAATACCATGACTACATATAATACCATGACTACATATAATACCATGACTACATATAATACCATGACTACATATAATACCATGACTATATATACTACCATGACTACATATAATACACCACAACCACATATAATACCAAGACTACATATAATACCATGACTACATATAATACACCACAACCACATATAATACCAAGACTACATATAATACCATGACTACATATAATACCATGACTGCATATAATACACCACAACTACATATAATACCATGACTACATATAATACCATGACTACATATAATACCATGACTACATATAATACCATGACTACATATAATACACCACAACTCCATATAATACCATGACTACATATAATACCATGACTACATATAATACCATGACTACATATAATACCATGACTACATATAATACCATGACTACATATAATACACCACAACCACATATAATACCATGACTACATATAATACCATGACTACATATAATACCATGACTACATATAATACCATGACTACATATAATACCATGACTACATATAATACCATGACTGCATATAATACCATGACTGCATATAATACCATGACTACATATAATACCATGACTGCATATAATACCATGACTACATATAATACCATGACTACATATAATACCATGACTACATATAATACACCACAACCACATATAATACCATGACTACATATAATACACCACAACCACATATAATACCATGACTACATATAATACCATGACTGCATATAATACCATGACTGCATATACTACTATGACTGCATATAATACCATGACTGCATATAATACCATGACTACATATAATACCATGACTGCATATAATACCATGACTACATATAATACCATGACTACATATAATACCATGACTACATATAATACACCACAACCACATATAATACCATGACTACATATAATACCATGACTGCATATAATACCATGACTGCATATACTACTATGACTGCATATAATACCATGACTACATATAATACCATGACTACATATAATACCATGACTACATATAATACCATGACTGCATATACTACTATGACTGCATATAATACCATGACTACATATAATACCATGACTGCATATAATACCATGACTACATATAATACCATGACTACATATAATACCATGACTACATATAATACCATGACTGCATATAATACTATGACTGCATATAATACCATGACTGCATATAATACCATGACTGCATATAATACCATGACTGCATATACTACTATGACTGCATATAATACCATGACTACATATAATACCATGACTATATATACTACCATGACTACATATAATACACCACAACCACATATAATACCATGACTACATATAATACCATGACTGCATATAATACCATGACTATATATACTACCATGACTACATATAATACACCACAACCACATATAATACCATGACTACATATAATACACCACAACCACATATAATACCATGACTACATATAATACCATGACTGCATATAATACCATGACTGCATATACTACTATGACTGCATATAATACCATGACTGCATATAATACCATGACTACATATAATACCATGACTACATATAATACCATGACTACATATAATACACCACAACTACATATAATACCATGACTGCATATAATACCATGACTACATATAATACCATGACTACATATAATACACCACAACCACATATAATACCATGACTACATATACTACCATGACTACATATAATACCATGACTGCATATAATACACCACAACTCCATATAATACCATGACTACATATAATACCATGACTACATATAATACACCACAACTCCATATAATACCATGACTACATATAATACCATGACTACATATAATACCATGACTACATATAATACCATGACTATATATAATACCATGACTACATATAATACCATGACTACATATAATACCATGACTACATATAATACCATGACTACATATAATACCATGACTACATATAATACCATGACTACATATAATACCATGACTACATATAATACCATGACTACATATAATACCATGGCTGCATATAATACCATGACTACATATAATACCATGACTACATATAATACCATGACTACATATAATATCATGGCTGCATATAATACCATGACTACATATAATACCATGACTACATATAATACCATGACTACATATAATACCATGACTACATATAATACCATGACTACATATAATATCATGGCTGCATATAATACCATGACTACATATAATACCATGACTGCATATAATACCATGACTACATATAATACCATGACTGCATATAATACCATGACTACATATAATACCATGACTACATATAATACCATGACTACATATAATACACCACAACTACATATAATACCATGACTACATATACTACCATGACTACATATAATACCATGACTACATATAATACCATGACTACATATAATACCATGACTACATATAATACCATGACTACATATAATATCATGACTACATATAATACCATGACTACATATAATACCATGACTACATATAACACCACAACTACATATAATACCATGACTACATATAATACCATGACTGCATATAATACCATGACTGCATATAATACCATGACTGCATATAATATCATGACTACATGACTACATATAATATCATGACTACATATAATACCATGACTACATATAATACCATGACTACATATAATACCATGACTACATATAATACCATGACTACATATAATACACCACATATAATACCATGACTACATATAATACCATGACTACATATAATACCATGACTACATATAATACCATGACTACATATAATACCATGACTGCATATAATACACCACAATTACATATAACACCACAACTACATATAATACCATGACTACATATACTACAATGACTACATATAATATAGCACCCAGGTGTTGACCATTATTATAATTGTAAATAGTGATTCAAAATAAAGAATACCAGGTTGCCATGGTGAAGAACATGTCTTAATGTTCAACAGAACTACATAAATGTTTGCAATGAAACCATCACTAACAATACCCTGGAATATTTTGAAACGTTTAACTGAATGCTATACAGTGCTGTGTACTCAACTTATGCTATTGTAAGTATGCCAAAAATTGAAAAGATAATGTTTAAAATTTGTACAGTGTAGTGATAAAGTACAACTAAGATTGTATTAACAATGTTTGCTTTGTAATCGGCAGATCAAGAGTTTCTGCAACAGATAAGGACAGAGCGATGTTTGAGGTGAGTTCAACGTATTTGAGGTGAATCCTGTGTGTGTGTGTGTTTGAGGTGAGTCCATATTTTAGAGGAGATTTCATCATGTTTGAAATGAGTCAATGTGTTTGAGATGAGTTTGAGGTGAGTTCATCGTGTTTGAGGTGAGTCCATATTTTTGAGGAGAGTCCATCATGTTTGAGGTGAGTCCATCGTGTTTGAGGTGAGTCCATTGTAATTGTGGTGTGTCCATCATGTTTGAGGTGAGTCCATATTTTTTAAGAGAGTGCATCATATTTGAGGTAGGTCCATTGTAGTTGAGGTTAGTCCATCATGTTTGAGGTGAGTCCATATTTTTTAGGAGACTCCATCATGTTTGAGGTGAGTCCATATTTTTTAGGAGACTCCATCATGTTTGAGGTGAGTCCATATTTTTTAGGAGACTCCATCATGTTTGAGGTGAGTCCATATTTTTTAGGAGACTCCATCATGTTTGAGGTGAGTCCATATTTTTTAGGAGAGTCCATCATGTTTGAGGTGAGTCCATATTTTTTAGGAGAGTCCATCATGATCATTTACGTTTATTTATCGTCGCTACCGGTTGCACATATGAGTGACGCATCCTAAAGAGATTAGTCATTTTAGATTTTTGGAGGATAGTGCATGATACAGACAGAGACCCATTCCAGAGTCTCCTCTGGTTCTTTTACGTGCACGGTGTACAGCACCGACACGAAACCTCGGTTTAAAGTCCC
Organism: Archivesica marissinica; assembly: GCA_014843695.1. Taxonomy (NCBI): domain Eukaryota; kingdom Metazoa; phylum Mollusca; class Bivalvia; order Venerida; family Vesicomyidae; genus Archivesica; species Archivesica marissinica. The sequence continues at coordinate 15,024,474 of CM026404.1, read as the reverse complement.
ATCTGAAAGACTGTTAATTTTATTAGGGTCAGACGGGGGATCGAACCTGCGATCCCTGGATTACCAGTCCAGCGTGTTACCACTGGACTACAGATCCGTCTGTGTGAGATTGTGAACCCTTTTGGCATTCAGCTAATTGGAACTATACTTGTGACAAGGTATTAGTATATGCAAGTTATCAAATGCCCAATATCTGCCTATCTTTGGTCTATCTACAATGTTCATCAACTGACATCTCCTCTGATACTAATGGGCAGAATATGTTCTGAGGCTTCATCCTGGTATTGAGCTCAGTCAATGCTATTTGATGATGGTTGACCTAAATCATCCTGGTATTGAGCTCAGTCAATGTTATTTGATGATGGTTGACCTAAATCATCCTGGTATTGAGCTCAGTCAATGCTATTTGATGATGGTTGACCTAAATCATCCTGGTATTGAGCTCAGTCAATGTTATTTGATGATGGTTGACCTAAATCATCCTGGTATTGAGCTCAGTCAATGTTATTTGATGATGGTTGACCTAAATCATCCTGGTATTGAGCTCAGTCAATGTTATTTGATGATGGTTGATCTAAATCATCCTGGTATTGAGCTCAGTCAATGCTATTTGATGATGGTTGACCTAAATCATCCTGGTATTGAGCTCAGTCAATGTTATTTGATGATGGTTGACCTATATCATCCTGGTATTGAGCTCAGTCAATGTTATTTGATGATGGTTGACCTAAATCATACTGGTATTGAGCTCAGTCAATGTTATTTGATGATGGTTGACCTAAATCATCCTGGTATTGAGCTCAGTCAATGTTATTTGATGATGGTTGACCTAAATCATCCTGGTATTGAGCTCAGTCAATGTTATTTGATGATGGTTGACCTAAATCATCCTGATATTGAGCTCAGTCAATGTTATTTGATGATGGTTGACCTAAATCATCCTGGTATTGAGCTCAGTCAATGTTATTTGATGATGGTTGACCTAAATCATCCTGGTATTGAGCTCAGTCAATGTTATTTCATGATTGTTGACCTAAATCATCCTGATATTGAGCGCAGTCAATGTTATTTGATGATGTTTGACCTAAATCATCCTGGTATTGAGCTCAGTCAATGTTATTTAATGATGGTTGACCAGAATCATCCTGGTATTGAGCTCAGTCAATGTTATTTAATGATGGTTGACCTAAATCATCCTGGTATTGAGCTCAGTCAATGTTATTTGATGATGTTTGACCTAAATCATCCTGGTATTGAGCTCAGTCAATGCTATTTGTTGATGTTTGACCTAAATCATCCTGGTATTGAGCTCAGTCAATGTTATTTAATGATGGTTGACCTAAATCATCCTGGTATTGAGCTCAGTCAATGTTATTTAATGATGGTTGACCTAAATCATCCTGGTATTGAGCTCAGTCAATGTTATTTAATGATGGTTGACCAAAATCATCCTGGTATTGAGCTCAGTCAATGTTATTTAATGATGGTTGACCAAAATCATCCTGGTATTGAGCTCAGTCAATGTTATTTAATGATGGTTGACCTAAATCATCCTGGTATTGAGCTCAGTCAATGTTATTTAATGATGGTTGACCTAAATCATCCTGGTATTGAGCTCAGTCAATGTTATTTAATGATGGTTGACCTAAATCATCCTGGTATTGAGCTCAGTCAATGTTATTTAATGATGGTTGACCAGAATCATCCTGGTATTGAGCTCAGTCAATGTTATTTAATGATGGTTGACCTAAATCATCCTGGTATTGAGCTCAGTCAATGTTATTTAATGATGGTTGACCAGAATCATCCTGGTATTGAGCTCAGTCAATGTTATTTAATGATGGTTGACCAGAATCATCCTGGTATTGAGCTCAGTCAATGTTATTTAATGATGGTTGACCTGAATCATCCTGGTATTGAGCTCAGTCAATTTATCATTTTCGTCAAAGGTTTGTTTCCATTCTCACGTTTTACCCAAACCCGTCTGAAATTATAGACATTACATTTCTGAAACACACATAACTCTTCTATTGCTCTGTTGGTAGCTCTTACGGGTAAACTAAATCGGTGAAATATTACTTAACTGCTGATGTCTTTATCGATTACTCTTCTATCAGTTTCCAAGAAAAACACTTCTTGCCTCGCATCATTAGGCCAAACAAAATTAACTTCAAGTATTCACCTTCAGGGAGGAATGTCCCACTTGAGACGGTACAAATTTCTTTTCACAAAATATTCCCTTCTAGAGACTACATTTTTTATTTGTCTTACCCGCTATAGTTGAAAACGAGACTAAGCAGTCACATTTCCGGTGATGACGGAGATGTCGCAGTCTACAATTGAATAATTTGCATGTAACTAAAAAATCGTCAAATGTAATGCTTTGATAACTTGCATACTGTTTCTAGGGGTTGTTCGCGCTTGTTTGTGTTTTTGGGTGTGGCACTAGTTGTGCTTTGGGGTTTTGCACTGGTTGTGCTTTTGGGTTTCGCGCTGGTTATGTTGTGTTTTCAGGTTTGGTGCTGGTTGTGTTTTTTGGGTTTGGTGCTGGTTGTGTTTTCAGGTTTGGTGCTGGTTGTGTTTTCAGGTTTGGTCCTGGTTGTGTTTTCAGGTTTGGTGCTGGTTGTGTTGTCAGGTTTGGTCCTGGTTGTGTTTTCAGGTTTGGTTGTGTTTTCAGGTTTGGTGCTGGTTGTGTTTTCAGGTTTGGTGCTGGTTGTGTTTTCAGGTTTGGTGCTGGTTGTGTTTTCAGGTTTGGTGCTGGTTGTGTTTTCAGGATTGGTCCTGGTTGTGTTTTCAGGTTTGGTCCTGGTTGTGTTTTCAGGTTTGGTTCTGTTTTCAGGTTTGGTGCTGGTTGTGTTTTCAGGTTTGGTGCTGGTTGTGTTTTCAGGTTTGGTGCTGGTTGTGTTTTCAGGTTTGGTGCTGGTTGTGTTTTCAGGTTTGGTGCTGGTTGTGTTTCTTGGTTTGGTGCTGGTTGTGTTTTCAGGTTTGGTTTTGGTTGTGTTTTCAGGTTTGGTGCTGGTTGTGTTTTCAGGTTTGGTGCTGGTTGTGTTTTCAGGTTTGGTGCTGGTTGTGTTTTCAGGTTTGGTGCTGGTTGTGTTTTCAGGATTGATCCTGGTTGTGTTTTCAGGTTTGGTCCTGGTTGTGTTTTCAGGTTTGGTTCTGTTTTCAGGTTTGGTGCTGGTTGTGTTTTCAGGTTTGGTGCTGGTTGTGTTTTCAGGTTTGGTGCTGGTTGTGTTTTCAGGTTTGGTGCTGGTTGTGTTTTCAGGTTTGGTGCTGGTTGTGTTTTTGAGTTTGGTGCTGGTTGGTTTTCAGGTTTGGTGCTGGTTGGTTTTTTCAGGTTTGGTGCTGGTTGTGTTTTCAGGTTTGGTGCTGGTTGTGTTTCTTGGTTTGGTGCTGGTTGTGTTTTTTGGTTTGGTGCTGGTTGTGTTTTCAGGTTTGGTGCTGGTTGTGTTTTTGAGTTTGGTGCTTGTTGTGTTTTCAGGTTTTGTGCTGGTTGTGTTTTCAGGTTTGGTGCTGGTTGTGTTTCTTGGTTTGGTGCTGGTTGTGTTTTCAGGTTTGGTGCTGGTTGTGTTTTCAGGTTTGGTGCTGGTTGTGTTTTTGGGGTTGGGCAGGCTTCATTTGTCTTTTGATGTTTTGTGATATTACATTAGTGTTATGGTTTGTGTTTGTGATAGGGTGTCACCATATGGGTAACACATCCTGGGGGTGTCACCATCAAGGAAAACTGATAAATAATAGTAAATAAATATATGCCTTTTATTTAGGGATGGCAACGAATGGTGATTGTGATATTCGAATATTCGGATGATCTTCCGAACGAATATTCGAATATTCGCAAATTTCTCCAACTTTCGATTTCCACTTTACTCTTGCATCGCTGACAGGTAACACCGTTCTATTGAAAGTGGTGGCATGTTAGAATTATGTAAACATGAAGTCTACTGTCGGCGTTTTAAATATGCGGCTTGTGTTGATTGATAAAGTTTATTGGGCGTTTGAACATGTTGACGTGCCCGCACTATTAGGGTGCTTACTGCTTAGATGCTTCCTTAGATTAGAAATAGTCCCTAAGTATGCACACACTCCATTACATAGCGTACATTTGGCACTTTTCTTATCCTGAGAACGAGTGAAATAAATTATTTCCAAACATGGGATGGCATAGGCGGCATTTTGAATTAACTGAATAGTAGTATAACGGTATTAAAATATTGGAAGCATTGGTGACCAATACATTACAATCGGAATTTAAATAGAAGTCTTATTTGCTCAATTATTGCACTCAATATTGAGCAGATACCTGTGTCTTTACAAACTGAAATTAATGTCGGGTTGATAACGTTGTTTGAAGCTTGCCGACAGTAATAGGTTTAATAAACATTAATTACATGCACATGTGTTGCCATCAAACATTCCGACCAGGGACAGTCTCGTGTTTTAGTGTGAATCATTAAACTCTTTGTATGTTTTCAAGGGCTACAGTTAGTACCTGTAAAACAAATGCTTCTCAGTTTGTGTCCCGTCAAATAGACTGCATTAATTAATTAGTGACCCCTGTAAGGTGTGAACAACATGTCACCACCCTCCTTTGTTATTTGGAGCCTAATCGCGATGACATTTCGCACCTTCGGGCACGCATTGGGTCATTCTTTGTTTTCGAAACGTAATTGATTGAAATTTAAACAAACATATATATCCTTTTAAGTTATGATTTATCTGCAATTTATTAAAATTTGATTTGAATTTTTTTTTTAATATTCAAATATGGTTTTAATATTCGAATATTCGGACGTTCGAACGAATATTCGAATATTCGAACATTCGTTGCCATCCCTACTTTTATTCCAGTACACAATACTGTTGTAATATTATTTCAGACGCTGTATTCCTTTTGTACGTTTGTTGTATGGATCACCTTCAGGCGGAAGGACTTTGAGGCTGTCAAAAAGGAAGTGGGCAGGTAACACTATTATATAATCTGATTCAAAGAATAATTCCAGACTATTGTTATATTGGACAAAATATTCATATTCCTATCCGTAATGGATGACTGTACAATTTGTTAAAGGTGAGCCAATGTGAGCCATGGATGACTGTACAATTTGTTAAAGGTGAGCCAATGTGAGCCATGGATGACTGTACAATTTGTTAAAGGTGAGCCAATGTGACCCATGGATGACTGTACAATTTGCAAAACATATCTGTTTTGTTCTGTGTTGTTTTCTTATGGATGACCTGTGAGCCAATGTGACCCATGGATGACCTGTGACAACATGTTAAAGGTGAGCCAATGTGACCCATGGATGACCTGTGACAACGTGTTAAAGGTGAGCCAATGTGAGCCATGGATGACCTGTGACAACGTGTTAAAGGTGAGCCAATGTGACCCATGGATGACCTGTGACAACGTGTTAAAGGTGAGCCAATGTGACCCATGGATGACTGTACAATTTGCAAAACATATCTGTTTTGTTCTGTGTTGTTTTCTTATGGATGACCTGTGAGCCAATGTGACCCATGGATGACCTGTGACAACATGTTAAAGGTGAGCCAATGTGACCCATGGATGACCTGTGACAACATGTTAAAGGTGAGCCAATGTGATCCATGGATGACCTGTGACAATGTGTTAAAGGTGAGCCAATGTGATCCATGGATGACCTGTGACAACGTGTTAAAGGTGAGCCAATGTGATCCATGGATGACCTGTGACAACGTGTTAAAGGTGAGCCAATGTGACCCATGGATGACCTGTGACAACGTGTTAAAGGTGAGCCAATGTGACCCATGGATGACCTGTGACAACGTGTTAAAGGTGAGCCAATGTGATCCATGGATGACCTGTGACAACGTGTTAAAGGTGAGCCAATGTGATCCATGGATGACCTGTGACAACGTGTTAAAGGTGAGCCAATGTGATCCATGGATGACCTGTGACAATGTGTTAAAGGTGAGCCAATGTGATCCATGGATGACCTGTGACAACGTGTTAAAGGTGAGCCAATGTGATCCATGGATGACCTGTGACAACGTGTTAAAGGTGAGCCAATGTGACCCATGGATGACCTGTGACAACGTGTTAAAGGTGAGCCAATGTGATCCATGGATGACCTGTGACAATGTGTTAAAGGTGAGCCAATGTGACCCATGGATGACCTGTGACAACATGTTAAAGGTGAGCCAATGTGACCCATGGATGACCTGTGACAACGTGTTAAAGGTGAGCCAATGTGATCCATGGATGACCTGTGACAACGTGTTAAAGGTGAGCCAATGTGATCCATGGATGACCTGTGACAACGTGTTAAAGGTGAGCCAATGTGATCCATGGATGACCTGTGACAACGTGTTAAAGGTGAGCCAATGTGACCCATGGATGACCTGTGACAACGTGTTAAAGGTGAGCCAATGTGATCCATGGATGACCTGTGACAACGTGTTAAAGGTGAGCCAATGTGATCCATGGATGACCTGTGACAACGTGTTAAAGGTGAGCCAATGTGAACCATGGATGACCTGTGACAACGTGTTAAAGGTGAGCCAATGTGACCCATGGATGACCTGTGACAATGTGTTAAAGGTGAGCCAATGTGATCCATGGATGACCTGTGACAACGTGTTAAAGGTGAGCCAATGTGATCCATGGATGACCTGTGACAACGTGTTAAAGGTGAGCCAATGTGATCCATGGATGACCTGTGACAACGTGTTAAAGGTGAGCCAATGTGACCCATGGATGACCTGTGACAACGTGTTAAAGGTGAGCCAATGTGACCCATGGATGACCTGTGACAACGTGTTAAAGGTGAGCCAATGTGATCCATGGATGACCTGTGACAACGTGTTAAAGGTGAGCCAATATGACCCATGGATGACCTGTGACAACGTGTTAAAGGTGAGCCAATGTGACCCATGGATGACCTGTGACAACGTGTTAAAGGTGAGCCAATGTGATCCATGGATGACCTGTGACAACGTGTTAAAGGTGAGCCAATGTGATCCATGGATGACCTGTGACAACGTGTTAAAGGTGAGCCAATGTGATCCATGGATGACCTGTGACAATGTGTTAAAGGTGAGCCAATGTGACCCATGGATGACCTGTGACAACGTGTTAAAGGTGAGCCAATGTGACCCATGGATGACCTGTGACAATGTGTTAAAGGTGAGCCAATGTGACCCATGGATGACCTGTGACGACGTGTTAAAGGTGAGCTAATGTGACCCATGGATGACCTGTGACAATGTGTTAAAGGTGAGCCAATGTGATCCATGGATGACCTGTGACAACGTGTTAAAGGTGAGCCAATATGACCCATGGATGACCTGTGACAACGTGTTAAAGGTGAGCCAATGTGATCCATGGATGACCTGTGACAACATGTTAAAGGTGAGCCAATGTGACCCATGGATGACCTGTGACAATGTGTTAAAGGTGAGCCAATGTGACCCATGGATGACCTGTGACAACGTGTTAAAGGTGAGCCAATGTGACCCATGGATGACCTGTGACAATGTGTTAAAGGTGAGCCAATGTGATCCATGGATGACCTGTGACAACGTGTTAAAGGTGAGCCAATGTGATCCTCTCCTTGTCGTGTTCTTCAGTCAACAATTGCAGTGTGAGCTCTCTAGATGACCTCTCTAGATGATATTATGTGAACAGGTTGTTTTGCACACCAATGAAATGAGCTTGTGGTTAAAATCTATCTTACTGTTGGTCACACATTACACTGGTGTTGACATTTCAATGAACTGATGGACAAGGATTTGCACCGATCTACGACTTATAGTCACACATTACACTGGAGTTGACATTTCAATGAACTGATGGACAAGGATTTGCATCGATCTACGACTTATAGTCACATATTACCCCTGGGAACCATTATTGTTGTTATGAACTTGCCTTCCAAACTTTGTTAGGCCAGCGTTCACTCAGATTATCAATGCATATTTTAGACAACTGCCCTTATCAAGAGTGTACTAATCTAGAGATCAGTGAGTACTGCGAGTATATACAGGGATAATCAATTAAAGGCGAATCTACTTCCAGAGTTGGTTTTTTCCTGCGATACCTCACAGATGCGCAAATTCAGAAGCTTTTAGTGTTTGACAGTAATCACAGAGTTATGACCCCATGTGTTGTGAAAAACACTATAAATAGCCATTGAATAAAGCACAAATTTTAGTTTGTGCGTTTTCAAAGTGATTGAAGTAGATTTTCTTTTCCCGTGGACATTTCAAAAAGTATATTTAACTTTTTAACCAGCATCCAACCCCAAATTTTGTGTTATAGTATACCATTATTATATAACCTGGATGGTTATGGTCTCCGTTGAGCATTATTGGTAGGACAGGAAAAACTGAACTTGCCTATTTGGTATTTCAGGATGTTTAAACTTTATTTATTTTACAACGATTGCGAAGCAAGTTCTAACAACTTATATTAATCACTCTCATTGGCGCAGATGAAAGCGTATATATGTGGTAATTCGTGGTAATTCGTGGGGGAGGAAACTGGAGTACCCGGGGAAAACCCACCTGTCCGATCTGGCGACCACCGTACCATATCACATACTTCCCTGTCCGGGTTGCATTGGTGAGAAGCGAGCGCGCTAACCACTGCGCTTTATCTTTCAGGATGTTAAGATCAGATACATTCAATCCTGCTATCCGAGTGAAGAATGCACCAGAAGGTAATTACATTATACTTCCAGCTGGAGGGGCACCTGGGGTCTTCCTCCACCAGTAGTAATTGAGAAGTCGCCATATGACCAAACACTATGACAATGACACAAATGACTTTAAACCCCAAACACAAACAAACAATTATGTTATACTACCCTATCATGGTACATGGATAGTGGTTACACAGAGGATGCATTCACGGAGCGGAGCCACTTCACAATGTTCACTTTACGATTTGTATTTTTTTGCAACATTTATTGCGAATCTATTATGACATGTGGTGGTCAAAACAATTGATTCTCATCATAACGAATTTGTCCGCCTCCGTGGTCGAGTGGTTACGGTCGCTGACTTGTATACCACTGTAACCTATCATCACTGATGGTCACGGGTTCGAGCCACGCTCAGGCCGTGTCTCATTTATATGAAAAAGTTGGCAGTTTCTTACGGAGGTTGGTGCACCCAAGTACTGGTTAACCGCTGGAGCCTGCCCAGGAAAGGTGTTGTTAGGTAAACTGCCCGCCGGTGATATAGCCCAAAATGGTACTGATGCAGGCGTAAAACCCGAAATATAACATATATAATAATAATCATAACGAATTCTAGACACCGTGAATTAATCAGAATCACAAAATCTGTGAAAAATTATAATAATAATAATAACAACCTTATTTAACTCTTAGTGGTGAAAATAACAGTCAACAATGTCATGGAATTTCATTCATAGATTGTTACTGATGGTGTCTGGCTACCTTATGGTAGTACTGTATAGAATATGACATATTGAGACTTGTTACCGATGGTGTCTGGTTACCTTACAGTAGTACTGTATAGAATATGACATATTGAGACTTGTTACTGTTATGGTGTCTGGCTACCTTACAGTAATACTGTATAGAATATGACATATTGAGACTTGCTACTGATGGTGTCTGGCTACCTTACAGTAGTACTGTATAGAATATGACATATTGAGACTTGTTACTGATGGTGTCTGGCTACCTTACAGTAGTACTGTATAGAATATGACATATTGAGACTTGTTACTGATGGTGTCTGGCTACCTTACAGTAGTACTGTATAGAATATGACATATTGAGACTTACTACCAATGGTGTCTGGCTACCTTATGGTAGTACCGTATAGAATATGACATATTGAGACTTGTTACTGATGGTGTCTGGCTACCTTACAGTAGTACTGTATAGAATATGACATATTGAGACTTGTTACTGATGGTGTCTGGCTACCTTACAGTGTACATTACTGTATAGAATATGACATATTGAGACTTGTTACTGATGGTGTCTGGCTACCTTACGGTAGTACTGTATAGAATATGACATATTGAGACTTGTTACTGATGGTGTCTGGCTACCTTACGGTAGTACCATATAGAATATGACATATTGAGACTTGTTACCGATGGTGTCTGGCTACCTTACAGTAGTACCGTATAGAATATGATATATTGAGACTTGTTACTGATGGTGTCTGGTTACCTTACAGTGTACATTACTCTATAGAATATGACATATTGAGACTTGTTACTGATGGTGTCTGGCTACCTACCGTACAGTGTACATTACTCTATAGAATATGACATATTGAGACTTGTTACTGATGGTGTCTGGCTACCTTACGGTAGTACTGTATAGAATATGACATATTGAGACTTGTTACCGATGGTGTCTGGCTACCTTACGGTAGTACTGTATAGAATATGACATATTGAGACTTGTTACCGATGGTGTCTGGCTACCTTACGGTAGGTAGTACTGTATAGAATATGACATATTGAGACTTGTTACTGATGGTGTCTGGCTACCTTACGGTAGTACTGTATAGAATATGACATATTGAGACTTGTTACCGATGGTGTCTGGCTACCTTACAGTAGTACTGTATAGAATATGACATATTGAGACTTGTTACTGATGGTGTCTGGCTACCTTACGGTAGTACTGTATAGAATATGACATATTGAGACTTGTTACTGATGGTGTCTGGCTACCTTACGGTAGTACTGTATAGAATATGACATATTGAGACTTGTTACTGATGGTGTCTGGCTACCTTATGGTAGTACCATATAGAATATGACATATTGAGACTTGTTACCGATGGTGTCTGGCTACCTTACAGTAGTACCGTATAGAATATGATATATTGAGACTTGTTACTGATGGTGTCTGGTTACCTTACAGTGTACATTACTCTATAGAATATGACATATTGAGACTTGTTACTGATGGTGTCTGGCTACCTACCGTACAGTGTACATTACTCTATAGAATATGACATATTGAGACTTGTTACTGATGGTGTCTGGCTACCTTACGGTAGTACTGTATAGAATATGACATATTGAGACTTGTTACCGATGGTGTCTGGCTACCTTACGGTAGTACTGTATAGAATATGACATATTGAGACTTGTTACCGATGGTGTCTGGCTACCTTACGGTAGGTAGTACTGTATAGAATATGACATATTGAGACTTGTTACTGATGGTGTCTGGCTACCTTACGGTAGTACTGTATAGAATATGACATATTGAGACTTGTTACCGATGGTGTCTGGCTACCTTACAGTAGTACTGTATAGAATATGACATATTGAGACTTGTTACTGATGGTGTCTGGCTACCTTATGGTAGTACTGTATAGAATATGACATATTGAGACTTGTTACCGATGGTGTCTGGCTACCTTACGGTAGTACTGTATAGAATATGACATATTGAGACTTGTTACCGATGGTGTCTGGCTACCTTATGGTAGTACTGTATAGAATATGACATATTGAGACTTGTTACCGATGGTGTCTGGCTACCTTACAGTAGTACCGTATAGAATATGACATATTGAGACTTGTTACTGATGGTGTCTGGCTACCTTACAGTGTACATTACTGTATAGAATATGACATATTGAGACTTGTTACTGATGGTGTCTGGCTACCTTACAGTGTACATTACTGTATAGAATATGACATATTGAGACTTGTTACTGATGGTGTCTGGCTACCTTACAGTGTACATTACTGTATAGAATATGACATATTGAGACTTGTTACTGATGGTGTCTGGCTACCTTACAGTGTACATTACTGTATAGAATATGACATATTGAGACTTGTTACTGATGGTGTCTGGCTACCTTACAGTGTACATTACTGTATAGAATATGACATATTGAGACTTGTTACTGATGGTGTCTGGCTACCTTACAGTGTACATTACTGTATAGAATATGACATATTGAGACTTGTTACTGATGGTGTCTGGCTACCTTACGGTAGTACTGTATAGAATATGACATATTGAGACTTGTTACTGATGGTGTCTGGCTACCTTACGGTAGTACTGTATAGAATATGACATATTGAGACTTGTTACTGATGGTGTCTGGCTACCTTACAGTAGTACTGTATAGAATATGACATATTGAGACTTGTTACTGATGGTGTCTGGCTACCTTACAGTAATTACTGTATAGAATATGACATATTGAGACTTGTTACTGATGGTGTCTGGCTACCTTACAGTGTACATTACTGTATAGAATATGACATATTGAGACTGGTTACCGATGGTGTCTGGTTACCTTACAGTGTACATTACTGTATAGAATATGACATATTGAGACTTGCTACCGATGGTGTCTGGCTACCTTACAGTGTACATTACTGTATAGAATATGACATATTGAGACTTGCTACCGATGGTGTCTGGCTACCTTACAGTGTACATTACTGTATAGAATATGACATATTGAGACTTGCTACCGATGGTGTCTGGCTACCTTACAGTGTACATTACTGTATAGAATATGACATATTGAGACTTGCTACCGATGGTGTCTGGCTACCTTACAGTGTACATTACTGTATAGAATATGACATATTGAGACTTGCTACCGATGGTGTCTGGCTACCTTACAGTGTACATTACTGTATAGAATATGACATATTGAGACTTGCTACCGATGGTGTCTGGCTACCTTACAGTGTACATTACTGTATAGAATATGACATATTGAGACTTGCTACCGATGGTGTCTGGCTACCTTACAGTGTACATTACTGTATAGAATATGACATATTGAGACTTGCTACCGATGGTGTCTGGCTACCTTACAGTGTACATTACTGTATACCATATTAATGCCAAATTGCAATAATGCTCTCATTAACAGGATTACTTAGACTAATGTAAGATAATTATAGAAATCGGCTAATTGTATCTCGTAGATAATTACTCTAGCTATGTACAGCCTGGTGGGCAAGAATTATAGTCAAATAAATATATGTCTAAATGAGATTTATCAACGTTGATTTTTGTTTGTTCACATTAGGAACTGTTAGCCATTTGCTTCAACAATTATTGACAATTCTTGTGCAAAACAATGCCATGAATCGTATATACAATGTATAGTTATACAAGTGTGTTCAGGCTGTCCGATTAGCGCAGTGGTTAGCGCGCTCGCTTCTCACCAATGCAACCCGGGTTCGATCCTCGGACCGAGAAGTATGTGAGATGGTACGATGGTCGCCAGATCGGACAGGTGGGTTTTCTCCGGGTACTCCAGTTTCCTCCCACATGAATGACCACATTATATGCTTTCATCCGAGCCAACGAGAGTGATTAATATAAGTTGTTAAAACTTGCTTCGCAATCGTTGTAAAATAAATAAAGTATAAAAAATAAAAAAATAAAAAAGTGTGTTCATTTGTTTTGTTCTGTACATTGTATATATAGAATGAATGCAATAAAATATGATTAAACTAAATTAAGGTAATGTTGGACAAATATTAAGGGGATATTCGATCATTCACATAAACAATCAAATATTGTTTATATATTAGGCTGAAAAGTGTTTCTATAGAAACCGATGCAAACGTGCGCTAAACGTGCACTGAACGGCGCTATAACGTCGTGTGTTGACAACTATAAACGACATCCACTGACAGATTGAATCTGAAAACGTTTGCATTGACAACATTTCAACATTAAGTGGCCAGGTACCACACATGCAAACCAGTGAGAAATCAATGTGTTATTTCATTGCTTTCAACCAGTGAAATAACACATTTTATTTCAATGATGAATTTCTTTATTTCATTAGAAAGCATAAAATAAAAGTTTTTGTCCGATGCATAGATAACCGATGTTGAGCCGAATGCATAGATAACTGATGTTGAGCCAAATGCATAGATAACCGATGTTGAGCCGAATGCATAGATAACCGATGTTGAGCCGAATGCATAGATAACTGATGTTGAGCCAAATGCATAGATACCGGTAACCGATGTTGAGCCGAATGCATAGATAACTGATGTTGAGCCGAATGCATAGATAACCGATGTTGAGCCGAATGCATAGATAACTGATGTTGAGCCGAATGCATAGATAACTGATGTTGAGCCGAATGCATAGATAACTGATGTTGAGCCGAATGCATAGATAACTGATGTTGAGCCGAATGCATAGATAACTGATGTTGAGCCGAATACATAGATAACTGATGTTGAGCCGAATGCAATGATATTTGGTCTGCCTCTGTGGTCGAGTGGTTAAGGTCACTGACTTGTATATAGCTGTAACCTATCATCACTTATGGTCACAGGTTTGAGCCCCACTCAGACCGTGTCTCATTTATATGAAAAAGTACGCAAATTCTTACGGAGGTTGGTGCACAAAGTACTGGTTAACCACTAGAGCCTGCCCAGGAAAGGTGTTGTTAGGTAAACTGCCCGCCGGCGGTATAGTCCAAAATGGTGCTGATGCACGCGTAAAACCCAAACAAACAATAATGGTTATGTTCTCTAAGGTAGTCAGTCTGCAATCATAATAATTAAGATAATGTTCACACTTTGGCAATATCTGTGAAATAAACTATTGCTCACCTTCAAAATACAGTTAATTAACCCTTTGCATGCTAGCGGCAAATAAAATCACTTTTTCAAACATCTTAGAGATAGATGAGACGGCACAGAAGGTGCTATCTAATCAGGCCCTATGCTGTTTTTGCTATTCGTATAGTAGAGCTAAAACACGTGGCTGAATTATTATTAATATTAAGACTAAATATTATTTAGCCCTGCATGTTGAGTAAATAAAATAACATTGGCAAACAACGTAGATCCAGATCAGCCGCGGCGTAAAGCCGCATCTGATCATGATCTATGTTGTTTGCAAATGTTATTTTATTTACTCAGAAGGCAGGATTATATTATATACAGATAGAGATTCAACAAACATATTGATTGGGTGATCCATCATTTGTGTTGCATGGTTTTTTCAATTTTCAGCCGAAGTTGCATACGGTAATTGAATATGAATTAAATGTTACAAATTTATTTTCAATTTTGACCTAAAATGTTAAATACTAGTATATTTGTATTTGTGTATAACCATGCATACATGTTGATTTGTTGGGTATGAGATGGAGAAAAGGTGTGTTTGCTTTAGTCTACATATAAACACAACTAACATTTAATGTACTGTATATTCCTGGCCATAAGTCGATCTCAGCCATAAGTCGATCTCAGCCATAAGTCAATCTCAGTCATAAGTCAATCTCAGCCATAAGTCGATCTCAGCCATAAGTCGATCTCAGCAGCCATAAGTCGATCTCAGCCATAAGTTGATCTCAGCCATAAGTCGATCTCAGCCATAAGTCGAGGGTACTTTGTGGACTTATCACATTTGTTGCGACAATGTTTTCTCTCTCAATTTTTTAATCAAACAGCTAAATTTGAGATATTTTGTTGACTTTATTTCATCACAAATCATAAAAAAATACACTGATGCACAATAATGATCAATGAAGTTGTTTATCAGTTTTTCTATTGTTAATAATGTAAATAATTGTCTAAGCAAATTGTTATATTAAATCAAATAAAACAAACAAACAGACATAAAGTTCCAAAAAACAAATTTTATAATTTTTGTTTTCAAAATATTTGTCTGCTTGTTTCTCATCCATAAGTCGACCTCGTACTTTCATCACATTTCTGGATTAGAAAAAAGGTCGACTTATGGTCTGAAATATACGGTAATTATACTGGGATTTCTTATGAATGTAAAAATGGTAAATCCCTGATAAACGAAATATTCTGTCCAGGTTTAAATCAAGGCTGATTACTCACTGATCTGGTATATTAACAGGTGTTCACCAGATCTTCTACAAGTGTTTATGCTGTCAGTGTAACCTGCTATGAAAGTACAAAATACAATATTTCCAAACCTCTGCTGTTATGCATGATTACCAATGGCAGAAATGTTAATGTTTCATACAGATGGATCTGTAGTCCAGTGGTAACACGCTGGACTGGTAATCCAGGGATCGCAGGTTCGATCCACTGTCTGACCCTAATAAAATTAACAGTCTTTCAGATGGGACATTAATTTAAACCGAGGTCTCGTGTCGGTGCTGTACACCGTGCACATAAAAGAACCAGAGGATGGATCTCTGTCTGTATCATTGCACTATCCTTCAAAAAACTAAAATGACTAATCTCTTCAGGAGGCGTCGCTCATATGGGCAACCGGTAGTGACAATAAATAAACGTTAAAAAAATTCCAAACCTCTGGCTGTCCGAATAGCGCAGTGGTTAGCACGCTCGCTTCTCACCAATGCAACCCGGGTTCGATCCTTGGACTGGGAAGTATGTGAGATGGTACAGTGGTCGCCAGATCGGACAGGTGGATTTTCTCCGGGTACTTCGGTTTCCTCCCACACGAATGACCACCTATACGCTTTCATTGTTATTAGAACTTGCTTTGCAATCATTGTAAAATAAATCAAGTTTAAACCTCTGTTATGCATGATTACCAATGGCAGAAATGTTAATGCTTCAGAAAAAGAACTGGAGAAGAAAGAGGAAAAGTCAATTGAAGGGAAGAGAGAAATTAAAATAGAGAAGAAAATTACGCCTGCTGAGTACAGAAGGCTCCACCCGTAAGATGATTTATGGAGCACGATAAGCGTTATACACATACCTGCTAGTCACTACCATTAACATAGAATATCATACTGTTTCTAACATTATCTCCAAAACCATTGGTTATTAAATCGGTTAATGCTTCATTATTAAAGTCAAGTATTTTATATTTACGGCTTCTGCACCTCCCTTCTCTACCCTCCCCACCTTCCCCATACTGTATTGTTATGCCTCTCCACCCTCCCCATGTATTTTTATGCCTCCCCCTCCCCACCCTCCCCATGTATTTTTATGCCTCCCCCTCCCCACCCTCCCCATGTATTTTTATGCCTCCCCCGCCTAACCCTCCCCATGTATTTTTATGCCTCCCCCTCCCCAACCCTCCCTTTGTATTGTTATGCCCCTCCCCACCCTCCCCATGTATTTTTATGCCTCCCCTCTCCACCCTCCCATGTATTTTTATGCCTCTCCCTCCCTATATTGTTTTTATGCCCCCTCCCCACCCTCCCATACTGTATTGTTATGCCTCCCCTTCCCCACCCTCCCCATACTGTATTTGTATGCCTCTCCTTCCCCACCCTCCCCATACTGTATTTTATGCCTCCCCCCCCCCTCCCCATACTGTATTTTTATGCTCCCCCTCCCCCTCCCCATACTGTATTTTTATGCCTCCCCCTCCCCATACTGTATTTTATGCCTCCCCCTCCCCACCCTCCCCATACTGTATTTTATGCCTCCCCCTCCCCACCCTCCCCATACTGTAGTTTATGCCTCCCCTCCCCACCCTCCCCATACTGTATTTTATGCCCCCTTCCCCACCCTCCCCATACTGTATTTGTATTTCCCCATACTGCCTCCCCCTCCCCATACTGTATTTTATGCCTCCCCCTCCCCACCCTCCCCATACTGTATTGTTATGCCTCTCCTTCCCCACCCTCCCCATACTGTATGTTTATACCTCCCCCTTCCTCCCCATACTGTATTTGTATGCCTCTCCTTCCCCACCCTCCCCATACTGTATTTTTATGCCTCTCCTTCCCCACCCTCCCCATACTGTATTGTTATGCCTCTCCTTCCCCACCCTCCCCATACTGTATTTTTATGCCTCTCCTTCCCCACCCTCCCCATACTGTATTTTTATGCCTCTCCTCCCCACCCTCCCCATACTGTATTTGTATGCCTCTCCTTCCCCACCCTCCCCATACTGTATTTTTATGCCTCTCCTTCCCCACCCTCCCCATACTGTATTGTTATGCCTCTCCTTCCCCACCCTCCCCCCCATACTGTATTGTTATGCCTCTCCTTCCCCACCCTCCCCATACTGTATTGTTATGCCTCTCCTTCCCCACCCTCCCCATACTGTATGTTTATGCCCCACCCTCCCCATACTGTATTTTGTATGCCTCCCCCTCCCCATACTGTATTTTTATGCCTCTCCTTCCCCACCCTCCCCATACTGTATTTTTATGCCTCCCCCTCCCCACCCTCCCATACTGTATTGTTATGCCTCCCCCTCCCCATACTGTATTTTTATGCCTCTCCTTCCCCACCCTCCCCATACTGTATTGTTATGCCTCCCCCTCCCCATACTGTATTTTTATGCCTCTCCTTCCCCACCCTCCCCATACTGTATTTGTATGCCTCCCCCTCCCCATGTTGTTATGTCATGTATGTCTGTCTTGTTTCTGATTGGTTCATGAGATTCTTAACAATAATGACTCTTATTTAACCCTTTAGACTTTTAAATCCAATAATTATTTATCTTTGTATATATCTCGTCTGCCGTAACCCTTTCCCTCATAGAAGCACCTCTTGACGCCATTAACAATACGACATTCATTGACAATGTAGTAGCCAAACCAATGTTCATAATAAAGGCCAGAATCTCATGTAGTCCCAGTAATATATATAGAGGTGGGATAGATATGGTGACTACTTATCCACTGCATGATAGCTAAATGGCTGTCATTTGTATGGAGATATTGTAGTATATTAACCTAAATCTCTATGAAGGAAAGGGTTAATATGTTTTTACACCACTACTATGTTACTATTACCAAGATATTTTTAGATTTTTTAGGTTTAATTTATTGAACTTCTGCATAATATTTTATAATGCCAATGTAACTTTATGTTTTTATCCCACAGGTGTTTGTTTAATCCATGTTTTATCCCACAGGTGTTTGTTTTACCTGTACGTTATGTATCTTTGTTTGTGTCGGCAAATAGCTATTGTAGCTAGTGTTTATTGTTGTATATTCCATTCAAAATCAAGTTTCTTGTATCTTGTGCCCATATCACCATCGTTCATTGCAAGCACATAGATCGTGTTCATTGAATTTTGAAATGTCGAAGGGTCTAAGACTCATAAACGGCTTCCATTCTGTAGATCGTGTTCATTGAATTTTGAAATGTCGAAGTGTCTAAGACTCATAAACGGCTTCCATTCTGTAGATCGTGTTCATTGAATTTTGAAATGTCGAAGGTCTAAGACTCATAAACGGCTTCCATTCTGTAGATCGTGTTCATTGATTTTGAAATGTCGAAGGTCTAAGACCATAAACGGCTTCCATTCTGTAGATCGTGCAAAAAACAACAAACCAAAACCCCACAACCAAAAAACAAGTGTCTAAGACTCATAAACGGCTTCCATTCTGTAGATCGTGTTCATTGAATTTTGAAATGTCGAAGGTCTAAGACTCATAAACGGCTTCCATTCTGTAGATCGTGTTCATTGAATTTTGAAAT
The DNA here is from genome assembly GCA_014843695.1 of Archivesica marissinica. Classification (NCBI taxonomy): domain Eukaryota; kingdom Metazoa; phylum Mollusca; class Bivalvia; order Venerida; family Vesicomyidae; genus Archivesica; species Archivesica marissinica. The sequence goes on along the minus strand of CM026404.1, from coordinate 15,005,084 downwards.
GTCGAAGTGTCTAAGACTCATAAACGGCTTCCATTCTGTAGATCGTGTTCATTGAATTTTGAAATGTCGAAGTGTCTAAGACTCATAAACGGCTTCCATTCTGTAGATCGTGTTCATTGAATTTTGAAATGTCGAAGGTCTAAGACTCATAAACGGCTTCCATTCTGTAGATCGTGTTCATTGAATTTTGAAATGTCGAAGTGTCTAAGACTCATAAACGCTTCCATTCTGTAGATCGTGTTCATTGAATTTTGAAATGTCGAAGTGTCTAAGACTCATAAACGGCTTCCATTCTGTAGATCGTGTTCATTGAATTTTGAAATGTCGAAGGTCTAAGACTCATAAACGGCTTCCATTCTGTAGATCGTGTTCATTGAATTTTGAAATGTCGAAGTGTCTAAGACTCATAAACGGCTTCCATTCTGTAGATCGTGTTCATTGAATTTTGAAATGTCGAAGTGTCTAAGACTCATAAACGGCTTCCATTCTGTAGATCGTGTCATTGAATTTTGAAATGTCGAAGGTCTAAGACTCATAAACGGCTTCCATTCTGTAGATCGTGTTCATTGAATTTTGAAATGTCGAAGTGTCTAAGACTCATAAACGGCTTCCATTCTGTAGATCGTGTTCATTGAATTTGAAATGTCGAAGTGTCTAAGACTCATAAACGGCTTCCATTCTGTAGATCGTGTTCATTGAATTTTGAAATGTCGAAGGGTCTAAGACTCATAAACGGCTTCCATTCTGTAGATCGTGTTCATTGAATTTTGAAATGTCGAAGTGTCTAAGACTCATAAACGGCTTCCATTCTGTAGATCGTGTTCATTGAATTTTGAAATGTCGAAGTGTCTAAGACTCATAAACGGCTTCCATTCTGTAGATCGTGTTCATTGAATTTTGAAATGTCGAAGTGTCTAAGACTCATAAACGGCTTCCATTCTGTAGATCGTGTTCATTGAATTTTGAAATGTCGAAGTGTCTAAGACTCATAAACGGCTTCCATTCTGTAGATCGTGTTCATTGAATTTTGAAATGTCGAAGGGTCTAAGACTCATAAACGGCTTCCATTCTGTAGATCGTGTTCATTGAATTTTGAAATGTCGAAGGGTCTAAGACTCATAAACGGCTTCCATTCAATAGATCTTGTTCATTGATTTTGAAATGTTGAAGGGTCTAAGACCCATAAACGGCTTCCATTCTGTAGATCGTGTTCATTGAATTTTGAAATGTCGAAGTGTCTAAGACTCATAAACGGCTTCCATTCTGTAGATCGTGTTCATTGAATTTTGAAATGTCGAAGTGTCTAAGACTCATAAACGGCTTCCATTCTGTAGATCGTGTTCATTGAATTTTGAAATGTCGAAGTGTCTAAGACTCATAAACGGCTTCCATTCTGTAGATCGTGTTCATTGAATTTTGAAATGTCGAAGTGTCTAAGACTCATAAACGGCTTCCATTCTGTAGATCGTGTTCATTGAATTTTGAAATGTCGAAGGGTCTAAGACTCATAAACGGCTTCCATTCAATAGATCTTGTTCATTGATTTTGAAATGTTGAAGGGTCTAAGACCCATAAACGGCTTCCATTCTATAAGCTCCATACAAATGTTTCTGATCAATAACTTGTGTGTGAAATTATGGGAATATAGTGCTTAAGTTATTAAGCAAAGCAATCTTGGTCCGTGGATGAATCCAATTGATTTTGGGGTCAATAGATCAATTGTCATAATGGAAGTCAATCTCTAAAATTAATGGTTTCTATTAATTGTAAACCGTAGAGGAACCATACAGATTTTGGGTCACAGGGTTCTTGCATTGAAAAATAAATAATTGTGATGGAAAGGTTGCTCAAACTTTGTAGGCACGTTGGTCATGACAAGTATGTGATCTACCGGTATATTGAATTTGGCTGGGTGAAAGGTCACGGTCAGAGAGAGCAAATTCCAAACCATTCTTGCATAACAGTTTGTGTGTGTGTTTTACGTTTATTTATCGTGACGCCTCCTGAAGAGATTTTTGGAGGATAGTGCAATGATACAGACAGAGACCCATTCCAGAGTCTCCTCTGGTTCTTTTATGTGCACGGTTTACAGCACCGACACGAGACCTCGGTTTAATGTCCCATCTGAAAGACTGTTAATTTTATTAAGGTCAGACGGGGGATCGAACCTGCGATCCCTGGATTACCAGTCCAGCATGTTACCACTGGACTACAGATCCGTCTGTATCAACAATTTGTCACCCGTTGTGTACTAAATATTGATCATGACACTACAATAGCCAGGAAAGACATTTGTCGTGATAGTGCAGTGGTAGCGCGTTCACTTCGGGTAGGAAAGACCTGGAGTTCCCGCCCATCCGTAGCCGTTACGATTGTGCCCTTAGACAAGGCATTTAAATTCCACATTGCCTCTTCCCTCTCCTTCGTGACGATGGATTCCATCAGGAATGAGGTCTCGAGCGTCATTAATATGTTGTAAGAACTTGTTTCGCAATAGAGCCAAACTAAATGCGTATAGACCAAAGGCATTTATTTGTCTAAAATAAGTATTTGTAATACCTGTTTAGTTAAGACAACATTGTGTTAAGTAGATGAATGTTTTAAAACAAATCCTTACTTTCTTTCAGAAAAAGGCCAGCAATAAAATCTATCATACAGTAAGTATCTAGTTTCTAGATAAATCTTAAAGAGAACATCCAGATGCTGTTATTATGTAATTACTTCAATTTTACCAATTACACGCTACATTTTGCAGATCATCACCTGCGTATATAATTTTGATAATTTACCGATCCTAAGCTATGAACGTCATTGCTGTATATGAATGGTTTTATTGTCTTACAGTCAGAGGTCGCCAGCAATTGTTGCGATACTTCCGTCCCCTAAAGAAGAAGCTCATTGGTTGTTCAAGACTCGGAGACCCCTGTCACCAAAGTAAGTGTTTTATTACAAGTGCATTGTATTTAGAGGGTTGTGTATATTACAGTTCACTTGGTAAGATAGTTTGTGTATATTACAGTTCACTTGGTAAGATAGTTTGTGTATATTACAGTTCACTTGGTAAGATAGTTTGTGTATATTACAGTTCACTTGGTAAGATAGTTTGTGTATATTACAGTTTGCTTGGTAAGATAGTTTGTGTATATTACAGTTCACTTGGTAAGATAGTTTGTGTATATTACAGTTCACTTGGTAAGATAGTTTGTGTATATTACAGTTCACTTGGTAAGATATGCTGTGTATATTACAGTTCACTTGGTAAGATATGCTGTGTATATTACAGTTCACTTGGTAAGATATGCTGTGTATATTACAGTTCACTTGGTAAGATATGCTGTGTATATTACAGTTCGCTTAGTAAGATATGCTGTGTATATTACAGTTCGCTTGGTAAGATATGCTGTGTATATTACAGTTCACTTGGTAAGATATGCTGTGTATATTACAGTTCACTTGGTAAGATATGCTGTGTATATTACAGTTTGCTTGGTAAGATATGCTGTGTATATTACAGTTCGCTTAGTAAGATATGCTGTATATATTACAGTTCACTTGGTAAGATAGTTTGTGTATATTACAGTTCACTTGGTAAGATATGCTGTGTATATTACAGTTCACTTGGTAAGATAGTTTGTGTATATTACAGTTCACTTGGTAAGATATGCTGTGTATATTACAGTTCGCTTGGTAAGATATGCTGTGTATATTACAGTTCGCTTGGTAAGATATGCTGTGTATATTACAGTTCACTTGGTAAGATATGCTGTGTATATTACAGTTCGCTTGGTAAGATAGTTTGTGTATATTACAGTTCACTTGGTAAGATATGCTGTGTACATTACAGTTCACTTGGTAAGATATGCTGTGTATATTACAGTTCACTTGGTAAGATATGCTGTGTACATTACAGTTCACTTGGTAAGATATGCTGTGTATATTACAGTTCGCTTGGTAAGATAGGACATGAAGAGAATGATGAAAAAGATGATCCTAATAAAAAAATGTTGATTATGGACAAGAGAAACTTCAAGTAAGCCATCAGTACATGACATGTAGAAATAATAAAGCCTGTGCTTAAAGAGTGATCAATCTACTGCAGTGCATTGTGGGCATTACATGTATAGAAATGGAGAATATTAGGTTACTGTCTTATCAATTTTAATTTATTAGGCTAGTTTGAGAAAATATACAATGCCAGGCTCTGCTCAAGACAGTAAACTAATAGTCTATTTATCCTAGCTTCGTATAAAATTGATATTTTAGAGAGGAAAGATTACCGAATATTCACGACCTATTGAAGTTTATCATACCATCTGTGAACATATGACGTCGTACACGCAGCGTTATGACGTCACACCAGGTTTATTAGGCACTGACTAATAAAGCAAAGTTTATTAGGCAGGCAAATTTTGACCATTATTACACATGAAGGTGGGATAAATTGTATACACATGTATATATATATGCAAAATAAACTAACTAGCTTATTTTCAGCCGTCGAGCATTAAAACATTAGATTTATTGAGGAGACGAAATATACAATACTCTTTTATCTGACCCACTTCCATGGAGTAATTCTGGTGGCTGATGAACCGCTATAACACTTGAGTATTCGCGATATATATTCTCTTATATTCAGGATAGATATTCTCTTGTATTCAGGATAGGTATTCTCTTGTATTCAGGGTAGGTATTCTCTTGTATTCAGGATAGATATTCTCTTGTATTCAGGATAGGTATTCTCTTGTATTCAGGATAGGTATTCTCTTGTATTCAGGGTAGGTATTCTCTTGTATTCAGGATAGATATTCTCTTGTATTCAGGATGATGGGTATTCTCTTGTATTCAGGATGGGTATTCTCTTGTATTCAGGATAGGTATTCTCTTGTATTCAGGATAGGTATTCTCTTGTATTCAGGGTAGGTATTCTCTTGTATTCAGGATGATGGGTATTCTCTTGTATTCAGGATGATGGATATTCTCTTGTATTCAGCATGATGGGTCTTCTCTTGTATCCAGGATATCTATTCTCTTGTATTCAGGATGATGGGTATTCTCTTGTATTCAGGATGATGGGTATTCTCTTGTATTCAGGATAGGTATTATCTTGTATTCAGGATAGGTATTCTCTTGTATTCAGGATGATGGATATTCTCTTGTATTCAGCATGATGGGTCTTCTCTTGTATCCAGGATATCTATTCTCTTGTATTCAGGATGATGGGTATTCTCTTGTATTCAGGATGATGGGTATTCTCTTGTATTCAGGATAGGTATTCTCTTGTATTCAGGATAGGTATTCTCTTGTATTCAGGATAGGTATTCTCTTGTATTCAGGATAGATATTCTCTTGTATTCAGGATAGGTATTCTCTTGTATTCAGGATAGGTATTCTCTTGTATTCAGGGTAGGTATTATCTTGTATTCAGGATAGGTATTCTCTTGTATTCAGGATGATGGGTATTCTCTTGTATTCAGGATGATGGATATTCTCTTGTATTCAGCATGATGGGTATTCTCTTGTATTCAGGATAGGTATTCTCTTGTATCCAGGATATCTATTCTCTTGTATTCAGGATGATGGGTATTCTCTTGTATTCAGGATGATGGGTATTCTCTTGTATTCAGCATGATGGGTCTTCTCTTGTATTCAGGATAGGTATTCTCTTGTATTCAGGATGATGGGTATTCTCTTGTATTCAGGATAGGTATTCTCTTGTATCCAGGATATCTATTCTCTTGTATTCAGGATGATGGGTATTCTCTTGTATTCAGGATAGGTATTCTCTTGTATTCAGGATAGGTATTCTCTTGTATTCAGGATAGGTATTCTGGGTGACATGTTGAACCAGTATAATGCTGTTACACTGACACCAATGGGAGCCGAGAATGAAGACGAGGACAACGAGGGCGAAGACGGAGAACAGAAGCAGACGGACGATACACCAGCAGAAATACCACAAACCGGTAAACAAATTATATATACAATTACAGTTTGAGAAGAAGACAAAACGGAAGTCAGTACATAAACTTTATAAATAGATTGTATCTATTAGTTTAATCAGTTGTTTTTAAACACGTTTCTACATAGAAATATTTCTACATAGAAATATTTCTACACGTTTCTACATAGAAATACTTCTACACGTTTCTACATAGAAATATTTCTACACGTTTCTACATAGAAATATTTCTACAAGTACACATGAGAGACATTGTTGGAAATGTGGCAGCTGTCAAACCCAGTATAGTGCTACCACAACACAGCAACACATCATGTAAGAAATGTTCAAAAAGTCAAACATTTAAAAAAAATTTATTTAAGTTTATTTAACATCGCTACCGGTTGCCCATTTGAGCAACTGACAGCTTACCTAACAACATCTTTCCTGGGCAGGCTCCAACGGTTAACCAGTACTTGGTGCACCAACCTCCGTAAAAAAACTACCAACGTTTTCAAATAAAGACACTGTCTGGGCGGGGCTCGAACCCGTGACCATCAGTGATGATAGGTTACCATGGTATACAAGTTGGCCACTTTAACCACGGAGGCAGACAAAATGTTACAAAGTTACTAGTGATGTAGTAATAGTAGCAAATCTAAACATATCCATAAAGGGAGGTAATTTACCATAAAGGGAGGTAATTTACCAATACTAATTTCACAAAAAACAATTCATTTGTCGATAGATCTTTAAATGTGTACTTAAATATTGCTTAAAATGCATATTGATGAAAGACCATACTATGTAACCGTTAGTTGTTACCTCATTTAGTGTGTTTTACGTTTATTTATCGTCGCTACTGGTTGCCCATATGAGCGATGCTGCCTGAAGAGATTAGTCATTTTAGAATTTTGGAGGTTAGTGCAATGATACAGGCAGAGACCCATTCCAGAGTCTCATCTGGTTCTTTTACGTGCACGGTGTAAAGCACCGACACGAGACCTCGGTTTAACGTCCCATCTGAAAGACTGTTAATTTTATTAGGGTCAGACGGGGGATCGAACCTGCAATCCCTGGATTACCAGTCCATCATGTTAACCACTGGAATACAGATCCGTCTGTGACCTCATTTAGAAGTCTATATCTCTTATATATTAACTTTTCAGTATGAAATATGTGTCTGATTATATTGTTGAAATATTGTCCTGTCACATTACTGTATGTATGTTCCATTAATGTCAAACCCCTTGCGGGGATGTAGACATATTTTCCTGGGCAAGCTTAGCCGATCTAAGTGGTTAACCAGTACTAAGCAATGTGTGTGAGGTGCCTTGCTCAATGACACTACATACGTGGCAAGACCGAGTATCGAACCCGGGACCGATTGATTCCAAATCCGACGCTCTACCACGGATGCCATACTAAAACACTAGAAAGTACATTCTCCTTTGGAAACAAAAAATATCATTGCTTATCATGTGCAACTTCTATTCCAATGTATATTAAAGCAGCCCTATATCGTATGAAATAAAAGATATTTGAAAAATTCAAATTTTACGTATGGGTAACAATGCTACTACACATTCTTACTTTATACTTTATATAATTATGTTCATTTAGTAAACAGTGTTTTTTCCCCCGATAAAACAAACTCGAAACCGGAAGTAGAACTTTCCGAGTCGATCGGTCACGCACTTGTTTACAACCGGAACGCATCGTCCGCACTTGTTTGCATTCGGAATGCATCGTCCCCATTTGTCCCACGTTGTCTTTTTAGATTGAATTACTTGAGATGTTGATTCATACCTCTGTTATCTAAGTCTTTTAGAGACATGTCTACATCCCCGCGAGGGTTCGGCATTAGGGGAAGATAGATAGATAGTCTTTCATGTTCAAAATATGTTGACATTCCAACGTGTATTTCTACATCGTTTCTGAGCGACTATTTCCGATTTTTGTAAACACGCATACATTAGTATTTATATTTTACCAAAAAACATCCTTTATTACGATATAGTGCTGCTTTAAGTTATATACAATTACATGCATTTTATTAATATGTTATATAGATATATTCTGTTCTATTCTGTTCCTAAATTCTGAATAATTTGTTATTGAAAGATGGAAACGCAGTACAATGTAATCATGCTTTCAAATTGTTCGCTCCATAGAATTTATTGTGTGTGCAGCACATTCTAAATAGACGCATATTGAGATTAAATATGCCTGTATTTTTAGAGAGTGGAGGGAGCCAGACAGAGGCCGGATCCTAGTTGGACAGGCTGTTCAGCCATACATGATGAATGCGGAGTAGAGGAAAGTACATTCATGGATCCCTTACGAAAGGAATGTGTTGTTAAATATTGTGTTATGTTCACCAAGAAAATGTAAAACGTTACTCAACCCTCATCAACTTAGAAACGCCTCAATGCCATTATCCATTCCCACATACATTAACCCGTAACCTGCCAATCACAACTAATGTTACTCTTGCAAACAGCATAGAGGCAGATCAGGCTCTCTGCTGTTTACTATTCAGATAGTGGAAGCTGTCCGATTAGCGTGCTCCCTTCTCACCAATGCAACCCAGGTTCGATCCTCGGACCGGGAAGTATGTGAGATAGTACGGTGGTCTTTAAATCGGACAGGTGGGTTTTTTCCGGGTACTCCGGTTTCCTCCAACACGAATGACCACATTTGCGCTTTCATCCGCGCCAACGAGAGTGATTAATATAAGTTGTTAAAACATGCTTTGCAATCATTGTAAAAAATATAAAAAAATAGTGGAGTTAAAACACTTGTTTCTGGATCTATGTTGTTTACACCTTCTGTCTCATTAATTCGGCAGGTTAAGGATTAACATTGTAGTAGTTAAACAAACAGAAACAACACATCATATTAACAGTGGATTCAATGCTTAAAACATTTCCAGTAACCTCAATGGAGGAGGTGGGGTAGCTATGTTGACTTATCTATCGATTGCGATAGGTAGCATGCTGCCATATGTATATACAGTAGCCAGAACTATATGGAGGAAAGGTAGAATGACAATAGAGGAGGTGGGGTAGCTATGTTGACTTATCCATCAATTGCGATAGGTAACTTGCTGCATGCATGCATATACAGTAGCCAGAACTCTATGGAGGAAAGGTAGAATGACAATTGGTTCACTGGATATCTCAATGTTTGTACTCACTGGTCTGCTGAACGACTCGTGAACACGATATCCATAATTATATCTGTGATAATACATAAATCAATCATTTATATTGCACTTCAAAATGTGTTGTATGTGTGTATTTAAAATAATTATTTATTAAAGTATACATTTTGTAACATATGTTATTTATTACTGTCCATACTCGCCTATAAGACGACTCCGGTCATGAATATCTGTGGGTTTTGACATCCACTCGCATATAAGATGGTTTGATAAAATGAACACCAGACACAAGTATAAATTACATGTTTGCCCAGTGCAAGTTCAAGAAATTCAGTGTCGGAGTGCTTTCTTTTCTAAAACGTTATTAACACATTTTTTAAATTTATGCTTAAAGGCGAGTATGTACGGTTATAGGCGAGTATGTAGGACTATAGGCGAGTATGTACGGTTATAGTCGAGTATGTACGGTTATAGGCGGGTATGTATGGTTATAGGCAAGTATGTATGGTTATAGGCGAGTATGTACAGTTATAGGCAGGTATGTATGGTTATAGGCGAGTATGTACGGTTATAGGCGAGTATGTACGGTTATAGGCAGGTATGTACGGTTATAGGCAAGTATGTACGGTTATAGGCGGGTATATACGGCTATAGGCGAGTATGTACGGTTATAGGCGAGTATGTACGGTTATAGGTGGTATGTACGGTTATAGGCAAGTATGTACGGTTATAGGCGGGTATGTACGGTTATAGGCGAGTATGTACGGTTATAGGTGGGTATGTACGGTTATAGGCGAGTATGTACAGTTATAGGCGGGTATGTACGGCTATAGGCGAGTATGTACAGTTATAGGTGAGTATGTATGGTTATAGGCAAGTATGTATGGTTATAGGCGGGTATGTACGGTTATAGGCAAGTATGTATGGTTATAGACAAGTATGTACAGTTATAGGCAAGTATGTACGGTTATAGGCAAGTATGTACGGTTATAGGCAAGTATGTACGGTTATAGGCAAGTATGTATGGTTATAGACAAGTATGTACAGTTATAGGCAAGTATGTATGGTTATAGGCGGGTATGTACTGTTATAGGCAAGTATGTACGGTTATAGGCAAGTATGTACAGTTATAGTCGAGTATGTACGGTTATAGGCAAGTATGTATGGTTATAGACAAGTATGTACAGTTGTAGTCGAGTATGTACGGTTATAGGCGGGTATGTACGGTTATAAGCAAGTATGTACGGTTATAGGCGAGTATGTACGGTTATAGGCGGGTATGTACGGTTATAGGCAAGTATGTATGGTTATAGACAAGTATGTACGGTTATAGGCGAGTATGTACTGTTATAGGCAAGTATGTACGGTTATAGGCAAGTATGTACGGTTATAGGCGGGTATGTACGGTTATAGGAGGGTATGTACGGTTATAGGCTGGTATGTACGGTTATAGGCGGGTATGTACGGTTATAGACAGGTATGTATGGTTATAGGCAAGTATGTACGGTTATAGGCGGGTATGTACGGTTATAGACGGGTATGTACGGTTATAGGCAAGTATGTACGGTTATAGGCGGGTATGTACGGTTATAGGCAAGTATGTACGGTTATAGGCAAGTATGTACGGTTATAGGCGGGTATGTACGGTTATAGACGGGTATGTATGGTTATAGGCAAGTATGTACGGTTATAGGCAAGTATGTACAGTTATAGGCGGGTATGTACGGTTATAGGAGGGTATGTACGGTTATAGGAGGGTATGTACGGTTATAGGCAAGTATGTACGGTTATAAGCGAGTATGTACGGTTATAGGCGGGTATGTACAGTTATAGGAGGGTATGTACGGTTATAGGCAAGTATGTACGGTTATAAGTGGGTATGTACGGTTATAGGCAAGTATGTATGGTTATAGGCAAGTATGTACTGTTATAGGCAAGTATGTATGGTTATAGGCAAGTATGTATGGTTATAGGCGAGTATGTATGGTTATAGGCGGGTATGTATGACTATAGGCGAGTATGTATGGTTATAGGCAGGTATGTACAGTTATAGGCGAGTATGTAGGACTATAGGCAAGTATGTACGGATATAGGCGAGTATGTATGTATGGTTATAGGCAAGTATGTACGGCTATAGGCAAGTATGTACGGCTATAGGCAAGTATGTACGGCTATAGGCAAGTATGTACGGTTATAGGCAAGTATGTACGGTTATAGGCAAGTATGTACGGTTATAGGCGAGTATGTATGGTTATAGGCGAGTATGTACGGTTATAGGCGAGTATGTACGGTTATAGGCAAGTATGTACGGTTATAGGCGAGTATGTATGGTTATAGGCGAGTATGTACGGTTATAGGCGAGTATGTATGGTTATAGGCGAGTATGTACGGTTATAGGCAAGTATGTACGGTTATAGTCGAGTATGTACGGTTATAGGCGAGTATGTAGGACTATAGGCGAGTATGTACGGTTATAGGCGAGTATGTACGGTTATAGGCAAGTATGTACGGTTATAGGCAAGTATGTACGGTTATAGGCGAGTATGTATGGTTATAGGCAAGTATGTACGGTTATAGGCGAGTATGTACGGTTATAGGCGAGTATGTACGGTTATAGGCAAGTATGTACGGTTATAGGCAAGTATGTACGGTTATAGGCGGGTATGTACGGTTATAGGCAAGTATGTACGGTTATAGGCGAGTATGTACGGTTATAGGCAAGTATGTACGGTTATAGGCAAGTATGTACGGTTATAGGCGAGTATGTACGGTTATAGGCAAGTATGTACGGTTATAGGCGAGTATGTACGGTTATAGGCAAGTATGTACGGTATACATTCCACACCTGTCATGGTTCTTTCTGTTGTACACATGCCTCAGATATACATAGCTAATCACATCAATGTGTTAAACCTTGCATCTTGTAAGAAACTGGTTGACCAAGTGAGGTTTGGCTGCGTATTGCAAGGTAATAAACACGAGATACTGTAACCTTTAAACGGAAGGAATTTGGTAATACAGTCAAACTTCGTCGACACGAACTCGCCCGCCCCCCCCCCCCCGAGTCATTCTAGTTAATGAGAGCTCTAAATATTCTGGGTCACTCTTACTAACGTTTATATATATATATAATGTAGTAGCTTACTGTTGTAACGTTTATATATATATATAATGTAGTAGCTTACTGTTGTAACGTTTATATATATATATAATGTAGTAGCTTACTGTTGTAACGTTTATATATATATATAATGTAGTAGCTTACTGTTGTAACGTTTATATATATATATAATGTAGTAGCTTACTGTTGTAACGTTTATATATATATATAATGTAGTAGCTTACTGTTGTAATGTTTATATATATATATATATAATGTAGTAGCTTACTGTTGTAACGTTTATATATATATATAATGTAGTAGCTTACTGTTGTAACGTTTATATATATATATAATGTAGTAGCTTACTGTTGCATACTAGTTTATATATATATATAATGTAGTAGCTTACTGTTGTAACGTTTATATATATATATAATGTAGTAGCTTACTGTTGTAACGTTTATATATATATATAATGTAGTAGCTTACTGTTGTAACGTTTATATATATATATATATGTAGTAGCTTACTGTTGTAACGTTTATATATATATATAATGTAGTAGCTTACTGTTGTAACGTTTATATATATATATAATGTAGTAGCTTACTGTTGTAACGTTTATATATATATATAATGTAGTAGCTTACTGTTGTAACGTTTATATATATATATAATGTAGTAGCTTACTGTTGTAACGTTTATATATATATATAATGTAGTAGCTTACTGTTGTAACGTTTATATATATATATATATAATGTAGTAGCTTACTGTTGTAACGTTTATATATATATATATATAATGTAGTAGCTTACTGTTGTAACGTTTATATATATATATAATGTAGTAGCTTACTGTTGTAACGTTTATATATATATATATAATGTAGTAGCTTACTGTTGCATACTAGTTTATCTAATACACCTATATCCTTCTCACGTGTTTATGTGACGGCGTTTCATAATCATGCTTGTTAAATTGATATTATAATCCTTTTGTATATATTAGACTACATTTATTTATATAAGTTTATTATATTTATTTTCGTAAACATGTTGTGTATTATGCAATACAACGACGAAAGATTTGAATGTACACATAATGCAACGTCAGGTAGAGAGTTTCAATCAGTGCAAGTCAATCAGTAGGTCCACATCTAATAGGTAATGTTACTAATAATATACAATGATTTAACACACAGGTGGTGCTTCAGAGATTGACAGAGGTGCCACAGGTAGTTTTGTGCCCTGTTTGCTGGTAGTTGATTTAGGTACACCCTAATTGTGATACCATAACTAGGCATCTTTGACTCAATAAGTGTGTAATATGTTTGGCCTTTGCATAATTACGTTTTATACTAATTTAAAATATGGAGTAAAAAGCCGCCGTGAGCGAAAATCATTAATTAATACATGTTGATTGCCAATTTCACGACTTGTAAAATACGCGAGTGTACCGATGAAAAGACATGTCAATCAAAGCCGTGACGGGTGAGAAAACGTTTATCAACATTTTCTCAAATTCTGTGACATGCGGCCTTGGACACTCGGCTAATTATGTTTGAGGCAAGTGTTAAATGAAATAGTAATTCATTTAAGTGGGACCCGTGATCTGGTTCGAGAGTTCCAATTATCCGCGTTCGAATTATCGAAGGTAAAACGATATGCATTATATAGATTATTGTCAGGATCAGGCAATGTGTTCAAGCGGGTTCTAGTTAACCGAGTTTGAGGCAACGAGGTTTGACGGTATTTGACCATTGGTACAAAATATTTTACCAGTGGCCAATGACTGAAGATGAATTTTATCCGATTGTTCATTCGGAGCATTGTTTTATGTAACTTATGGTTCGACGGCGGGCACACATTCTTCACTGTCGATGTGTATTCTATGCCATACTTTCTTCTTCGACCAAACAAACATGTAATGATGTTACTACAGATACACTACTATGTTTATGCTGAAATATTCAATTGATTTTTTAAATTTATAAAACAAATTACAAATTTAATTTAACCCATTCAACACCAAGTAACTGACATGGACTGGTCCATGATATTTTTAGACCAATAAATTAATAAGAAAATTACATATGGACCAGTTCATTTATCAAAATGGGTAATTTTTGTCTAAAAATAGTAATATTACTTGAAAAAAGTGCAGATCCTGATGAGACGGCTCGTCACGAGCCGGCTCATCTGGATCTACACTTTTTTGTAAGCCAATTTAGAGGTCTGTAGTGTTGAAAGGGTTAAAGAAGCTTGTTTTGTGCATCTTACTGTAATACGTTTCATACCAATTGCAGCAACCACAGTACTACTACATTTGTTTTGGTTTGTATTGATCATGTTTCGCCAGTAATAAATGACAATTTTACATAATGTGTTGATATATATCAATATCCCAGGGTCCAAGTTTTCGCCCACTTCACCTTGTAGCGTGAACCCTGTATCCCTCATAATGTATTGATAGATATACCTTCAGCAGTAAATACTCGATAAGGAATCTGGCCTGGCTTGGCAGGCAGTAAAACATAACCTAGCGCAGTTATCTGCCCTGGTTTGGTAAAACATAACCTAGTGCAGTTATCTGGCCTAGTTCAGTAAAACATAACCTAGTGCAGTTATCTGGCCTAGTTCAGTAAAACCTAGTGCAGTTATCTGGCCTAGTTCAGTAAAACATAACCTAGTGTAGTTATCTGGCCTAGTTCAGTAAAACATAACCTAGTGCAGTTATCTGGCCTAGTTCAGTAAAACCTAGTGCAGTTATCTGGCCTAGTTCAGTAAAACATAACCTAGTGTAGTTATCTGGCCTAGTTCAGTAAAACATAACCTAGTGCAGTTATCTGGCCTAGTTCAGTAAAACCTAGTGCAGTTATCTGGCCTAGTTCAGTAAAACATAACCTAGTGTAGTTATCTGGCCTAGTTCAGTAAAACATAACCTAGTGCAGTTATCTGGCCTAGTTCAGTAAAACCTAGTGCAGTTATCTGGCCTAGTTCAGTAAAACATAACCTAGTGTAGTTATCTGGCCTAGTTCAGTAAAACATAACCTAGTGCAGTTATCTGGCCTAGTTCAGTAAAACATAACCTAGTGCAGTTATCTGGCCTAGTTCAGTAAAACATAACCTAGTGCAGTTAGCTGGCCTAGTTCAGTAAAACCTAGTGCAGTTATCTGGCCTAGTTCAGTAAAACCTAGTGCAGTTATCTAGCCTAGTTCAGTAAAACCTAACCTAGTGCAGTTATCTGGCCTAGTTCAGTAAAACATAACTTAGTGCAGTTATCTGGCCTAGTTCAGTAAAACCTAACCTAGCACAGTTATCTGGCCTAGTTCAGTAAAACCTAACCTAGTGCAGTTATCTAGCCTAGTTCAGTAAAACCTAACCTAGCACAGTTATCTAGCCTAGTTCAGTAAAACCTAACCTAGTGCAGTTATCTGGCCTAGTTCAGTAAAACATAACTTAGTGCAGTTATCTGGCCTAGTTCAGTAAAACCTAACCTAGCACAGTTATCTGGCCTAGTTCAGTAAAACCTAGTGCAGTTATCTGGCCTAGTTCAGTAAAACCTAGTGCAGTTATCTGGCCTAGTTCAGTAAAACCTAGTGCAGTTATCTGGCCTAGTTCAGTAAAACTTAGTGCAGTTATCTGGCCTAGTTCAGTAAAACATAACCTAGCGCAGTTATCTGGCCTAGATCAGTAAAACCTAGTGCAGTTATCTGGCCTAGTTCAGTAAAACCTAGTGCAGTTATCTGGCCTAGTTCAGTAAAACATAACCTAGTGCAGTTATCTGGCCTGGTTCAGTAAAACATAACCTAGTGCAGTTAGCTGGCCTAGTTCAGTAAAACCTAGTGCAGTTATCTGGCCTAGTTCAGTAAAACCTAGTGCAGGTATCTGGCCTAGTTCAGTAAAACATAACCTAGCACAGTTATCTGGCCTAGTTCAGTAAAACATAACCTAGCACAGTTATCTGGCCTAGTTCAGTAAAACATAACCTAGAGCAGTTATCTGGCCTGGTTTGGTAAAACCTAACCTAGCACAGTTATCTGGCCTAGTTCAGTAAAACCTAACCTAGTGCAGTTATCTGGCCTAGTTCAGTAAAACCTAACCTAGCACAGTTATCTGGCCTAGATCAGTAAAACCTAACCTAGCACAGTTATCTGGCCTAGTTCAGTAAAACCAAACATAGCACAGTTATCTGGCCTAGTTCAGTAGAAGCTAACCTAGTGCAGTTATCTGGCCTAGTTCAGTAAAACCAAACATAGCACAGTTATCTGGCCTAGTTCAGTAAAACATAACCTAGCGCAGTTATCTGCCCTGATTTGGTAAAACCTAACCTAGCACAGTTATCTGGCCTAGTTCAGTAAAACCTAACCTAGTGCAGTTATCTGGCCTAGTTCAGTAAAACCTAACCTAGCACAGTTATCTGGCCTAGATCAGTAAAACCTAACCTAGCACAGTTATCTGGCCTAGTTCAGTAAAACCAAACATAGCACAGTTATCTGGCCTAGTTCAGTAGAAGCTAACCTAGTGCAGTTATCTGGCCTAGTTCAGTAAAACCAAACATAGCACAGTTATCTGGCCTAGTTCAGTAAAACATAACCTAGCGCAGTTATCTGGCCTGGTTCAGTAAAACATAACCTAGTGCAGTTAGCTGGCCTAGTTCAGTAAAACATAACCTAGTGCAGTTATCTGGCCTAGTTCAGTAAAACATAACCTAGTGCAGTTATCTGGCCTAGTTCAGTAAAACATAACCTAGTGCAGTTAGCTGGCCTAGTTCAGTAAAACCTAGTGCAGTTATCTGGCCTAGTTCAGTAAAACCTAGTGCAGTTATCTGGCCTAGTTCAGTAAAACCTAACCTAGTGCAGGTATCTGGCCTGGTTCAGTAAACCATAACTTAGTGCAGTTATCTGGCCTAGTTCAGTAAAACATAACCTAGTGCAGTTATCTGGCCTAGTTCAGTAAAACATAACCTAGTGCAGTTATCTGGCCTAGTTCAGTAAAACATAACCTAGTGCAGTTATCTGGCCTAGTTCAGTAAAACATAACCTAGCACAGTTATCTGGCCTAGTTCAGTAAAACATAACCTAGAGCAGTTATCTGGCCTGGTTTGGTAAAACCTAACCTAGCACAGTTATCTGGCCTAGTTCAGTAAAACCTAACCTAGTGCAGTTATCTGGCCTAGATCAGTAAAACCTAACCTAGCACAGTTATCTGGCCTAGTTCAGTAAAACCAAACATAGCACAGTTATCTGGCCTAGTTCAGTAGAAGCTAACCTAGTGCAGTTATCTGGCCTAGTTCAGTAAAACCAAACATAGCACAGTTATCTGGCCTAGTTCAGTAAAACATAACCTAGCGCAGTTATCTGCCCTGATTTGGTAAAACATAACCTAGTGCAGTTATCTGGCCTAGTTCAGTAAAACATAACCTAGTGCAGTTATCTGGCCTAGTTCAGTAAATCATAACCTAGTGCAGTTAGCTGGCCTAGTTCAGTAAAACCTAGTGCAGTTATCTGGCCTAGTTCAGTAAAACCTAGTGCAGTTATCTGGCCTAGTTCAGTAAAACCTAACCTAGTGCAGTTATATGGCCTATTTCAGTAAAACATAACTTAGTGCAGTTATCTGGCCTAGTTCAGTAAAACCTAACCTAGCACAGTTATCTGGCCTAGTTCAGTAAACCATAACTTAGTGCAGTTATCTGGCCTAGTTCAGTAAAACATAACCTAGAGCAGTTATCTGGCCTGGTTTGGTAAAACCTAACCTAGCACAGTTATCTGGCCTAGTTCAGTAAAACCTAACCTAGTGCAGTTATCTGGCCTAGTTCAGTAAAACCTAACCTAGCACAGTTATCTGGCCTAGATCAGTAAAACCTAACCTAGCACAGTTATCTGGCCTAGTTCAGTAAAACCAAACATAGCACAGTTATCTGGCCTAGTTCAGTAGAAGCTAACTTAGTGCAGTTATCTGGCCTAGTTCAGTAAAACCAAACATAGCAGTTATCTGGCCTAGTTCAGTAAAACATAACCTAGCGCAGTTATCTGCCCTGATTTGGTAAAACATAACCTAGTGCAGTTAGCTGGCCTAGTTCAGTAAAACCTAGTGCAGTTATCTGGCCTAGTTCAGTAAAACTTAGTGCAGTTATCTGGCCCAGTTCAGTAAAACATAACCTAGTGAAGTTATCTGGCCTAGATCAGTAAAACCTAGTGCAGTTATCTGGCCTAGTTCAGTAAAACATAACCTAGTGCAGTTATCTGGCCTATTTCAGTAAAACATAACTTAGTGCAGTTATCTGGCCTAGTTCAGTAAAACCTAACCTAGTGCAGGTATCTGGCCTGGTTCAGTAAACCATAACTTAGTGCAGTTATCTGGCCTAGTTCAGTAAAACATAACCTAGTGCAGTTAGCTGGCCTAGTTCAGTAAAACCTAGTGCAGTTATCTGGCCTAGTTCAGTAAAACCTAACCTAGTGCAGGTATCTGGCCTGGTTCAGTAAACCATAACTTAGTGCAGTTATCTGGCCTAGTTCAGTAAAACATAACCTAGTGCAGTTAGCTGGCCTAGTTCAGTAAAACCTAGTGCAGTTATCTGGCCTAGTTCAGTAAAACCTAACCTAGTGCAGGTATCTGGCCTGGTTCAGTAAACCATAACTTAGTGCAGTTATCTGGCCTAGTTCAGTAAAACATAACCTAGTGCAGTTAGCTGGCCTAGTTCAGTAAAACCTAGTGCAGTTATCTGGCCTAGTTCAGTAAAACCTAGTGCAGTTATCTGGCCTAGTTCAGTAAAACTTAGTGCAGTTATCTGGCCCAGTTCAGTAAAACATAACCTAGCGAAGTTATCTGGCCTAGATCAGTAAAACCTAGTGCAGTTATCTGGCCTAGTTCAGTAAAACCTAACCTAGTGCAGTTATCTGGCCTATTTCAGTAAAACATAACTTAGTGCAGTTATCTGGCCTAGTTCAGTAAAACCTAACCTAGCACAGTTATCTGGCCTAGTTCAGTAAACCATAACTTAGTGCAGTTATCTGGCCTAGTTCAGTAAAACATAACATAGTGCAGTTATCTGGCCTAGTTCAGTAAAACCTAACCTAGTGCAGGTATCTGGCCTGGTTCAGTAAACCATAACTTAGTGCAGTTATCTGGCCTAGTTCAGTAAAACATAACATAGTGCAGTTATCTGGCCTAGTTCAGTAAAACCTAACCTAGCACAGTTATCTGGCCTAGTTCAGTAAAACCTAACCTAGCACAGTTATCTGGCCTAGATCAGTAAAACCTAACCTAGTGCAGTTATCTGGCCTGGTTCAGTAAAACAAATAACCTGGCCTAGATCAGTAAAACCTAACCTAGCATAGTTATCTGGCCTAGTTCAGTAAAACCAAACATAACACAGTTATCTGGCCTAGTTCAGTAGAAGCTAACCTAGTGCAGTTATCTGGCCTAGTTCAGTAAAACCAAACATAGCACAGTTATCTGGCCTAGTTCAGTAAAACAAATAACCTGGCACAGTTATCTGGCCTAGATCAGTAAAACCTAACCTAGCACAGTTATCTGGCCTAGTTCAGTAAAACCAAACATAGCAGTTATCTGGCCTAGTTCAGTAAAACCAAACATAGCACAGTTATCTGGCCTAGTTCAGTAAAACCAAACATAGCACAGTTATCTGGCCTAGTTCAGTAGAAGCTAACCTAGTGCAGTTATCTGGCCTAGTTCAGTAAAACCAAACATAGCACAGTTATCTGGCCTGGTTCAGTAATACATAACCTAGCACAGTTATCTGGCCTAGATCAGTAAAACAAATAACCTGGCCTAGATCAGTAAAACCTAACCTAGCACAGTTATCTGGCCTAGTTCAGTAAAACCTAACCTAGCAGTTATCTGGCCTAGATCAGTAAAACAAATAACCTGGCCTAGTTAAGTAAAACCTAACCTAGCACAGTTATCTGGCCACAGTTACCTGGCTTATGTTATTCACAATGAAACATAGTTATTGACCTAGTACAGTAAAATGAAATCTAACGCAATTACCTAATCTTTATACAACTAAACCGAGTCAATGGGATTCATCTATTGACTAACACCTATCTTGTATCTACAACACTGAAGGGTAACAAGGGTTTCTCATTATAGGGCTGATGTGTGATGGACACACAGGCAGACATGGCAATCAGTGGTTACTGAGCAGACATGGCAATTAACGGTAGCTGTTACCGAGCAGACATGGCAATTAACGGTAGCTGTTACCGAGCAGACATGGCAATTAACGGTAGCTGTTACTGAGTAGTCATGGCAATTAATGGTAGCTGTTACCGAGCAGGCATGGCAATTAATGGTAGCTGTTACCGAGCAGGCATGGCAATTAATGGTAGCTGTTACCGAGCAGGCATGGCAATTAATGGTAGCTGTTACCGAGCAGGCATGGCAATTAATGGTAGCTGTTACCGAGCAGGCATGGCAATTAATGGTAGCTGTTACCGAGCAGGCATGGCAATTAATGGTAGCTGTTACCGAGCAGGCATGGCAATTAATGGTAGCTGTTACCGAGCAGACATGGAAATTAATGGTAGCTGTTACCGAGCAGACATGGCAATTAACGGTTACCAGGCAGGCATGGCAATTAATGGTAGCTGTTACCGAGCAGACATGGTAATTAACGGTTACCAGGCAGGCATGGCAATTAATGGTAGCTGTTACCAAGCAGACATGGCAATTAGCGGTTACCAGGCAGGCATGGCAATTAGCGGTTACCGGCCAGACATGGTAATTAGTGGTTACCAGGCAGGGATGGCAATTAGTGGTTACCAGGCAGACATGGCAATTAACGGTAGCTGTTACCGAGCAGACATGGCAATTAACAATTGCTGTTACCAAGCAGACATGGCAAATAGTGGTTACCAGGCAGACATGGCAAATAGTGGTTACCAGGCAGACATGGCAATTAGTGGTTACCAGGCAGACATGGCAATTAGTGGTTACCAGGCAGACATGGCAATTAGTGGTTACCAGGCAGACATGGCAATTAGTGGTTACCAGGCAGACATGGCAATTAGTGGTTACCAGGCAGACATGGCAATTAGTGGTTAACAGGCAGACATGGCAATTAGTGGTTACCAGGCAGACATGGCAATTAGTGGTTACCAGGCAGACATGGCAATTAGTGGTTACCAGGCAGACATGGCAATTAGTGGTTACCAGGCAGACATGGCAATTAGTGGTTACCTGGCAGACATGGCAATTAGTGGTTACCAGGCAGACATGGCAATTAACGGTTACCAGGCAGACATGGCAATTAGTGGTTACCAGGCAGACATGGCAATTAGTGGTTACCAGGCAGACATGGCAATTAGTGGTTACCTGGCAGACATGGCAATTAGTGGTTACCAGGCAGACATGGCAATTAGTGGTTACCAGGCAGACATGGCAATTAACGGTTACCAGGCAGACATGGCAATTAGTGGTTACCAGGCAGACATGGCAATTAACAATTGCTGTTACCAAGCAGACATGGCAATTAACGGTAGCTGTTACCGAGCAGACATGGCAATTAACGGTAGCTGTTACCGAGCAGACATGGCAATTAATGGTAGCTGTTACCGAGCAGACATGGCAATTAATGGTAGCTGTTACCGAGCAGACATGGCAATTAATGGTAGCTGTTACCGAGCAGACATGGCAATTAATGGTAGCTGTTACCGAGCAGGCATGGCAATTAATGGTAGCTGTTACCGAGCAGGCATGGCAATTAACGGTAGCTGTTACCGAGCAGACATGGCAATTAACGGTTACCAGGCAGACATGGCAATTAGTGGTTACCAGGCAGACATGGCAATTAACAATTGCTGTTACCAAGCAGACATGGCAATTAACGGTAGCTGTTACCGAGCAGACATGGCAATTAACGGTAGCTGTTACCGAGCAGACATGGCAATTAATGGTAGCTGTTACCGAGCAGACATGGCAATTAATGGTAGCTGTTACCGAGCAGACATGGCAATTAATGGTAGCTGTTACCGAGCAGACATGGCAATTAATGGTAGCTGTTACCGAGCAGGCATGGCAATTAATGGTAGCTGTTACCGAGCAGGCATGGCAATTAACGGTAGCTGTTACCAGGTAGACATGGCAATTAATGGTAGCTGTTACTGAGCAGACATGGCAATTAATGGTAGCTGTTACCGAGCAGACATGGCAATTAATGGTAGCTGTTACCGAGCAGACATGGCAATTAATGGTAGCTGTTACCGAGCAGGCATGGCAATTAATGGTAGCTGTTACCGAGCAGGCATGGCAATTAACGGTAGCTGTTACCAGGTAGACATGGCAATTAATGGTAGCTGTTACCGAGCAGACATGGCAATTAACAATTGCTGTTACCAGGCAGACATGGCAATTAACAATTGCTGTTACCAGGCAGACATGGCAATTAACGGTAGCTGTTACCGAGCAGACATGGAAATTAATGGTAGCTGTTACCGAGCAGACATGGCAATTAACGGTTACCAGGCAGGCATGGCAATTAATGGTAGCTGTTACCGAGCAGACATGGTAATTAACGGTTACCAGGCAGGCATGGCAATTAATGGTAGCTGTTACCAAGCAGACATGGCAATTAGCGGTTACCAGGCAGGCATGGCAATTAGCGGTTACCGGCCAGACATGGTAATTAGTGGTTACCAGGCAGGGATGGCAATTAGTGGTTACCAGGCAGACATGGCAATTAACGGTAGCTGTTACCGAGCAGACATGGCAATTAACAATTGCTGTTACCAAGCAGACATGGCAAATAGTGGTTACCAGGCAGACATGGCAAATAGTGGTTACCAGGCAGACATGGCAATTAGTGGTTACCAGGCAGACATGGCAATTAGTGGTTACCAGGCAGACATGGCAATTAGTGGTTACCAGGCAGACATGGCAATTAGTGGTTACCAGGCAGACATGGCAATTAGTGGTTAACAGGCAGACATGGCAATTAGTGGTTACCAGGCAGACATGGCAATTAGTGGTTACCAGGCAGACATGGCAATTAGTGGTTACCAGGCAGACATGGCAATTAGTGGTTACCAGGCAGACATGGCAATTAGTGGTTACCAGGCAGACATGGCAATTAGTGGTTACCAGGCAGACATGGCAATTAACAATTGCTGTTACCAAGCAGACATGGCAATTAACGGTAGCTGTTACCGAGCAGACATGGCAATTAACGGTAGCTGTTACCGAGCAGACATGGCAATTAATGGTAGCTGTTACCGAGCAGACATGGCAATTAATGGTAGCTGTTACCGAGCAGACATGGCAATTAATGGTAGCTGTTACCGAGCAGACATGGCAATTAATGGTAGCTGTTACCGAGCAGGCATGGCAATTAATGGTAGCTGTTACCGAGCAGGCATGGCAATTAACGGTAGCTGTTACCAAGCAGACATGGCAATTAATGGTAGCTGTTACCGAGCAGACATGGCAATTAATGGTAGCTGTTACCGAGCAGACATGGCAATTAATGGTAGCTGTTACCGAGCAGACATGGCAATTAATGGTAGCTGTTACCGAGCAGGCATGGCAATTAATGGTAGCTGTTACCGAGCAGGCATGGCAATTAACGGTAGCTGTTACCAGGTAGACATGGCAATTAATGGTAGCTGTTACCGAGCAGACATGGCAATTAACAATTGCTGTTACCAGGCAGACATGGCAATTAACAATTGCTGTTACCAGGCAAACATGGCAATTAACGGTAGCTGTTACCGAGCAGACATGGCAATTAACAATTGCTGTTACCAGGCAGACATGGCAATTAATGGTAGCTGTTACCGAGCAGACATGGCAATTAACAATTGCTGTTACCAGGCAGACATGGCAATTAACGGTAGCTGTTACCAGGCAGACATGGCAATTAACGGTAGCTGTTACCGAGCAGACATGGCAATTAACAATTGCTGTTACCAGGCAGACATGGCAATTAACGGTAGCTGTTACCGATCAGACATGGCAATTAACAATTGCTGTTACCAGGCAGACATGGCAATTAATGGTAGCTGTTACTGAGCAGACATGGCAATTAATGGTAGCTGTTACCGAGCAGACATGGCAATTAACGGTACCCGTTACCGAGCAGACATGGCAATTAACGGTACCCGTTACCGAGCAGACATGGCAATTAACGGTAGCTGTTACCGAGCAGATATGGCAACAAGTAGTGGCTACAAGTACATGGCAATCATGATTAATATACACAAGGAACAATAATCAGGTGTTTAAATCTCACAACCACAATTGTTTCTTCAGGAAACAACAACAACAATGGAAATCATTTTACAATAAAAGACTAGACACGTTTCCAATTATTTACATGTTTTGTTCTCCTTTATTTGTATTTTAAGCATATCAACCTATACAATTTAACAACAATGATGTGTATTCTAACACTTGTGTACATGGACATATTCAGTGTGTATTCTATAGGGATATCAACGAGTAGTGATTTTGGTACTCAGGTATTCGATCGAGTACTCGAGTACTCAGTTACCGTTACCGTGGATTATGCTTCTTGTCTCGTCAATGAGATTGGTCCTGCTTAATCAATTCATTGCTTTGATGTGTTGTCCAGTCTTTCAAAGTACTTCCATACCACAGATTTAGGTGGAGGCATTCTCACAATTCACTTATATTACTATACTACTATTATATTCTAAAGATCTCTTCACAGTTTAACAGCGTTAACGTTAATGGCAAAAGTTACGATATTTATTATTTAACAACTATTTCGGTATTGCCCTGCTATGGGTAGCTGCTTAAAGTTCTAAATTGAGTAATCAAGTAAGTGTCAATTATAACATCAAAAAAGTTCCGACCACCAGACAAAAGATGTCATTCACACGACAGACAATCAGACGACCCGCCTCAGTAGTGACGACAATGATAAAATAATTTGCATCAAACTTACGTTTACCAATTAAATTGAATCAACACCTTAATTATTCGGTAACTGTGGCCGGCTCTGTGTGATATACAGGTATTGTTAATCACCATGACACGCTGTATATTGCATTGTTTGGTACAGCGGAAGTTTCGCTAATCCCACTGATCACGATTTGCACAGGCAACTTCGTATTTGCGCAAAATAAAGATTTGATTTTTTTTAACCGAGTACTCGATTATCTGAAAAGTGTTCGATCGAGTACTCGAGTACTCGTTAACATCCCTAGTATTCTACATATTCAGTGTGTATTCTAACGCTCTTGTACACAACACATATATTCATTCTAACACTTGTGTACATGTACAAATTCATGTAAAATGACGTAGAAGCACACTGTCCAGATATACTATAAATACATAAGCTCCAAATATCCTGCATTTCAATTCTAGGTGTTGGTTTGTACAAATTTATGTTAGCTCGATTGCGAAACAAGTTTTTACAACATTAAATTATTCGCTTTTGAGACCTCATTCCTAATGGTTAAACCATATCTGCAATTGGACTTTGATTCACTGCGATTCCGGTGAACTTTCATTGGTAGGATGTAACATGCCTATACACCGCAACATCATTCATAAAACATGCTGTGCTTAATTCACGTGCTGTTCCGGGAGACGTTCATGGTCGAATTTAAGTTGTCTATATTAAAATCATCTGGTTTGGCAAATGTGTTAGCATTTCCCTCTACTTCTCTGAAAAAGCAAAAGAATGTGAAATCTACGAGATCAACAAAGAAAGAAATGTACAGTCACTATCTGTCTGAAGTTTGTGCATGCTTATCTTTGTACTCAGAAAGGCTGATGTATCCGAAATATTTACCTATCCGACTACTACTGCAGTCACGCATGTTCAAAAATGCGATTGACAGTTACTATGTCTGAAATACAGTCTACATCCGTTATGTTGAATTCCGTCGGAGACCGGACAAAATACTTCGACATAACTTTGACGAAATTCGATATAAACAGATCCAGTTATATGTAAAATGATAGTGTCTGAAATGGGACTGATCCGACTTCAAGATAACCGGAGAATTCGACATAACCGACTTTGACATAGCGGATGTAGACTGTATCTTGCATGATTTCTATAATATTTAAAGCAACACTATATATCGTATTACGGTAAATAAAATTATTATAAAATTTGTAATTTTACGTACAAGTAGCAATTATATTTCCATTATAATTTGAATAATTATTTTCAGTCAGTAACACTGAAGTTTCGAGCATATTTTTTAGCTCGGTGAGGTGATAGGGGGGAACTGTTGCAGACAAATACATTCATATCGTGCTGAACACAACATACCTAAATCATTCCTTCCAAATAGTGCAATTTATTGCTCACACAATATGTGATGACCTTTGATTCGTGAGTATGACCTCAATATTTGATGTACAGATCTGAATGATGCCCGTAACAAATAGCTATACAGTAATGAGCACTTTAGTGAAGTTTCATGAAAATCCATTCAACCCTTTGCAAGTTATTAATGTAAGCAGAGCTTGTGGACGGATGGCTAGAGGACACTATAATGTGACGTTTCATGAAAATCCATTCAATCCTTTGCAAGATATGAATGTATTAAATGTAAGCAGAGCTTGTGGACGGATGGCTAGAGGACACTATATGTGACGTTTCATGAAATCCATTCAACCCATTGCAAGTTACGAATGTATTAATGTAAGCAGAGCTTGTGGACGGATGGCTAGAGGACACTATATGTGAAGTTTCATGAAAATCCATTCAACCCATTGCAAGTTACAAATGTATTAATGTAAGCAGAGCTTGTGGACGGATGGGAGAGGACACTATATGTGAAGTTTCATGAAATCCATTCAACCCATTGCAAGTTACAAATGTATTAATGTAAGCAGAGCTTGTGGACGGATGGCTAGAGGACACTATATGTGAAGTTTCATGAAATCCATTCAACCCATTGCAAGTTACGAATGTATTAATGTAAGCAGAGCTTGTGGATGGATGGCTAGAGGACACTATATGTGAAGTTTCATGAAAATCCATTCAACCCATTGCAAGTTACAAATGTATTAATGTAAGCAGAGCTTGTGGACGGATGGCTAGAGGACACTATATGTGAAGTTTCATGAAATCCATTCAACCCATTGCAAGTTACGAATGTATTAATGTAAGCAGAGCTTGTGGACGGATGGCTAGAGGACACTATATGTGAAGTTTCTTGAAAATCCATTCAACCCATTGCAAGTTACAAATGTATTAATGTAAGCAGAGCTTGTGGACGGATGGCTAGAGGACACTATATGTGAAGTTTCATGAAATCCATTCAACCCATTGCAAGTTACAAATGTATTAATGTAAGCAGAGCTTGTGGACGGATGGCTAGAGGACACTATATGTGAAGTTTCATGAAATCCATTCAACCCATTGCAAGTTACGAATGTATTAATGTAAGCAGAGCTTGTGGACGGATGGCTAGAGGACACTATATGTGAAGTTTCATGAAAATCCATTCAACCCATTGCAAGTTTCAAATGTATTAATGTAAGCAGAGCTTGTGGACGGATGGCTAGAGGACACTATATGTGAAGTTTCATGAAATCCATTCAACCCATTGCAAGTTACAAATGTATTAATGTAAGCAGAGCTTGGGACGGATGGCTAGAGGACACTATATGTGAAGTTTCATGAAATCCATTCAACCCATTGCAAGTTACAAATGTATTAATGTAAGCAGAGCTTGTGGACGGATGGCTAGAGGACACTATGTGAAGTTTCATGAAATCCATTCAACCCATTGCAAGTTACAAATGTATTAATGTAAGCAGAGCTTGTGGACGGATGGCTAGAGGACACTATATGTGAAGTTTCATGAAATCCATTCAACCCATTGCAAGTTACGAATGTATTAATGTAAGCAGAGCTTGTGGATGGATGGCTAGAGGACACTATATGTGAAGTTTCATGAAAATCCATTCAACCCATTGCAAGTTACAAATGTATTAATGTAAGCAGAGCTTGTGGACGGATGGCTAGAGGACACTATATGTGAAGTTTCATGAAATCCATTCAACCCATTGCAAGTTACCAAATGTATTAATGTAAGCAGAGCTTGTGGACGGATGGCTAGAGGACACTATATGTGAAGTTTCATGAAATCCATTCAACCCATTGCAAGTTACGAATGTATTAATGTAAGCAGAGCTTGTGGACGGATGGCTAGAGGACACTATATGTGAAGTTTCATGAAAATCCATTCAACCCATTGCAAGTTTCAAATGTATTAATGTAAGCAGAGCTTGTGGACGGATGGCTAGAGGACACTATATGTGAAGTTTCATGAAATCCATTCAACCCATTGCAAGTTACAAATGTATTAATGTAAGCAGAGCTTGTGGACGGATGGCTAGAGGACACTATATGTGAAGTTTCATGAAATCCATTCAACCCATTGCAAGTTACGAATGTATTAATGTAAGCAGAGCTTGTGGACGGATGGCTAGAGGACACTATATGTGAAGTTTCATGAAAATCCATTCAACCCATTGCAAGTTTCAAATGTATTAATGTAAGCAGAGCTTGTGGACGGATGGCTAGAGGACACTATATGTGAAGTTTCATGAAATCCATTCAACCCATTGCAAGTTACAAATGTATTAATGTAAGCAGAGCTTGTGGACGGGATGGCTAGAGGACACTATATGTGAAGTTTCATGAAATCCATTCAACCCATTGCAAGTTACGAATGTATTAATGTAAGCAGAGCTTGTGGACGGATGGCTAGAGGACACTATATGTGAAGTTTCTTGAAAATCCATTCAACCCATTGCAAGTTACAAATGTATTAATGTAAGCAGAGCTTGTGGACGGATGGCTAGAGGACACTATATGTGAAGTTTCATGAAATCCATTCAACCCATTGCAAGTTACAAATGTATTAATGTAAGCAGAGCTTGTGGACGGATGGCTAGAGGACACTATATGTGAAGTTTCATGAAATCCATTCAACCCATTGCAAGTTACGAATGTATTAATGTAAGCAGAGCTTGTGGACGGATGGCTAGAGGACACTATATGTGAAGTTTCTTGAAAATCCATTCAACCCATTGCAAGTTACAAATGTATTAATGTAAGCAGAGCTTGTGGACGGATGGCTAGAGGACACTATATGTGAAGTTTCATGAAATCCATTCAACCCATTGCAAGTTACAAATGTATTAATGTAAGCAGAGCTTGTGGACGGATGGCTAGAGGACACTATATGTGAAGTTTCATGAAATCCATTCAACCCATTGCAAGTTACGAATGTATTAATGTAAGCAGAGCTTGTGGACGGATGGCTAGAGGACACTATATGTGAAGTTTCATGAAAATCCATTCAACCCATTGCAAGTTTCAAATGTATTAATGTAAGCAGAGCTTGTGGACGGATGGCTAGAGGGACTATATGTGAAGTTTCATGAAATCCATTCAACCCATTGCAAGTTACAAATGTATTAATGTAAGCAGAGCTTGTGGACGGATGGCTAGAGGACACTATATGTGAAGTTTCATGAAATCCATTCAACCCATTGCAAGTTACGAATGTATTAATGTAAGCAGAGCTTGTGGACGGATGGCTAGAGGACACTATATGTGAAGTTTCATGAAAATCCATTCAACCCATTGCAAGTTACAAATGTATTAATGTAAGCAGAGCTTGTGGACGGATGGCTAGAGGACACTATATGTGAAGTTTCATGAAATCCATTCAACCCATTGCAAGTTACAAATGTATTAATGTAAGCAGAGCTTGTGGACGGATGGCTAGAGGACACTATATGTGAAGTTTCATGAAATCCATTCAATCCATTGCAAGTTACGAATGTATTAATGTAAGCAGAGCTTGTGGACGGATGGCTAGAGGACACTATATGTGAAGTTTCATGAAAATCCATTCAACCCATTGCAAGTTACAAATGTATTAATGTAAGCAGAGCTTGTGGACGGATGGCTAGAGGACACTATATGTGAAGTTTCATGAAATCCATTCAACCCATTGCAAGTTACAAATGTATTAATGTAAGCAGAGCTTGTGGACGGATGGCTAGAGGACACTATATGTGAAGTTTCATGAAATACATTCAACCCATTGCAAAGTTACAAATGTATTAATGTAAGCAGAGCTTGTGGACGGATGGCTAGAGGACACTATATGTGAAGTTTCATGAAAATCCATTCAACCCATTGCAAGTTACAAATGTATTAATGTAAGCAGAGCTTGTGGACGGATGGCTAGAGGACACTATATGTGAAGTTTCATGAAATCCATTCAACCCATTGCAAGTTACAAATGTATTAATGTAAGCAGAGCTTGTGGACGGATGGCTAGAGGACACTATATGTGAAGTTTCATGAAAATCCATTCAACCCATTGCAAGTTACAAATGTATTAATGTAAGCAGAGCTTGTGGACGGATGGCTAGAGGACACTATATGTGAAGTTTCATGAAATCCATTCAACCCATTGCAAGTTACGAATGTATTAATGTAAGCAGAGCTTGTGGACGGATGGCTAGAGGACACTATATGTGAAGTTTCATGAAAATCCATTCAACCCATTGCAAGTTACAAATGTATTAATGTAAGCAGAGCTTGTGGACGGATGGCTAGAGGACACTATATGTGAAGTTTCATGAAAATCCATTCAACCCATTGCAAGTTACAAATGTATTAATGTAAGCAGAGCTTGTGGACGGATGGCTAGAGGACACTATATGTGAAGTTTCATGAAATCCATTCAACCCGTTGCAAGTTATTAATGTAACTAGAGTTTGTGGACGGATGGCTAGTGATGTTTGAATGTGAAGTTTCATGAAAATCCATTTAATCCTTGGCAAGTTACAAATGTATTAATGTAAGCAGAGCTTGTGGACGGATAGCTAGAGGACACTATATGTGACGTTTTATGAAAATCCATTCAATCCTTTGCAAGTTACAAATGTATTAATGTAAGCAGAGCTTGTGGGCGGATGGCTAGAGGACACTATATGTGAAGTTTCATGAAAATCCATTCAATCCTTTGCAAGTTACGAATGTATTAATGTAAGCAGAGCTTGTGGACGGATGGCTAGAGGACACTATATGTTCCCCCGAGGAGTATAAAAACAGGCAGGAAGTTGGTTAATCTATGGTTCACATTTACCTCATATCCCTTATCGTCTGGTTCTGGTTTTACAGCGGACAAGTCCACCTCAATAGCTTCACTGCGTGGCTCTGGGTTGCGCAAAGGTGAAGGGTTGCGGAGAATATCGGGGTTACGTCTCCGTGGTACTGGAGGCAGATCTGACAAGTCTATGCTATCTCCTGGCTCTGGGTTTAGTGCAGCCATCCTGGTATCTCGAGATTCACGGCGGTCACGACCTTCTGCTCTTTCTCTTCGGTCTCGGGGAGGTTCTGGATAACAATTAATACAATACCTATACCATACCATACGATACAGTCATGTAAACACCTATACCATACCATATAGTCAATTCAATTAAACGCCTAACATACATACCAAACAGTCACTGTAAATACCTATACCCTACCATACAATCAGTGTAAACACCTATACCATACAGTTATGTAAACACCTATACCCTACCATACAATCAGTGTAAACACCTATACCATACAGTTATGTAAACACCTATACCCTACCATACAATCAGTGTAAACACCTATACCATACAGTTATGTAAACACCTATACCCTACCATACAATCAGTGTAAACACCTATACCATACAGTTATGTAAACACCTATACCCTACCATACAATCAGTGTAAACACCTATACCATACAGTTATGTAAACACCTATACCCTACCATCACATACACATGTAAATCTCATAAGATTTAACTGAAATTATGGAAACACGAGTTGGCTGGCCGACTTTTTCACCTGATCTTGATAGTATTTATTCTCTAGCCAGTGGTTCTAAAATCTTCAAAACAACAGTTTTTCTGATGGTTTTAGTTTGCAATTTAGAGTCGCACTAGCAGCTAACGCGACCCTCAGCATTAAGTAATGGAAAGACCCAATGTGCCCATTTCAGACACGGGTAGTCACCAGAACCATAGACATTCTACAAGCCCGATGTTTAGCTACAGGACCTCGCATGAAAACATTTACCACCATTTGGGGGATTTGAACCTACAGCGGTGAGGGGAAAGTGATCGAAAGTCAACAACGTCGGTTCTTCTGAAACCAGAGCTCTATTCATATATTTTTCCATATGTTTTTCCAGACATTTCCGAAATTTGCTAATACAAAAAGAAATCGGAACTTTTGTTATGAAATATAAGCAGATGAAATGGAAGTCGTGATAGCGCAGTTCGCTTCAGGTGTGAAAGGCCCGGAGTTCGAGCCCCACTGGAGCCATTACGATTGCGCTCTTAGGCAAGGCATTTAAATTCCACGTTGCCTCTTCTCTCTCCCTCGTGGCGATGGATTCCATCAGGAATGAGGGCTCGAGAGTGATTTATATAAGTTGAAATAACTTGTTTCGCAATCAAGTTAAAATAAATTTCTATAAACTATGCGGATGATACACCTTTCAACTATCATTAAGTGAATACATACCCGATGGATCTCCTGCAGTTCCGTGTTTTAAGAAGGCAGGTTCACTTGGATCTACTGTATCCTGTTTGGAAGGTATACGGTTCTCCTTGGAGGGTCGGGTGCGATCTCGTTCACGGCTACGCGAGCGCTCTCGGTCCCTATCACGATCTCGTGAACGACCTGGTTCCTGTATGCAATAAAACCAGTTAGTTTTTTTTTATAATTGATAAGTTTCAACAGCAACTTATTCCAATGATACAATTAATAATGCTATCGACACAAATCAAGCCGAAATTCATTTACTTATTTTTTAAAGCAGAATTCGAGATAAATGTCTATGCATTTGTGTTGTATTAACCAGGAGATCAAATTATCCCTCAGACATTTTTGTTATTAACTCTTTCTCGCCAATGTCGCATAAAAGCGACTTTGTAAAAAAGTAGAGAACCCGATCAGACAGAACAGAACATGCCGTCTGATCAGGCTATATGCTGATTGCTCTTCAGACAGTGGAGCTGAAGCACCTGTCTGAATAGCAAACAACATAGATCCTGATCAGATGCGGCGTTACGCCACGGCTGATCTGGATCTATGTTGTTTGCACATGCTCTGAATTTATTCGGCGCTGAAAGAGTTAAAGTGATTTTAAAGTAAAATGTTTTGTTCTTTTTCACCATAAACGGTACTGCAAATATGACATGACGTCAATAGCAACTTCGTTCACAGGTCGCAATACAAGACAAATTCAGGGCAGTTATCTAGATTGGTGTAAGTCACTAACATTTAAAATATTAAAAACAAAACATTTACAAGATGTCTAGTCAAGATTGATGGACAGTTGGGAAGCAAAAAAGTAACTTGTCTGTCTGTCCGTCTGTCCAAGAGAACACATATTTAACAGATATAAAATTGTAGTTTCAAGAACACAAACTTACATCTCTTCGTTTGTCTTTTCTTTTGTCATGATCAGATTTCTGAAATGCCATTTTGGAAAATATGAGATTACATGAATAATATCTTGTTAATAAATGTTTAATACTCAATTTTTTAATATTCTTGATTACACATTCCGTAAGTGGTAATAAAATACATAAGCGTAACGCGTCCTTGTAACCGAGTGCATGGTCCGTCCGTGGCACACATACTATACGGGATCCGTTCACTCCCCATATTCCACAGTGAGCTTCTCTGGTATAGACTACCCACTTTATCGTACGTGACAGGGTTGAGTGATATCTCCCCATGTAACCTGGTAGTTTATGCAAATTTACTTTAGCTTGATTGCGAAACAAGTTCTTACAACTTATATCACTCTTGAAACCTCATTCCTGATGGAATCAAGCGCCACGAGGGATAGAGAAAAGGCATGTGGAATTTAAATGCCTTGCCTAAGGACAGAATCATAACGGCTCTAGCAAGGCACAGACTCCAGGCCTTTCGCGAACGTGCTACCACTGCGTTATCACGACTTCCACGATGTAACATTTATCTATGGATTATCAAAAATAAACGTGTATTTATTTTAACCGTTTAACGACATAGAACACCTTTAACGGTTCCTACATGTAGCCGCCGTTCTACGCCATTATCTATTCCCATATTATAGAATAAGTAGTTCAGTGTGTGCTTATCAGCAGTATGGAGATAAATGAGTTGGCCTCTTCTGTGTTTTATGTTTATTTATCGTCGCTACCGGTTACCCATATGAGCGACGCATCCTGAAGAGATTAGTCATTTTAGATTTTTGGAGAATGGTGCAATGATACAGACAGAGACCCATTCTAGAGTCTCCTCTGGTTCTTTTACGTGCACGGTGTAAAGCACCGACACGAGATCTCGGTTTAAAGTGTCATCTGAAAGACTTAATTTTATTATGGTCAGACAGGGGATTGAACCTACGATCCCTGGATTACCAGTCCAGCGTGTTAACCATTGAACTACAGATCCGTCCTCTTCTGTTGTGCATACAGGGCTACATACAGTTTGAGTGATTCTGCAGCCAGACTCATTCAATAAAATTAAAATGTTTTACTATTTCATTAAATTAATACATTTCAATTAAATCCCTTTTCTTACGTCTTTCTGAGCCGCCCTTGCCTCAGCATCTCGCCTGATCGTCAACATTTCCTCCGCTTCCTTCCGCAGTCTCTCCTCTTTAGCTTCCTGCACAGCCCTTGCCTCTGCCTCGCGCTTCTCAATCATCGGGTCGGTTTTCAACACTTGCAGGATTACTGGTGAAAGGTGTGACCTCTGTAATATTAACAATGTCATGGTGAATGAATGTACGATTCTGGGTCGATGGCCAATCAACATATTTTCTCTTAAATAAGGCCAATGTATATGAGGAAAAGTCAGTTCATGTTCTAATACTGGAGATACGGATATGTGTTGATGTGGCGTGGGTTATGGTTTATTGAGTTTATGGATTCAGCAATGGTATTCTTGGAGATACGGATATGTGTTAATGTGGCGTGTGTTATGGTTTATTGAGTTTATGGATTCAGCAATGGTATTCTTGGAGATACGGATATGTGTTGATGTGGAGTGGGTTATGGTTTATTGAGTTTATGGATTCAGCAATGGTATTCTTGGATATACGGATATGTGTTGATGTGGAGTGGGTTATGGTTTATTGAGTTTATGGATTCAGCAATGGTATGCTTGGAGATACGGATATGTGTTGATGTGGAGCGGGTTATGGTTTATTGAGTTTATGGATTCAGCAATGGTATTCTTGGAGATACGGATATGTGTTGATGTGGAGTGGGTTATGGTTCAATGGTTCATTGAGTTTATGGCAATGATTCAGAAATGATATTACCTGTGATTGAATTCCTGCTTATCTGTGAGGTTATTGACATCTTTCAGCATTAATCCTTTGTATGCTGAGTAAATAAAATCACATTTGCAAACAACATAGATCCAGATCAGCCATGGCGTAGCGCTGCGTCTGAGCAGGATCTATGTTGTTTGCTATTCAGCCAAATGTTTGCTCCACTATTCGAATAGCAAACGGCATGTTCTGTGCCGTCTGAGCAGGATCTATGTTGTTTGCTATTCAGCCAAATGCTTTGGCTCCACTATTCGAAGCATGTTCTGTGCCGTCTGATCTGGCTCTATGCTGTTTGCAAAAGTGATTTCATCTGCCACTAGCGTGCAAAGGGTTAATTCTATTTTATTAGGACCATTCAGCAACAGCTCTATTGAAATATAATTTTGTAACTCTGAGTTTATTCAGCAATAGTTTTATTACCTGGGTGTCTGCGAGTTTATTCAGCAATAGTTTTATTACCTGGGTGTCTGCGAGTTTATTCAGCAATAGTTTTATTACCTGGGTGTCTGTGAGTTTATTCAGCAATAGTTTTATTACCTGGGTATCTGTGAGTTTATTCAGCAATAGTTTTATTACCTGGGTATCTGTGAGTTTATTCAGCAATAGTTTTATTACCTGGGTATCTGTGAGTTTATTCAGCAATAGTTTTATTACCTGGGTGTCTGTGAGTTTATTCAGCAATAGTTTTATTACCTGGGTGTCTGTGAGTTTATTCAGCAATAGTTTTATTACCTGGGTGTCTGCGAGTTTATTCAGCAATAGTTTTATTACCTGGGTGTCTGCGAGTTTATTCAGCAATAGTTTTATTACCTGGGTGTCTGTGAGTTTATTCAGCAATAGTTTTATTACCTGGGTGTCTGTGAGTTTATTCAGCAATAGTTTTATTACCTGGGTGTCTGTGAGTTTATTCAGCAATAGTTTTACTACCTGGGTATCTGTGAGTTTATTCAGCAATAGTTTTACTACCTGGGTATCTGTGAGTTTATTCAGCAATAGTTTTACTACCTGGGTATCTGTGAGTTTATTCAGCAATAGTTTTATTACCTGGGTGTCTGTGAGTTTATTCAGCAATAGTTTTATTACCTGGGTGTCTGTGAGTTTATTCAGCAATAGTTTTATTACCTGGGTGTCTGTGAGTTTATTCAGCAATAGTTTTATTACCTGGGTATCTGTGAGTTTATTCAGCAATAGTTTTATTACCTGGGTGTCTGTGAGTTTATTCAGCAATAGTTTTATTACCTGGGTTTCTGTGAGTTTATTCAGCAATAGTTTTATTACCTGGGTGTCTGTGAGTTTATTCAGCAATAGTTTTATTACCTGGGTGTCTGTGAGTTTATTCAGCAATAGTTTTATTACCTGGGTGTCTGTGAGTTTGTTGATGTGGTTCAACAAGGGTTCACGGAGGTCAGGGCAGATCTGGAACACATCTTTCAACTGATCAACCGGTAACTGTAGCAGCACCTGAAACGACTGCGGCTTCGTGCGTTGACAACATCGCACAAATCCCTCCCACACCTTCTTTTGCTTCCAAACCTGCATTGAAACAAAACTGTTAAACACATACTGTAACCTGCTGCATGGGGAGGGGAAGGTGGGGCGTGGAGATTTTACATGTTTTGTGGAAGAGCATTTGTGTGGCATCCATGGTCCAATGGTAGAGCGTCGGATTTGGAATCGAACGGTCCGGGTTTGATACTCAGTCAGGCCACGTATGTAGTGTCATTGAGCAAGGCACCGCACACACATTGCTTAGTACTGGTTAACCGCTATGGTCGGCTTAGCATGCCCAGGAAAACATGTCTAGGTCCCCGCAAGGGGTTTGACATTAATGGAACATACATACATTTAGAAATCAGTATATCTTCTTCATGTACAATTATATCAACAAAATGATATTGAATGATATTTACGGAGTTGAAAGAGTATATCATGAGCTAGAGACATGGGTATTTAACCCATTCAACACCAAGTAACTAACATGGACTGGTGCATGCTATTAACCCATTCAACACCAAGTAACTGACATGGACTGATGCATGATATTTTTAGACCAATAAATTAATAAGAAAATTACATTTAGACCAGTATTTATCAAAATGGGTAATTTAGTCTAAAATAGTAATATTACTGGCAAATAGTGCAGATCCTGATGAGACAAGCCGGCTCATTTGGATCTAACTTTTGTAAGCCTATTTAGAGGTCTGTGGTGTTGAAAGGGAAGTTAAGTCAGATGAAATGTAACGCATTATGTTAAAGTAAACTGCTTCTTTGCTCTGAGTTAGCAAGTCTTCGGAAGATCGGATGGAAATACGGAGTTACACAATGCTTAGTTTGTTGAAATTTTCCTACTCGCTGACATAACCCAGTAACTAACGTGTAAAAGATTTTGCTCCAAGACACAATGTAAACAAGTGAGGGTAAAGTAAGATTGCTTGCAACACTGAAGTCTCTATTGGGAAACTGTGAATGGCCGGATGAGCCACCTGTGGAAGACCCGACTGTGAATGGTCGGATGATCCAACTGTGGAAGACCCGACTGTGAATGGCCGGATGAGCCAACTGTGGAAGACCCGACTGTGAATGGCCGGATGAGCCAACTGTGGAAGACCCGACTGTGAATGGCCGGATGAGTCAACTGTGGATGGCCAGATGAGCAGACTGTGGATGGCCGGATGAGCCAACTGTGGAAGACCCGACTGTGAATGGCCGGATGAGCCACCTGTGGAAGACCCGACTGAGAATGGCTGGATGAGCCAACTGTGGATGGCTGGATGAGCAGACTGTGGATGAGCCAACTGTGGATGACCCAACTGGATGGCCAGATGAGCCAACTGTGGATGGCCAGATGAGCCAACTGTGGATGGCCAGATGAGCATACTGTGGATGGTCGGATGAGCCAACTGTGGAAGACCCGACTGTGGATGGCCGGATGAGCCAACTGTGGATGGCCAGATGAGCCAACTGTGGATGGCCAGATGAGCCAACTGTGGATGGCCGGATGAGCCAACTGTGGATGGCCAGATGAGCAGACCGTGAATGGCCGGATGAGCCACCTGTGGAAGACCCGACTGTGGATGGCCGGATGAGCCAACTGTGGATGGCCAGATGAGCCAACTGTGAATGACTGGATGAGCCAACTGTAGATGGCCCAACTGTGGATGGCTGGATAAGCCGACTGTGGATGGCTGGATGAGCCGACTGTGGCCGGCCGGATATGTGATAAAAAAACACTACTGTAAACGTACCTGTTTCAAAATGAGCCTCTGTAGAATATTCAATACGAGTCCCAGTAACCGTGGATACATTGACAACGCCTGTAGAACGGTTCTCATGAATAGTGTTGGTAGAGGGGTACGTTCCATTAGACTCTGCATCACCAATGCCAACACTTCCTGCGTGTAAATCTTCTTCTCCACAAAACACAGGTTGGTAGCTATGGAACATTAACACCACATGAACGATGCAAACAAACAAATTTCAAAATATGACCACTATGTGACAAACATCCTTGGACACGCTACCATTGTCTGATTATCAAGTATACATAGATTGACAGATGGATTGGTCACAAAAGTATTTATGTATAA
Organism: Archivesica marissinica; assembly: GCA_014843695.1. Taxonomy (NCBI): domain Eukaryota; kingdom Metazoa; phylum Mollusca; class Bivalvia; order Venerida; family Vesicomyidae; genus Archivesica; species Archivesica marissinica. The sequence continues at coordinate 14,965,921 of CM026404.1, read as the reverse complement.
TTCTATTCGAGAATAATCAATTGAGTCAATATCAGGTGTTAATTAAAAATATTGTTGGGAAAATTTATTTTTACGAGATTACTTTCAATCACAAATTCGTAACTCGCGAAATTAATCAGTGGAAATGAAAATGTTCTACAATCTAGATCTATAATCTACAAGCAGCTTGCAAATAATCATTACATAAGAATATCCATCACTCAAATACAATATATAGTATTACAAGACGATAGGTTCCACCTCAGAGAAGTCTTGTTTCTATTATAACATGACACAATATAATGCTATAAACGAATAAGTGTGTGTCTTATTTTGTCTCCTTGTCTGATATTTTGCTGATGGCTTTACAAAATACCTCCCTATACAATATCTTCTTCATTCCAGTGGTACTGAAAACCATCCTCCAGCCATCAACACTATATATTTCCTGTATGGCTGGTTATTAACACTACAAATCCTGCCCAATCACTGTATTCAATTCCAAAGTACAATTGTTAAAAGTTGTGCATAAATACGTTTTTTACATGGGGGTCAAAATTCAACAGCTGTAGCCGTAGTTTATTGCAGATTTAACAATGGTAGATTTGTTCTTTGTTTATAGGAACAAAATATCAAATCATGTTGGAATAATACTATATGTTGTCATAGCGACAGAGAATGTACATTAAGGGGGTAAATACGAACCTTTGATTGTTGTCTTCATGTCCACTTTATCATCAAGGTTATGAAGGGCTATCAGTAACTCTGCTGGCGTCAATGGTGACTGGTATGCTACGTCTCCTAGTTAATGCACACAACAGTTTATAAACAATGTCAGAAATGTTCTACAGCCTAAGCTACTCTCAAAATCATGCAACAAATGCACTGAATGCAAATATTTACTCTAGAACATTTCAGAGTCACTGGACTGGGCACTATCTAAACTAACTTTCTGCATCTAATTTTAAAGGTAATCTGTATCGCAGAAGTCTGATCTGTCCATTCATCGCAGGTTCGATCCCCTGTCTGATCCCTAATAAAATTAGCACGTCTTTCAGATGGGACTTTAAACTGTCGGTGCTTTACACCGTGCACGTAAAAGAACCAGAGGAGACTCTGGAATGGGTCTCTGTCTGTATCATTGCACTTTCCTCCAATAATCTAAAATGACTAATCGTTTCAGGAGGCGTCGCTCATATGGGCAACCGGTAGCGACGATAAATAAACGTAAAACACACACATATATGTCATCTAACAGGTTGACAGTGATAGAATATCTCTAATTGGCACTTCCCACTGCTTATGGTTACGGTAGCTAAGATGAACTAGGGCAGAACCCTGTTGCTACAGTGGCATGAAAACTATAGCGACAGCTTACCGTGACCTCCAAGCAATCTATTGAATACTTCTTTCACCACAACCGGGTTTAACTTGATGAGTTTGGGTAGAGCCGATATCACTTCTTCCTGTAAACAGCAACATTAACACAACTCTGATAGGAGATTATGTACAACAAACATCTGATACAGTCAAACATGTCTCCACCAATGGATACAGTCAAACATGTCTCCACCAATGGATACAGTCAAACATGTCCCCGCCAATGGATACAGTCAAACATGTCTCCACCAATGGATACAGTCAAACATGTCCCCGCCAATGGATACAGTCAAACATGTCCCTGCCAATGGATACAGTCAAACATGTCTCCACCAATGGATACAGTCAAACATGTATCCACCAATGGATACAGTCAAACATGTCCCCGCCAATGGATACAGTCAAACATGTCTCCACCAATGGATACAGTCAAACATGTCTCCACCAATGGATACAGTCAAACATGTCTCCACCAATGGATACAGTCAAACATGTCTCCACCAATGGATACAGTCAAACATGTCCCCGCCAATGGATACAGTCAAACATGTCTCCACCAATGGATACAGTCAAACATGTCCCCGCCAATGGATACAGTCAAACATGTCCCTGCCAATGGATACAGTCAAACATGTCTCCACCAATGGATACAGTCAAACATGTATCCACCAATGGATACAGTCAAACATGTCCCCGCCAATGGATACAGTCAAACATGTCTCCACCAATGGATACAGTCAAACATGTCTCCACCAATGGATACAGTCAAACATGTCTCCACCAATACAGTCAAACATGTCTCCACCAATGGATACAGTCAAACATGTCTCCACCAATGGATACAGTCAAACATGTCTCCACCAATGGATACAGTCAAACATGTCTCCACCAATGGATACAGTCAAACATGTCTCCACCAATGGATACAGTCAAACATGTCTCCACCAATGGATACAGTCAAACATGTCTCCACCAATGGATACAGTCAAACATGTCTCCACCAATGGATACAGTCAAACATGTCCCCGCCAATGGATACAGTCAAACATGTCTCCACCAATGGATACAGTCAAACATGTCTCCACCAATGGATACAGTCAAACATGTCCCCGCCAATGGATACAGTCAAACATGTCTCCACCAATGGATACAGTCAAACATGTCCCCGCCAATGGATACAGTCAAACATGTCTCCACCAATGGATACAGTCAAACATGTCTCCACCAATGGATATAGTCAAACATGTCCCCGCCAATGGATACAGTCAAACATGTCTCCACCAATGGATACAGTCAAACATGTCTCCACCAATGGATACAGTCAAACATGTCTCCACCAATGGATACAGTCAAACATGTCTCCACCAATGGATACAGTCAAACATGTCTCCACCAATGGATACAGTCAAACATGTCTCCACCAATGGATACAGTCAAACATGTCCCCGCCAATGGATACAGTCAAACATGTCTCCACAAATGGATACAGTCAAACATGTCTCCACCAATGGATACAGTCAAACATGTCCCTGCCAATGGATACAGTCAAACATGTCTCCACCAATGGATACAGTCAAACATGTCCCCGCCAATGGATACAGTCAAACATGTCTCCACCAATGGATACTGTCAAACATGTCTCCACCAATGGATACAGTCAAACATGTCTCCACCAATGGATACAGTCAAACATGTCTCCACCAATGGATACAGTCAAACATGTCCCCGCCAATGGATACAGTCAAACATGTCTCCACCAATGGATACAGTCAAACATGTCCCCGCCAATGGATACAGTCAAACATGACTCCACCAATGGATACAGTCAAACATGTCCCCGCCAATGGATACAGTCAAACATGTCTCCACCAATGGATACAGTCAAACATGTCTCCGCCAATGGATACAGTCAAACATGTCCCCGCCAATGGATACAGTCAAACATGTCTCCACCAATGGATACAGTCAAACATGTCTCCACCAATGGATACAGTCAAACATGTCTCCACCATTGGATACAGTCAAACATGTCTCCACCAATGGATACAGTCAAACATGTCTCCACCAATGGATACAGTCAAACATGTCTCCACCAATGGATACAGTCAAACATGTCTCCACCAATGGATACAGTCAAACATGTCTCCACCAATGGATACAGTCAAACATGTCTCCGCCAATGGATACAGTCAAACATGTCCCCGCCAATGGATACAGTCAAACATGTCCCCGCCAATGGATACAGTCAAACATGTCTCCACCAATGGATACAGTCAAACATGTCTCCGCCAATGGATACAGTCAAACATGTCCCCGCCAATGGATACAGTCAAACATGTCCCCGCCAATGGATACAGTCAAACATGTCTCCACCAATGGATACAGTCAAACATGTCTCCGCCAATGGATACAGTCAAACATGTCCCCGCCAATGGATACAGTCAAACATGTCCCCGCCAATGGATACAGTCAAACATGTCTCCACCAATGGATACAGTCAAACATGTCTCCGCCAATGGATACAGTCAAACATGTCCCCGCCAATGGATACAGTCAAACATGTCTCCACCAATGGATACAGTCAAACATGTCTCCACCAATGGATATAGTCAAACATGTCTCCACCAATGGATACAGTCAAACATGTCTCCACCAATGGATACAGTCAAACATGTCTCCACCAATGGATACAGTCAAACATGTCTCCACCAATGGATACAGTCAAACATGTCTCCACCAATGGATACAGTCAAACATGTCCCCGCCAATGGATACAGTCAAACATGTCTCCACAAATGGATACAGTCAAACATGTCTCCACCAATGGATACAGTCAAACATGTCCCCGCCAATGGATACAGTCAAACATGTCTCCACCAATGGATACAGTCAAACATGTCTCCACCAATGGATACAGTCAAACATGTCTCCGCCAATGGATACAGTCAAACATGTCTCCGCCAATGGATACAGTCAAACATGTCCCCGCCAATGGATACAGTCAAACATGTCCCCGCCAATGGATAGTCAAACATGTCTCCACCAATGGATACAGTCAAACATGTCTCCGCCAATGGATACAGTCAAACATGTCTCCACCAATGGATACAGTCAAACATGTCCCCGCCAATGGATACAGTCAAACATGTCTCCACCAATGGATACAGTCAAACATGTCTCCACCAATGGATACAGTCAAACATGTCTCCACCAATGGATACAGTCAAACATGTCTCCACCAATGGATACAGTCAAACATTTCTCCACCAATGGAGACAGTCAAACATTTCTCCACCAATGGAGACAGTCAAACATTTCTCCACCAATGGATACAGTCAAACATGTCTCCACCAATGGATACAGTCAAACATGTCTCCACCAATGGATACAGTCAAACATGTCTCCACCAATGGATACAGTCAAACATGTCTCCACCAATGGAATCACAGAAAGAAGCTGCTTATCACATGACTGGTACTGCTTAAATGAGGTCAGATGTATAATGAAACAACAGATTGTGAATCTGGAAACCGCCTTGCTTCTTTATCATGGATCATTTTAGACGGCGATGTGGGCGAAATAGTCACCCTAGGGACCCTGACTTCGCCCTCTGGGGGCCCACTTCTCCATAAAAAAAATTTGTTTACAATTTTCATACACAATATTTGCTAGTAAGATACACTGGTCCATTATAAAGCTCCCGCAGAGTACAGCGCCCTTCCATACAGGCCTAGCTGCAAACAAACATCTTTGACCAGTAGAAACAGTATGCAACATTGAAAATCACTTATTTTTAAGGTTTCCGAGTTATTTGCTATACTCCGTGTAATTGTTGACTACAGTGGACTAGACAATAAATGAGGGGACACATACCTTGTTGAGACCTATGAGTATTGGTTTTAAGGAATTGTTGACTACAGTGTACTAGACAATAAATGAGGGGGACACATACCTTGTTGAGACCTATGAGTATTGGGATAAGGAATTGTTGACTGCAGTGGACTAGACAATAAATGAGGGGACACATACCTTGTTGAGACCTATGAGCACTGGGATAAGGAATTGTTGACTACAGTGGACTAGACAATAAATGAGGGGACACATACCTTGTTGAGACCTATGAGCACTGGGATAAGGAATTGTTGACTACAGTGGACTAGACAATAAATGAAGGGACACATACCTTGTTGAGACCTATGAGTATTGGGATAAGGAATTGTTGACTACAGTGTACTAGACAATAAATGAGGGGACACATACCTTGTTGAGACCTATGAGTACTGGGATAAGGAATTGTTGACTACAGTGGACTAGGCAATAAATGAGGGGACACATACCTTGTTGAGACCTATGAGCACTGGGATAAGGAATCGTACGTCAGGAACTCGTTTATGGTAGAGGTCACGTACACGCTCCACCAGTTCAGGAGAAGGTGCAGCTGTAATACACATGTATGTACAATACCGAGATGAGAAGGTGCAGCTGTAATACACATGTATGTACAATACCGAGGCGAGAAGGTGCAGCTGTAATACACATGTATGTACAATACCGAGGCGAGAAGGTGCAGCTGTAATACACATGTATGTACAATACCGAGGCGAGAAGGTGCAGCCAGGGCGTTCACTAGACTTTGAAACTCAAGAGTCAATGACCCTTGAGGTCAAAATCTCAAGAGTCAAATAGGAATTTTCAAGAGTCAAGCTGGAATTTTCAAGAGTCAAATATATATGCATTGGTGGTACTTTATGTACATGTAATTTTTTCTCGATCATAAAATGCACTCTAGACCAATGTGTGAGCTGACCAAGCCAGACCTTTCTCTACTAATACATGACTGTACCTTAAGCAAAACGAACACATGTTTATAATAAATATGTATTTTATTTTTATGAATATATCTGCAGGCAACCTTTCCAGTCGGGAAATCTGTGTGGTGGTGTTTTACGTTTATTTATCGTCGCTACCGGTTGCCCATATGAGCGACGCCTCCTGAAGAGATTAGTTATTTTAGATTTTTGGAGGATAGTGCATGATACAGACAGGGACCCATTCCAGAGTCTCCTCTGGTTCTTTTACGTGCACGGTGTAAAGCACCGACACGAGACCTCGGTTTAACGAACCATCTGAAAGACTGTTAATTTTATTAGGGTCAGACGGGGGATCTGGAAATCTGTTACTGTTGGCCCATCCTTTAAGTACTTTTACTCACCGACATCATCAAACGATTCCGGCGTATATTTTCTATATCAGTGGCCCACTATAAGCTTCTCAATTAGCAGACAACTTATTCTTGACAATACACGTGTTACAAAAACGCTGTTTTATCTATGCCGATTGTACATTGACAATACACATAATGTCAACACCTACTTAAACTTCTCAGTTCTCATGATTAGCAGCACATATGATGGCAAACAACACAAACGGTAATTGGTTGTTTGCAAAACTTGCTAAAGGTGTTTATTGTGACAATCATAATCATTGTCTTTTGATAAAAACTAATTTTTACCGGAAAAATACCGAGCCGTACAGGTATTAGAGAAACGTTATTAAAGATTTATTTCCCTTTGATACTAAAGTTTGGGTAAGCCTTTTTTCTCAACATCACAAATGAATAATGACATCAACCACGCGTTTTGAATCTAACCCTGGGCATGATGAAGGCGCTTTATGCGTGGTTGATACTATATTCTGATCGGCTGGTTGAGATAAAGATTTTACGTAAAGTTTGCCTAGACGCCATTTGTCTGTTTGTGAGTCCCTTGTAAATCACGATCGTGTTCAAAACGAAATGCAGCAGACTTTTGATGAAAATAACTGCGTTTTATATGTGAACGATTACGGTCTTCGACATATTTTGATAATTACTCCGCTGAGAAAATATTTGATGACGCATGACCGATCAACGCCCCGGGTCAAAGTTGACTCTCAGGGCATTTTCACCAAGAGTCAAATATGCGTCTTTATCAATTTTCGTGCGTCAAAACCCGGGAGCTCGGGTCAAATGAACGCCCTGGTGCAGCTGTAATACACATGCATGTACAATACCGAGGCGAGAAGGTGCAGCCGTAATACACATGCATGTACAATACCGAGGCGAGAAGGTGCAGCTGTAATACACATGTATGTACAATACCGAGGCGAGATGGTGCAGCTGTAATACACATGTATGTACAATACCGAGGCGAGAAGGTGCAGCTGTAATACACATGTATGTACAATACCGAGGCGAGAAGGTGCAGCTGTAATACACATGTATGTACAATACGAGACGAGAAGGTGCAGCTGTAATACACATGTATGTACAATACCGAGGCGAGAAGGTGCAGCTGTAATACACATGTATGTACAATACCGAGGCGAGAAGGTGCAGCTGTAATACACATGTATGTACAATACCGAGGCGAGAAGGTGCAGCTGTAATACACATGTATGTACAATACCGAGGCGAGAAGGTGCAGCTGTAATACACATGTATGTACAATACCGAGGCGAGAAGGTGCAGCTGTAATACACATGTATGTACAATACCGAGGCGAGAAGGTGCAGCTGTAATACACATGTATGTACAATACCGAGGCGAGAAGGTGCAGCTGTAATACACATGTATGTACAATACCGAGGCGAGAAGGTGCAGCTGTAATACACATGTATGTACAATACCGAGGCTTTATTCCTCTAGATAGTTCATACAGATAATACACATGCATGTACAATACTGAGACTTTATTCCTCTAGATAGTCCATACAGATAATACACATGCATGTACAATACTGAGACTTTATTCCTCTAGATAGTTCATACAGATAATACACATGTATGTACAATACAGAGACTTTATTCATCTAGATAGTTCATACAGATAATACACATGTATGTACAATACCGAGACTTTATTCCTCTAGATAGTTCATACAGATAATACACATGTATGTACAATACAGAGACAGTATTCATCTAGATAGTTCATACAGATAATACACATGTATGTACAATACAGAGACAGTATTCATCTAGATAGTTCATACAGATAATACACATGCATGTACAATACCGAGACTTTATTCATCTAGATAGTTCATACAGATAATACACATGTATGTACAATACAGAGACTATTCATCTAGATAGTTCATACAGATAATACACATGTATGTACAATACCGAGGCTTTATTCATCTAGATAGTTCATACAGATAATACACATGTATGTACAATACCGAGGCTTTATTCATCTAGATAGTTCATACAGATAATACACATGCATGTACAATACTGAGACTTTATTCCTCTAGATAGTTCATACAGATAATACACATGTATGTACAATACCGAGACTTTATTCCTCTAGATAGTTCATACAGATAATACACATGTATGTACAATACCGAGACTTTATTCATCTAGATAGTTCATACAGATAATACACATGTATGTACAATACCGAGACTTTATTCATCTAGATAGTTCATACAGATAATACACATGTATGTACAATACCGAGGCTTTATTCATCTAGATAGTTCATACAGATAATACACATGTATGTACAATACAGAGACTTTATTCCTCTAGATAGTTCATACAGATAATACACATGTATGTACAATACCGAGACTTTATTCCTCTAGATAGTTCATACAGATAATACACATGTATGTACAATACTGAGACTTTATTCCTCTAGATAGTTCATACAGATAATACACATGTATGTACAATACAGAGACTTTATTCCTCTAGATAGTTCATACAGATAATACACATGTATGTACAATACTGAGACTTTATTCCTCTAGATAGTTCATACAGATAATACACATGTATGTACAATACCAAGACTTTATTCCTCTAGATAGTTCATACAGATAATACACATGTATGTACAATACAGAGACTTTATTCATCTAGATAGTTCATACAGATAATACACATGTATGTACAATACAGAGACTTTATTCCTCTAGATAGTTCATACAGATAATACACATGTATGTACAATACTGAGACTTTATTCATCTAGATAGTTCATACAGATAATATAAGTCATACACATGTACATAGACAACTCAAAACATGTTGAACACGACGACAACTTCACATAAAACAATACTTGTTCATGAAATTATGACACATTGATTTCACAAGAATAGTTTGTAATTACTCTATTTAGACTAACATATACAGTGAGTGAGTATTTGGCTTATCGGCGCTTCAGCACAGTTCTTGCTATATCGCGCCGGGTTAAGTATATTGTATACAAGATAGTAAAAAATATATGTAGATAAAATACATGTATGTAGTATTATTGTAATGACGAAAGGTCAATTGCAACAAAATTTATCAAGATGTAAAAATGTAATGACAAAAAACGTCAGTTGTAAAACTGTACTAACATGTACAATATTTTTCATATTCAAATATCAACAACCGTTACATCTGTATATTTCTTATCCAGCCAAATTAACCCTTTGCATGCTGAGTAAATAAAATCACATTTGCAAACAACATAGATCCAGATCAGCCGAGGCGTAATGTTGTTTGCTATTCAACCAAGTGTTTTAGCTTCACTATCCGATTAGCAAACAGTATAGAGCACGTTCTGTGCCGGCTGATCTGGCTCTAACCTGTTTGCAAAAGCGATTTTATCAGCCGTTAGCGTGCAAACGGTTAAAGAACAAACAGAATATACAACATTGTCAATGTGTTTACCTTTATCTGTGAGTATATGTATGACTCTGGTGACTAGGGTCTCTGCTCCTTTTGGACAATTCTCCACAAACAACAATAACTCGGGCGAGTCCATACCCATTCCCTTCACCTAAACAAACATATCGTATAAATAACATCGAAACTGCTATTCACAAGAAATTTCAGTTTAACTGATAAACATTTCCAAGTTTCACAGTAGTGTCTGTTCACAGTTTTTATACTGCAGTGTAAAACAAAATGGCAATTACCAATCCTTATATCAACCAGTAAAGGAAACAGTCCGGCTGACTTACATAAAATGTTTTTCCAATAAATTGGCTCTCTAAACATGGCTTACATAATTTATAATCAATATAATTTGTCATCTGTTTTGTATATTAATCATCTCCCTTTATATTTTGCAAAAATATTTTAATTATCTCCCTTCATATTTTGCAAAAATAATTTAATTATCTCCATTTATATTTTGCAAAAATAATTTAATTATCTCCCTTTATATTTTGTATATTAATTATCTTCCTTTATATTTCTGCTTTACCGAGTTAATCAGTAAAATACATCTAAAACCAGATCCGAATCACCTAACACTATCCAATGGGTGCATCCTTGACCCGAGGCCCACCTTTTTACCAAATTTGATGAAAATCCATCATAACTTTTTGAATAATCCTGCTACAAGATGAACCGGAAAAAAAAAAGCAAACAACTAAATGTAGATAAAAACAACATCGCCTTGGTGGAGGAAATTTACAGACGGATATGTAGTCCAGTGGTAACACGCTGGACTGGTAATCCAGGGATCGCAGGTTCGATCCCCCGTCAGACCCTAATAAAATTAACAGTCTTTCAGATGGGACGTTAAACCGAAGTCTCGTGTCGGTGCTTTACACCGTGCACGTAAAAGAACCAGTGGAGAATCTGGAATGGGTCTCTGTCTGTATCATGCACTATCCTCCAAAATCTAAAATAACTAATCTTTTCAGGAGGCGTCGCTCATATGGGCAACCGGTAGCAACGATAAATAAACGTAAAACACGCATGGAGGAAATGACTAGACTTACAGGTGCTTCCAACATCCTCAGTATTGTTCTTTTAATATCTGCATTTGTTGATGTATATACCGTAGCCAACCTGAAACAAATGCTTCACATTTATTATATATTTTCTTAATAAAAAATAAAGAATTAATATCCATGCTTTTACACACACCCTTTATAACAGCTACAGGACCTCTTCTATGTAACTGAATGTACCCCGATCACAGTTCTATGCCTTAATTGATAATATATATATATATATGACAGACGGATCTGTAGTCCAGTGGTAACACGCTGGACTACTGGTAATCCAGGGATCGCAGGTTCGATCCCCCGTCTGACCCTAATAAAATTAACAGTCTTTCAGGTGGGACTTTAAACCGAGGTCTTGTGTCGGTGCTTTACACTGTGCACGTGAAAGAACCAGAGGAGAATCTGGAATGGGTTTCTGTCTGTATCATGCACTATCCTCCAAAATCTAATATGACTAATGATAATCTCTTCAGGAGGCGTCGCTCATATGGGCAACCGGTAGCGACGATAAATAAACGTAAAACACACATATATATCAACGGTCCATAACTCTATTGACAATATGCACAGATAAGACTTTATCAAGATTTTCTACAAGTTTGGAGTAATCCCTTGAACGCTACAAGGGCTTGCCTGAGTAAAAATTCTAAATGACATATTGAGTTATTGACACATGTCAATTTAATCGCATTCCACCAAATACAGAAGCAGACTTACTCGTGTATGAGTTTATGGTTACACGGCAGTAATCCCAGATACAGGTACAGCGACATTTTAATGGCATCATCGTTCCATGCATCAGGAGCCTCTGGAAAACAGAAATAATTGAACATGGTTAGATACAATTCAGTTTTGTATTAATTCACTGTGAAAGTATAACACGCTAGCGGTGTACAGTCAATATAACAGTCAAATATGTCGTAAAAACACAATTCTAATGAAATTGCAGGATATGTTTCCAGAGTTTTCAGATACAAACATGAAAAACACATTAATGAATTGTCGTCTGCTACAATTATTCGAACTGCTTACCGCATTTATTTTACCCAACATGCAAAGAGATAAACAAACAGCATATTATGAATCATACTGTTATCAATATATAATGGTGGAAATATAGTTTTGAAATCTAGACACACCAGAGGCAGCCGGATATCGAATTTCAAGCTGTCAGTCGCCAATTGCGACAAAAATACCTTTTTATAACAATTTCTTTTGGTACATGGCTTCGAATATTTATCTTCTGTGAACTATATGGCTTTTAGTTGGTTGGCTCCAAGTTTTTCAAATTGACTCCAGTTTTTTTTCTTCAATTGGCGACAGAATTGACGAGGCGCAGACAAAAACAATTCAGACAGAGGGAACCCTGAATATACATCTCTACATAGTGAGTTAATGCACATCTACATAGTATACTAACTCACCTTGCCTACCTCTCAGTTTAGCATACAACTCGGGCGATGGTTTGGGTAACTCACCTTGTCTACCTCTCAGTTTAGCATACAACTCGGGCGATGGTTTGGGTAACTCACCTTGTCTACCTCTCAGTTTAGCATACAACTCGGGTGATGGTTTGGGTAACTCACCTTGTCTACCTCTCAGTTTAGCAAACAACTCGGGCGATGGTTTGGGTAACTCACCTTGTCTACCTCTCAGTTTAGCATACAACTCGGGTGATGGTTTGGATAACTCACCTTAGTTTAGCATACAACTCAGGTGATGGTTTGGGTAACTCACCTTGTCTACCTCTCAGTTTAACATACAACTCAGGCGATGGTTTGGGTAACTCACCTTGTCTACCTCTCAGTTTAACATACAACTTGGGCGATGGTTTGGGTAACTCACCTTGTCTACCTCTCAGTTTAGCATACAACTCGGGTGATGGTTTGGGTAATAATAAATATTTCAACATCTGCACAGCATAATACTGAAATCCAAAGCAGGAATCAAGTTAATGAATATGAAGTGCCAGGAATAAAACATTTCTGCAAGCAAGTACATATATTGTTTTGCTCGTTTTGTCAGATTTAAAAGTTGTATCAATGACTGAGGTCGTATTACATAGTGACTTTTCATCTATAAGTGGCTAGGACGGCCCAAGGAGCCCCTCTGGACACGTTTCAAGAATGGCCGCGCACTCTGGTATAACAGCCGATCCAAGCCAGCGTATGCATTATTGCTGTTTACATGTTATATAGTAGTGTACACATTAAATGCAGACAGAAGGAAGCTACACATTTTGGTTGATCAATATCTTAATACCAGAGGCAGTGAAAATAACAATAAAATGTTTCCGACACTTCAATCAATCAAATAGTGATAAAATGTATGCATCCCTTCTCCTCACCTCAATGGCATGATGTGCCTGCTGTGTTTCATACAGGTTCTTTGTGAAGCTGATGGCTTGATTGCGCAACTGAAAAGTCATGATAGGCAGAAGAGGTTAGTTCTGTCACTTAAAGCAACTTTCCAATTAGTGAAACAATCGTCGTGCAAAGGGGTGCAAGGTACACAAAGATCTTAACAACAAAGCTCTCTAAAACACATACATGTAGTAATTTGTAGAGATCTCTAAAATCCATACATGCAGTAAATTGTAGAGATCTCTAAAACACATACATGTAGTAAATTGTAGAGATCTCTAAAACACATACAGATAGTAAATTGTAGAGATCTCTAAAACACATACATGTACTAAATTGTAGAGATTTCAAAACCACATACATATAGTAAATTGTAGAGATCTCTAAAACACATACAAATAGTAAATTGTAGAGATCTCTAAAACACATACATGTAGTAAATTGTAGAGATCTCTAAAACACATACATGTAGTAAATTGTAGAGATCTCTAAAACACATACAGATAGTAAATTCCAGTGCTCTCTAAAACACATACATGTACTAAAGTGTAGAGATTTCAAAACCACATACATATAGTAAATTGTAGAGATTTCAAAACCACATAAATAGTAAATTGTAGAGATCTCTAAAACACATACATATAGTAAATTGTAGAGATTTCAAAACCACTTAGAAAGTAAATTGTAGAGATATCTGAAACACAAATATATATCTCTAAAACGCATACAGATAACAATAAGGACATACCGGTATGTATAGGTATGATCATGAATGCATGATGCACGAGACGGAGTCGTTATCTGTGATAGGGATTTTCCAGGCGTACATGGTGGAATAACGCCTCTCTGCATATTACTTGCAGACATGGGACAGGTATCTGGGTAAAACTACCGACCATCTCTAATCAACGTTTGCTTTTACAAAAGATCTCACCTCCATTTGAGCACTGGATGTAAATTCGAGAAGGACGTCGAGGAAACGTAATCTGTGAGCGGGCCGTGTCATGATCAGTTTCCGCAACGTCTGCAGACCAGACGTTACACGAGTCTGAAAAACATGCAAATTGTGTACAATAAATTATTTAGCTAACTATACTATGCAAAAAAAGAAACTTTACATGGGGTACTGATGGTTATAACGTCACTCTGGAACAATATAGTGTACGTATGTAAGTGTTATATGAAACTTGGTAGCAATATCTGTGAGCTTGTAACAGCGTCGGTAATGGGTTTCTTCAAAATGAAGGTCAAATTTGAGGTCAAAAGACATAGGGGTCTATTTCAAAAATCACAAAAAGGTGAAGAAATGTTTTAGAGACTTTTTGAGTATCAGTCTGAATGCTTATGTGCATTAAGTTGTGTTAATAACGTGTGTGACCGCCGTTGGCCCTAATGCAGGTTGTTATTCTCCTCCTCATGGAATTTGTGAGACAGCGAATGACGTCATTGGGTATGTTCAGCCATTCAACAAGGAGGGCATGTCTCAGGTCATTGACATTGTTGATTTGATGATTATTGCGTACCCGACGCCCAAGCTCGTCCCACATGTGTTCTATGGGGTTTTGGTCAGGCGAAACCGCCGGCCACGGCAAGACGTTGACGCCGTTCTGAGCCAAAAACTGTGTCGTAACACAAGCTGTGTGGGGCCTCGCGTTGTCCTGCTGCAGAATCACTCCAGGACCTCGATTTTGCATAACTGGGAGGTGATTGTTCCTCAGGATGTTAGCCTACTGCATTAAGGTTGCCCGGAACGATGACCAAATCTGTTTTATGATTGTCCATTATGCCCGCCCAAACCATGACGCTGCCACCGCCAAACCTGTCTCGTTCCTGCACTCAACATTGGGCAAATATCTCGTTCCGTCGCCTGTAAACTCTGACCCTACCGTCAGCAAAGCTGACCCTGAAGCCTGACTCGTCGGTAAAAATCACGTTTCGCCATTGGGCCCCGTTCCAGTGCCTGTGACGTCGAACCCAAGCTAAGCGGGCGGCTCTGTGACGCGCAGTTAGAATTTGTCCTGTATACGGTCGACGCGCACGAATTTGTGGTATATCTTGTCTAAGACGATTACGTATCGTCTGAGCCGAGACCCTGAGCCGCCGTGCAGTTACCGTTGCTGGGGTAAAGCGATTACGCAAATGAGATAACGTAATGAAGCGGTCGTCTCTACGGGACGTCCCTTGGGGCCTACCTGATCTCGGCCTATCCGTAACTGACCCAGTAGTTGCATACCGAGTTGTCAGGTTGTGAATTGTTTGCCTAGAGCATTCAAACTGAAGAGCAACGTCATATACAGACGTGCCGGCTCTAAGCATACCGACAGCCTGATTTCTGTGATTTTCAGATAGCCGTGGCATTCCCGTTTTCAATTGTAAACAATTTTGTGTTTTCGTGTCACTGATAAAGAGTACGTGTTACTGTATAAGAAAAAGCAATTGAAATGAACCCGGGATAGGTCAACACGAGGTAAGTGGTCAAAACCGGAAGTGAAAAGCGTGCTAGCCCGTGCACGGTACAATTGCACAAAATCTTGTGTCGGTGTACTCTATACTCAGGCCAATAAGTAAATATCGATAACGTTCACATAAAGTCACCGTTAACCCTCTAAAACAGGTCATAAAGTATATAAAGTTTCTTTTTTTGTTGAGTATAGTATGTTATCGCACTTTTTCATTATTCAAGCTACACTTAATACAAGTGGTTTGACCCGCAAGCATTATCAACAAACGGCCAACACCACTAGCTCATTTGTATATGTGATATACATATATCTCCCTCTCTGAAAAACAGGAAGTTGCGAGCACAGTTTGGTGATGGGCAATGAATCTGTACAAGACGCCAAAATAAGTAACGAGATAATTTTTCTACATTTGGTGCCATTTAGATGTTGAATTTCTTAAGATAAAACTAACGGCGAAATACGCTCTGAAAATATTTATGGGATCCCAAATATGGACGTGCCAGTGTAAAAATCGCTCATTAGCGAAATTACTCGATTGAAGTAGTTGAGTGTGTGAAATATGCCATACTGTATTCAGTATAGTAAAATAGATATTGCCCGCTCAGTTCTGTTGAAAGATATATTGGGGATTGTTTATACAACACTATAGTAAATTGACCAATGGTATTCCTAGAATTTCCACGATGTATAACCAAAGCTCTACAATAAGCAAGCACAGTACATGTATACTTACATCATACAGTACATGTATACTTGCATCATACAGTACATGTATACTTACATCATATAGTACATGTATACTTACATCATACATCATACAGTACATGTATACTTACATCATATAGTACATGTATACTTACATCATACATCATACAGTACATGTATACTTACATCATACAGTACATGTATACATACATCATACAGTACATGTATACTTACATCATACAGTACATGTATACTTACATCATATAGTACATGTATACTTACATCATACATCATACAGTACATGTATACTTACATCATACAGTACATGTATACATACATCATACAGTACATGTATACATACATCATACAGTACATGTATACATACATCATACAGTACATGTATACTTACATCATACAGTACATGTATACATACATCATACAGTACATGTATACTTACATCATACAGTACATGTATACATACATCATAGAGTACATGTATACTTACATCATACAGTACATGTATACTTACATCATACAGTACATGTATACCCTATACTTACATCATACAGTACATGTATACTTACATCATACAGTACATGTATACCTACATCATACATACAGTACATGTATACTTGCATCATACAGTACATGTATACTTACATCATATAGTACATGTATACTTACATCATACAGTACATGTATACTTACATCATACAGTACATGTATACCCTATACTTACATCATACAGTACATGTATACTTACATCATACAGTACATGTATACTTACATCATACAGTACATGTATACTTACATCATACAGTACATGTATACCCTATACTTACATCATACAGTACATGTATACTTACATCATACAGTACATGTATACCTACATCATACAGTACATGTATACTTGCATCATACAGTACATGTATACTTACATCATACAGTACATGTATACTTACATCATACAGTACATGTATACTTACATCATACAGTACATGTATACTATACTTACATCATACAGTACATGTATACTACATCATACATACATGTATACATACATCATACAGTACATGTATACTTACATCATACAGTACATGTATACTTACATCATACAGTACATGTATACTTACATCATATAGTACATGTATACTTACATCATACAGTACATGTATACTTACATCATACAGTACATGTATACCCTATACTTACATCATACAGTACATGTATACTTACATCATACAGTACATGTATACTTACACCATACAGTACATGTATACCCTATACTTACATCATACAGTACATGTATACATACATCATACAGTACATGTATACTTGCATCATACAGTACATGTATACTTACATCATACAGTACATGTATACCTACATCATACAGTACATGTATACTTGCATCATACAGTACATGTATACTTACATCATACAGTACATGTATACTTACATCATACAATACATGTATACTTACATCATACAGTACATGTATACCTACATCATACAGTACATGTATACTTGCATCATACAGTACATGTATACTTACATCATACAGTACATGTATACCCTATACTTACATCATACAGTACATGTATACATACATCATACAGTACATGTATACATACATCATACAGTACATGTATACCCTATACTTACATCATGCAGTACATGTATACATACATCATACAGTACATGTATACATACATCATATAGTACATGTATACATACATCATACAGTACATGAATACATACATCATACAGTACATGTATACTTACATCATACAGTACATGTATACATACATCATACAGTACATGTATACTTACATCATATAGTACATGTATACTTACATCATACAGTACATGTATACTTGCATCATACAGTACATGTATACTTACATCATACAGTACATGTATACATACATCATACAGTACATGTATACTTACATCATACAGTACATGTATACTTGCATCATACAGTACATGTATACTTACATCATACAGTACATGTATACATACATCATACAGTACATGTATACTTACATCATATAGTACATGTATACCTACATCATACAGTACATGTATACTTGCATCATACAGTACATGTATACTTACATCATACAGTACATGTATACCCTATACTTACATCATACAGTACATGTATACTTACATCATACAGTACATGTATACATACATCATACAGTATATGTATACTTACATCATATAGTACATGTATACATACATCATATAGTACATGTATACATACATCATACAATACATGTATACTTACATCATACAGTACATGTATACCCTATACTTACATCATACAGTACATGTATACTTACATCATACAGTACATGTATACTTACATCATATAGTACATGTATACTTACATCATACAGTACATGTATACTTACATCATACATCATACAGTACATGTATACTTACATCATATAGTACATGTATACTTACATCATACATCATACAGTACATGTATACTTACATCATATAGTACATGTATACTTACATCATACAGTACATGTATACCCTATACTTACATCATATAGTACATGTATACTTACATCATACAGTACATGTATACTTACATCATATAGTACATGTATACTTACATCATACATTACATGTATACTTACATCATATAGTACATGTATACTTACATCATACAGTACATGTATACATACATCATACAGTACATGTATACTTACATCATACAGTACATGTATACCCTATACTTACATCATACAGTACATGTATACTTACATCATACAGTACATGTATACTTGCATCATACAGTACATGTATACTTACATCATACAGTACATGTATACTTGCATCATACAGTACATGTATACTTACATCATACAGTACATGTATACTTACATCATACAGTACATGTATACTTACATCATACAGTACATGTATACTTATGTATACATACATCATACAGTACATGTATACATACATCATACAGTACATGTATACTTACATCATACAGTACATGTATACTTACATCATACAGTACATGTATACATACATCATACAGTACATGTATACTTACATCATATAGTACATGTATACTTACATCATACAGTACATGTATACTTACATCATACAGTACATGTATACCCTATACTTACATCATACAGTACATGTATACTTACATCATACAGTACATGTATACTTACATCATACAGTACATGTATACTTACATCATACAGTACATGTATACCCTATACTTACATCATCCATACAATATCCCCTCAGTATATACAAGGCATTATCTGTTATAGCAGGTGATTCCAGCAAAACTTTGTGAAATAATCTGTAATACAAAATCTCTTAAATATCCTAAATGACTTCAGGAGACGGAAAAAAAATACATGTACGATTATTAGAATTGTGCGTCCTAGCATTTTACATATGGATACAACCATACATTCATTAAAAAACTACGATGATTAAACAAGCTTTTTCACATATTACGGTAACTATGCAAACACTTCCATCGGGACGATTTGAATGAAATGTCAAGCCCTACTTTCAAGGAAAAATAATATACAAATTTATTATAGCTCAATTGTGAAACAACTTATATTAATCATTCTCGAGACCTCATTCCTGATGGAATCCATCGCCACGAGGGAGAGAGGAGGCACTGTGGAATTTAAAAGCCTAAGGGCACAATCGTAACGGCTCCAGCGGGGTTCGAACTCCGGGCTTTTCGCACCTGAAGCGAACACGCTACCATTGCGATATCACGACTTCCACAAGAAAAATATACACATTTGTCATCTGCTCATTTCGCATACAGCATGCTATCGGTTACCCACGTTTTATTGTACAATATATTACTCAGTTACTGATAACTTGCTTGTAGTTCTACATAATATGATGCGATATAAACCGGACTGTACAGACAATGCTGCTTGCAGTAACACCCATATTCTCACTCACTCCACTCACTCACTCACTGTTGTATAGTACATTCAAACCTGTGTTGGCGAACAACTTTATTAAGCAGCTCGTAACAAGATTCCCAGAACAGCAACATGTTTAACATCTGCCCTCTAATAAGCAGCCAACATAGTGGAAAACACCCAATTACCATCACTCCCTTGGCTGACATAACAACATGTTTAACATCTGCCCTCTAATAAGCAGCCAACTCAGTGGAAAACACCCAATTACCACCACTCCCTTGGCTGACATAACAACATGTTTAACATCTACCCTATAATAAGCAGCCAACTCAGTGGAAAACACCCAATTACCACCACTCCCTTGGCTGACATAACAACATGTTTAACATCTGCCCTCTAATAAGCAGCCAACTCAGTGGAAAACACCCAATTACCATCACTCCCTTGGCTGACATAACAACATGTTTAACATCTACCCTATAATAAGCAGCCAACTCAGTGGAAAACACCCAATTACCACCACTCCCTTGGCTGACATAACAACATGTTTAACATCTAACCTATAATAAGCAGCCAACTCAGTGGAAAACACCCAATTACCACCACTCCCTTGGCTGACATAACAACATGTTTAACATCTACCCTATAATAAGCAGCCAACTCAGTGGAAAACACCCAATTACCACCACTCCCTTGGCTGACATAACAACATGTTTAACATCTGCCCTCTAATAAGCAGCCAACTCAGTGGAAAACACCCAATTACCATCACTCCCTTGGCTGACATAACAACATGTTTAACATCTACCCTATAATAAGCAGCCAACTCAGTGGAAAACACCCAATTACCACCACTCCCTTGGCTGACATAACAACATGTTTAACATCTGCCCTCTAATAAGCAGCCAACTCAGTGGAAAACACCCAATTACCATCACTCCCTTGGCTGACATAACAACATGTTTAACATCTACCCTATAATAAGCAGCCAACTCAGTGGAAAACACCCAATTACCACCACTCCCTTGGCTGACATAACAACATGTTTAACATCTACCCTATAATAAGCAGCCAACTCAGTGGAAAACACCCAATTACCACCACTCCCTTGGCTGACATAACAACATGTTTAACATCTGCCCTCTAATAAGCAGCCAACTCAGTGGAAAAGCACCCAATTACCACCACTCTCTTGGCTGACATAACATGTCTGGCTGTAGTATGACCTAATTGACACTTACACTTCTTTTTGATCGTCGACTTCGAGCATTCCATTCAGTAATCTAGTGAGACATTCGTCGTAACTGGACATATTATGATTGTTCCCTTCTACAGACGTTGACATGAAGTTCATACAGTTTGCATATTCCTGATACAGCCATGAAAACGCTAGATCAGTCCGGTTACGTAAATCCGAGAATATGTAGCTTTGTAAAACTGAAACATTGAAGTTCATTGAGTTAACGTGTGTTCCTGCTATTCTAGTCGGATCAGGTTACGCAAGTCTGATAATATGTTGCTCAGAAATATTGAAACAGAAAGTCCATAAAGTAGTGTCTTCCGGAGACAATCCTGCAATTCTGGTTTGGTTCGGTTAGGCAAGTCCGAGAACGTAAATCGGTCACAAAAAAGCATACTCCCAGTCCCTGTATAGCCAAGTAACCACTATACTAAGCCAGTTACATATATCTCTGCCTTGTTTCATAAATCTATCAATATGTTTGTAACATTGAAACAATTAACAGTGTTTATCAATTATTCTAACACGACCCAGCTAATAACATACATACTTGTAAAGTAAAATCTACCGCGGGTTATTCTGCGATATACCTACCTTGAACTATGCTGCGCGCGCACCGTGTTTTGGCTATTCCATTTATACAATGCGTGTAAAGTTTTATGAATGAAAGTCACGTTATGTTTGTAAATACTACCGTGGAAATTCGCGGAAGTGAGCTATTTTTAGAATCAGATAATCTCTTGTCTGTCTTGTTTTTCTGTTAAGTAACGTTTCAGTTACTATTCTGTACAGTTTTATTTGACAAAATAAATAAAATTATTGATCAGTTACAACTTTTGTTCATTTATGCACTAGATTGATATTTTCCATAAAAAATAACGTCATCACCCCTTACGCGGGAGGAAATTTCGAAAGCCAAATGCAGCGGAGTAGCACCGCGTTTGAAGAAAAAAAGACGAGAATTAAAGGAGTAAGTCGTGTTAGAATCGAAATAATAAGTATCAACCGTGGTATATCGCAGAATAACCTTTCTTTCTTAAATAACAATTACATGTAACATAGAAAACATGTACATTGCTAAACAAATTGTAGACGGCAATCTCTTACTTTCAGCAACCAGACTTAGTATAAACTTGTACGGAACTTCTATACTGTTTGTTTTGGTGTATCAAGTGACACGCACAGCGTGGCAACTTCCCAGCTATCAATAGGGCTCACATCAGTTTTACAGGCACAGACAGTCACCAGGGAAGAACCACCAACCTTCTGCAAGCAAGTTGGATGTTTTATCACATGAAATAATTCAAAACTCCCAAGTGAGATTCAAACCTGCAGGGGTGAGGGGCAAGTGATTTGAAGTTGACGGTCCTAACCACGCAGCCATCTTTCTATATTGTGAGTGTTACAACCACACAATTAAAACACTGTCAACAAGTGTTAATACTATCTCACATAAACTTACTGTCTTTAAACTCGCCACCAAACTGTGTAACGAGACAGGACAATATCTTGGTGCGGGCATTTAGGGCATTTCCCACGGTAGCCTTCTCTGAAACACAGATAGATAGCCAATTGTAGCGATCTCTAAAACACAGATAGTTAGCCAATTGTAGAGATCTTTAAAACACAGATAGATAGTAAATTGTAGTGATCTCTAAAACACAGATAGATAGTAAATTGTAGAGATCTCTAAAACACAGATAGATAGTAAATTGTAGTGATCTCTAAAACACAGATAGATAGTAAATTGTAAAGATCTCTAAAACACAGATAGATAGTAAATTGTAGAGATCTCTAAAACACAGATAGATAGTAAATTGTAGTGATCTCTAAAACACAGATAGATAGTAAATTGTAAAGATCTCTAAAACACAGATAGATAGTAAATTGTAGAGATCTCTAAAACACAGATAGATAGTAAATTGTAGTGATCTCTAAAACACAGATAGATAGTAAATTGTAAAGATCTCTAAAACACAGATAGATAGTAAATTGTAGAGATCTCTAAAACACAGATAGATAGTAAATTGTGTGTCCGCCTCCGTGGTCGAGTGGTTAAGGTCGCTGACTTGTATACCACTGTAACCTATCATCACTGATGGTCACGGGTTCGAGCCCCGCTCAGACCGTGTCTCATTTATATGAAAAAGTTGGCAGTTTCTTACGGAGGTTGGTGCACCCAAGTACTGGTTAACCGCTGGAGCCTGCCCAGGAAAGGTGTTGTTAGGTAAACTGCCCGCCGGCGATATAGCCCAAAATGGTGCTGATGCAGGCGTAAAACCCGAAACATAACATAACATAACATAATATAGTAAATTGTACTCCAAAACACATACATCTAGTAAATTGTACTCTAAAACACATACATATAGTAAATTGTATTCTAAAACACATACATATAGTAAATTGTACTCTAAAACACATACATATAGTAAATTGTACTCTAAAACACATACAGTTAGTAAATTCCAGAGCTCTCTTAAACACATACCGATAGCAAATTGCAGAGATCTCTGAAACACGAATATATATCTCTAAACCTCATACAGATAACAAATAGTAGAGATCTCTAAAGGACAAATGTATTGCTATGATCAATAATGCAGATGAAAAACAAACTTTCTGCGGCGAGCACCCTGTCAAATGCCATCACAGATAACGACTCCGTCTCGTGCACCTCCAGGGGGCGAGTCACTGAAGACAGTTTGAAGTGTTTCACTCCACGCTTCGAGGGGAACTGAAATACATAATGCAAGGACTAGTACAATATCATTGCAAAATCTATATATATATCAGTTTTATGTATTTCTATTATATTGTGACTAAATAAATTAATAGTTTTGTGGAGCACATACATGATAAATCAAATATTGATTTCTTATAAAGTTCAATGTTGATAAGATACGGAGAGATATGGGATTTTACACTCGTGGTGATTTCATACCATATTTTATGAAACAAATTTTAGAATTTTGCTTCTAAGCGAGCCTTTTGGCGAGCCTAATAGCTAAATTCCAAAACTAGCTTCATAAAATATGGTATGAAATCACCACGAGTGTAAGATCCTTCTATCACATTACCAAATACGATCTTAAATTATATTTTTGCACAAAATAACATTGCTACTTTCATTTTGGCACCAACTGTCAGCGCAAATTGTCATGATGTCACTAAATATTCGTGACGTCACTATACAAAACTGCGTTAAATAGCATTATACATAAGTCGAGAATTATGTTAAATAGTCGATTGTCTTATCGTTGAACGCTATGTACCAATTCACCTAGAAATATTTAATTTTAATTTACAAATTTAGGTATTGAGAGGTGCTTCTATGTAGGAATGGAAAGAGGTTTAGAGAGGTGCTTCTATGTAGGAATGGAAAGAGGTATTGAGAGGTGCTTCTATGTAGGAATGGAAAGAGGTATTGAGAGGTGCTTCTATGTAGGAATGGATAATGGTATAGAGAGGTGCTTCTATGTAGGAATGGAAAGATGTATTGAGAGGTGCTTCTATGTAGGAATGGAAAGAGGTATTGAGAGGTTCTTCTATGTAGGAATGGAAAAATATATTGAGAGGTTCTTCTATGTAGGAATGGAAAGAGGTATTGAGAGGTGCTTCTATGTAGGAATGGAAAGAGGTATTGAGAGGTTCTTCTATGTAGGAATGGAAAGAGGTATTGAGAGGTTCTTCTATGTAGGAATGGAAAGAGGTATTGAGAGGTGCTTCTATGTAGGAATGGAAAAGATATTGAGAGGTTCTTCTATGTAGGAATGGAAAGAGGTATTGAGAGGTTCTTCTATGTAGGAATGGAAAAAGGTATTGAGAGGTTCTTCTATGTAGGAATGGAGAGGTGCTTCTATGTAGGAATGGAAAGAGGTATTGAGAGGTGCTTCTATGTAGGAATGGAAAAAGATATTGAGAGGTTCTTCTATGTAGGAATGGAAAGAGGTATTGAGAGGTGCTTCTATGTAATACAGAATAATGGTTTAGAGAGGTGCTCTATGTAGGAATGGAAAGAGGTATTGAGAGGTGCTTCTATGTAGGAATGGAAAGAGGTATTGAGAGGTGCTTCTATGTAGGAATGGAAAAAGATATTGAGAGGTTCTTCTATGTAGGAATGGAAAGAGGTATTGAGAGGTGCTTCTATGTATATACAGAATAATGGTTTAGAGAGGTGCGTCTATGTAGGAATGGAAAGAGGTATTGAGAGGTGCTTCTATGTAGGAATGGAAAGAGGTGTTGAGAGGTGCTTCTATGTAGGAATGGAAAGAGGTATTGAGAGGTGCTTCTATGTAGGAAAGGATAATGGTTTAGAGAGGTGCTTCTATGTAGGAATGGAAAGAGGTTTTGAGAGGTGCTTCTATGTAGGAATGGAAAAAGATATTGAGAGGTTCTTCTATGTAGGAATGGAAAAAGATATTGAGAGGTTCTTCTATGTAGGAATGGAAAGAGGTATTGAGAGGTGCTTCTATGTATATACAGAATAATGGTTTAGAGAGGTGCGTCTATGTAGGAATGGAAAGAGGTATTGAGAGGTGCTTCTATGTAGGAATGGAAAGAGGTATTGAGAGGTGCTTCTATGTAGGAATGGAAAAAGATATTGAGAGGTTCTTCTATGTAGGAATGGAAAGAGGTATTGAGAGGTGCTTCTATGTATATACAGAATAATGGTTTAGAGAGGTGCGTCTATGTAGGAATGGAAAGAGGTATTGAGAGGTGCTTCTATGTAGGAATGGAAAGAGGTGTTGAGAGGTGCTTCTATGTAGGAATGGAAAGAGGTATTGAGAGGTGCTTCTATGTAGTACAGAATAATGGTTTAGAGAGGTGCTTCTATGTAGGAATGGAAAGATGTTTTGAGAGGTGCTTCTATATAGGAATGGAAAGAGGTATTGAGAGGTTCTTCTATGTAGGAATGGAAAAAGATATTGAGAGGTTCTTCTATGTAGGAATGGAAAGAGGTATTGAGAGGTGCTTCTATGTAGGAATGGAAAGAGGTATTGAGAGGTTCTTCTATGTAGGAATAGAAAGAGGTATTGAGAGGTTCTTCTATGTAGGAATGGAAAGAGGTATTGAGAGGTGCTTCTATGTAGGAATGGAAAAAGATATTGAGAGGTTCTTCTATGTAGGAATGGAAAGAGGTATTGAGAGGTTCTTCTATGTAGGAATGGAAAAGGTATTGAGAGGTTCTTCTATGTAGGAATGGAGAGGTGCTTCTATGTAGGAATGGAAAGAGGTATTGAGAGGTGCTTCTATGTAGGAATGGAAAAAGATATTGAGAGGTTCTTCTATGTAGGAATGGAAAGAGGTATTGAGAGGTGCTTCTATGTATATACAGAATAATGGTTTAGAGAGGTGCTTCTATGTAGGAATGGAAAGAGGTTTTGAGAGGTGCTTCTATGTAGGAATGGAAAGAGGTATTGAGAGGTGCTTCTATGTAGGAATGGAAAAAGATATTGAGAGGTTCTTCTATGTAGGAATGGAAAGAGGTATTGAGAGGTGCTTCTATGTATATACAGAATAATGGTTTAGAGAGGTGCGTCTATGTAGGAATGGAAAGAGGTATTGAGAGGTGCTTCTATGTAGGAATGGAAAGAGGTGTTGAGAGGTGCTTCTATGTAGGAATGGAAAGAGGTATTGAGAGGTGCTTCTATGTAGTACAGAATAATGGTTTAGAGAGGTGCTTCTATGTAGGAATAGAAAGAGGTATTGAGAGGTTCTTCTATGTAGGAATGGAAAGAGGTATTGAGAGGTTCTTCTATGTAGGAATGGAAAGAGGTATTGAGAGGTTCTTCTATGTAGGAATGGAAAAAGGTATTGAGAGGTTCCTCTATGTAGGAATGGAGAGGTATTGAGAGGTGCTTCTATGTAGGAATGGAAAGAGGTATTGAGAGGTTCTTCTATGTAGGAATAGAAAGAGGTATTGAGAGGTTCTTCTATGTAGGAATGGAAAGAGGTATTGAGAGGTTCTTCTATGTAGGACAGGATAATGGTTTAGAGAGGTGCTTCTATGCGGGACAGGATGAGAACATGAGTACAACTTACAAGTGGTGGTGGAGGCAGCATGGCCTTATTGAGTATATCTAACTTAGATGTACCACTGTGTCCACCTGTAATACATAGACAATCAACACATTAACTGCTTATAAATGTGTAGAGTCAACTCAAAATGCACCAAGTATAGGTGCCCATTCTACCAAGCTTCACGTAAATAAAAGCTCTCTAGAGCATGTACTCGTTAAATGTTCACGTGTAAACAGCATATATTAATTAAAACAACAAAACTTAAATCATTTGATAGTATGATGTAAATGACTCAACTAACACTTTATGTCCACAACAGAAGTGGCCAATTACTCCTTTTATCTCCATACTGCTGATAAGCAATAGGCATGCTGTACTACATACTCAATAATGTACATAGTGCTGATAAGCAATAGACATGCTGTACTACATACTCAATAATCTCCATACTGCTGATAAGCAATAGGCACACTGTACTACATACTGCTGATAACCATTAGGCACACTGTACTACATACTCAATAATCTCTATACTGCTGATAAGCAATAGGCACACTGTACTACATACTGCTGATAACCATTAGGCACACTGTACTACATACTCAATAATCTCTATACTGCTGATAAGCAATAGGCATACTGTACTATATACTCAATAATCTACATACTGCTGATAAGCAATAGGCATACTGTACTATATACTCAATAATCTACATACTGCTGATAAGCAATAGGCACACTGTACTACATACTCAATAATCTACATACTGCTGATAAGCAATAGGCACACTGTACTACATACTCAATAATCTACATACTGCTGATAAGCAATAGGCACACTGTACTATATACTCAATAATCTACATACTGCTGATAACCATTAGGCACACTGTACTACATACTCAATAATCTCTATACTGCTGATAAGCAATAGGCATACTGTACTATATACTCAATAATCTACATACTGCTGATAAGCAATAGGCACACTGTACTACATACTCAATAATCTACATACTGCTGATAAGCAATAGGCACACTGTACTATATACTCAATAATCTACATACTGCTGATAAGCAATAGGCACACTGTACTATATACTCAATAATCTACATACTGCTGATAACCATTAGGCATACTGTACTACATATACAATAATCTCCATACTGCTGATAAGCAATAGGCACACTGTACTACATACTGCTGATAAGCAATAGGCACACTGTACTATATACTCAATAATCAATATTTATGGGAATAGATAACGAAACGGTGGCTATATGTGGGAAGAAATAAAGGGATTTTATGTCCTTTGTGTGGAGAAAAGGGTTAAAGTTACGTGCCCTATAAGACAGTGAAACTGCATAGCATCACAATGTGCACTTACCAACCACAGTAGAGATGAGCTGTTTTGGAGACGTTCCTTGGAACGCTGGCGTCTCACTTCCGTCAAACGGAGAGCTTTTCTTTTGTTCAGCCTAAATTGTATAATGTTATGTTTTACACACCTGACAACCAATACAAGCTACAGTTTCTCATGTGGTCTCACTGGACTGCACTTCCTATGCAGCCATCTACTACGACTGACAAATGAAGTAGGATCCGGTGAGTCTCCAACTACAGTCAAACCTGTGTTAGTGGTCACCTCTATTAAGCAGGCAACCTGGATTAAAGGCGTATATCACAATTGTTCGTGCGCAGCTTTCTACGCATCGCGATTATTACCGTTGGTACATTTCACGGCTCACCTCTACAGAAAAAAATAATATCACTTTTTGTGTTAGTTTTATATTTCAATAAATTAGTACGCGTCTTAATATTCATAATGGTCTTTTATAAACGCAATCGAACAGGAAAGTTTTTATCTGGAGCCAAGTCATCTGTAAGAAAGAAACAAATTGCATTTGAACACGTACTGCCTGATAATAAAACTGACATCAATTCGGACGGGACACATCCCATTGTAATTTCGGACACTTTAAACGGCGATGATAAATGCTGCATTTTGTGTTGTAAGTTTAATACAATAGAATGCAATTGAGATAAAATGATAAATACGAAATACCACAAATATTAGTCTCTAATTGTGGAAATATCCTATTTTGACACTGAAATGGTAACGATTATTCTCATTTAGCTCAAAAACAAGCACGGTGTGGTATGTTTTTTATGCTTTCATATTTATCAGTATATTGTAGATATACTACACAGAAAATTTAAAAACATTCTGACGATTGAAAAAAAAATTATGACACATTTTCTTACTTTTCGCAAAGCCAAACTGCAAAAATATCCGAGACGTAAACAATAAAAAATGGTCAAAATGAAAAATATTTCACATAGAATTATAAAGTTTTATTGATATACATGAACATCTGCTAGTTTGCATCAAATATATGCAATATTAAATGGAACTAAACTCATTTTCTAGTGTTTTTATGTATGTTTAAAGGAATTTGTATGCTCATTTTTGACGTCAAAATTTGGACCAATAATGTGTACACGGTACTACTCTTCAATTGCTCATAACTCAAAAACGAGCACGGGGACCCACTAGTTTTAAAATATTTTCATACATGGAAATGTCTAATCTAAATATATGCAAAGTTTAATTTTTTTTTGACGATTATCAATTATTGTGCTATACGCCTTTAAGCAGCCAATTTTCAGATTCCAGTGTGTTGTTTTATTATACATTTAACCTGTATTAAGCAGCCAAATTTTCAATATGTTGTTTTATTATACATTTAACCTCTATTAAGCAGCCAAATTCTCAATATGTTGTTTTATTATACATTTAACCTCTATTAAGCAGCTACCTGTGCTAAGCAGCTACTTTCTGTGATTCCCTTGGCTGGCTGCTTAAGACAGGTTTGACTGTAGATTCAAAGCCTGCAGTACTATCACAAGGCCCTGTAGAACTATTACATCATCATCCATAGAGGTTCACCCATTCCTACACCATTCATGCTACTTAAATAATAGCTACTGAATGTCTTACATGTTCCTGACAACCGCATATTTTCAACGTGTATCTATGCCGACACAAAACTATATTACCAAAGTTCAAAATCTTGAATAGTTGAAATAATGTTTTTATCAAGACACTGACAAACAATGCTACAAATTTTGTTTGGCTTTTCTCCAAAGTGGAAGAAGTTACAAACAACATGCAAAACTTTTAGGAAATGATGTCAAAAAAACATTGTACGTTTTAGTACATTACCTTGGGAGCTATTAATAGACTTTTATTGGATAGATTATCGTGCTACCGAGTCAGTGTGATCTAGGTTGCAATAGATACATGTGATTGTGTGTTTTACGTTTATTTATCGTCGCTACCGGTTGCCCATATGAGCGACGCCGCCTGACGAGATTAGTCATATTTAGATTTTTGGAGGATGGGTGCAATGATACAGACAGAGACCCATTCCAGAGTCTCCTCTGGTTCTTTTACGTGCACGGTGTAAAGCAGACACGAGACCTCGGTTTAACGTCCCATCTGAAAGACTGTTAATTTTATTAGGGTCAGACGGGGGATCGAACCTGCGATCCCTGGATTACCAGTCCAGCATGTTACCACTGGACTATAGATCCGTCTGTGATACATGTGATTGCTCTATTGTGGCTACATTTACCAGTGTCAGATTTACAGAAATAGTTGCAGAAAATCTACAAATTTCCCGAACAACCCTCATACTGTAATGCTGCATTGGCCCTTAAAATTCAGTATTTAGACAGAGGAATTGTATTTTAATGCACGTTTTCCAATTCATTACAATTGTACAGGCATAATTCTTCATGACGTATTGTATAATATATCAGCTTGATGCTTGCTGTATGTGAAATAAAACACTACTTAGCTCTTTGCATGTTTGATTAAATAAAGTTTATAAAACAGTTCCAATAATTGTAGCAGACGACAATTCATAAATGTGTTTTTTCTTATTTGCAACTGAAAAATCTTGAAATATGTCGTGTAATTTCACTAGAAATATGTCGTGTAATTTCACTAGAATGATGTCGTGTAATTTCACTAGAATTATGTCGTGTAATTTCACTAGAATTATGTCGTGTAATTTCACTAGAATTATGTCGTGTAATTTCACTAGAAATATGTGGTGTAATTTCACTAGAAATATGTCGTGTAATTTCACTAGAATGATGTCGTGTAATTTCACTAGAATTATGTCGTGTAATTTCACTAGAATTATGTCGTGTAATTTCACTAGAAATATGTCGTGTAATTTCACTAGAAATATGTCGTGTAATTTCACTAG
Organism: Archivesica marissinica; assembly: GCA_014843695.1. Classification (NCBI taxonomy): domain Eukaryota; kingdom Metazoa; phylum Mollusca; class Bivalvia; order Venerida; family Vesicomyidae; genus Archivesica; species Archivesica marissinica. Next base: position 14,933,754 of record CM026404.1, on the reverse strand, counting down.
AATTATGTCGTGTAATTTCACTAGAATTATGTCGTGTAATTTCACTAGAATGATGTCGTGTAATTTCACTAGAATTATGTCGTGTAATTTCACTAGAAATATGTCGTGTAATTTCACTAGAATGATGTCGTGTAATTTCACTAGAATGATGTCGTGTAATTTCACTAGAATTATGTCGTGTAATTTCACTAGAAATATGTCGTGTAATTTCACTAGAAATATGTCGTGTAATTTCACTAGAATTATGTCGTGTAATTTCACTAGAAATATGTCGTGTAATTTCACTAGAATTATGTCGTGTAATTTCACTAGAATTATGTCGTGTAATTTCACTAGAATTATGTCGTTACAAATTGTGTCGATTCCAGAATTTCAATTAAAATGACAATTTTTTACTGTTATTTTCAGCGCTAGCGTGCATGGAGTTAGACAAATATTAAGTAATTACTTTGTGGAACTATATCTACAACACTTTCAAACATTACAGTGCCTTACCTCCCGCTGTACTTCTGCCACACCTTTCCCCATGCCTGCCATGGTGAGTTGTGTTGCCAGGAGACGCGCCATGTGACTGACCTGACCGTCCGTGCCAGCTGCAGCTATCGGTGTGTACGTAGCCTGGAAGTGAGCTGGCATTGTGTCCGGCAACATCACCTGAAACGTACATGTTACGCTGTGTATATGCAGCTTTACGTCCCCCCCCCCCAAATACAGCATAGGACATAATAACACCAAAACAGGATAGAAAATTCTGCTTTCATTCCCCTTTTACAAATACATCAGAATTAGTGTCCAAATCCTTATCAAAGCAAGCATACACACATGCCTTCAGGGTTCCCGCTGTCAGTCGCCAATAGCGCCAAAAAACAAATATTGGCGCTACATTTTGCAAATTGGCGAAAATATTCGGCGCAATGTTTTTCGGGTTTTTTTTGGCACATGTTTTCAATTGATTGATTCCATTGATTTCAACTCAACGACCACTTTATTAAATATACAGTTAGTGGTCTTTGAGAGCAAACCTTTGAATTTAATTCTAAGGTCAACTTTCTATCATTACTGGGTCAACATTCTATCATTACTGGGTCAACATTCTATCATTTAACGGGTCAACATTCCATCATTACTGGATCAACATTCTATCATTACTGGGTCAACATTCTATCATTTAACGGGTCAACATTCCATCATTACTGGGTCAACATTCTATCATTACTGGGTCAACATTCTATCATTACTGGGTCAACATTCTATTATTACTGGGTTAACATTCTATCATTACTGGGTCAACATTCTATCATTACTGGGTCAACATTCTTATCATTACTGGGTCAACATTCTATCATTACTGGGTCAACATTCTATCATTACTAGGTCAATATTGTATCATTACAAGGTCAACATTCATTCATTACTGGGCTAATATTCATCATTACTGGGTTAAAAATTCCCTTATTATCGATGCAACATTCTATCATTATTGATGCAACATTCTATCATTATCGATGCAACATTCTATCATTATCGATGCAACATTCTATCATTATTGATGCAACATTCTATCATTATTGATGCAACATTCTATCATTATCGATGCAACATTCTATCATTATCGATGCAACATTCTATCATTATCGATGCAACATTCTATCATTATCGATGCAACATTCTATCATTATCGATGCAACATTCTATCATTATCGATGCAACATTCTATCATTATCGATGCAACATTCTATCATTTTACTAGTGCACAAGTTATGCATCATTTTGTTGTTGGTATGTTGGTAAAGCATGGTCAATGTTGTTAAATGAATGAGCCGTATTGGTTAGTATACTTATAACTGTTACCATGCTGATGAGGACCAGGTCTGCAACATTGTTGGCATTAAGTCTCGGTGCCAGGTCATCAGCTGTTATATCTATGGCTGTCTGTCGCAGTTTCACATTGGACAGTTTATGGTCAGCGCCTCGATCGGTCCACGGTGTCATGCCAATATCATCATCGTCATCATCCTGTAATGTCATGAATTATTTGTGATGCTATCTGATCAAATGCAGCCAAATAAATGTTGAGATATAGAGCTTGAAACGCAGAAGACAAACCACCAAAATAATTATTACCATTAAATTAAGTATAAGTTTAAACTTTATTTATTTTACAACGATTGCGAAGCAAGTTCTAATAACTTATATTAATCACTCTCGTTGGCTCAGATGAAAGCGTAAATGTGGTCAATCGTGTGGGAGGAAACCGGAGTACCCGGAGAAAACCCACCTGTCCGATCTGACGACCACCGTACCATCTCACATACTTCACGGTCCGAGGATCGAACCTGGGCTGCATTGGTGAGAAGCGAATGCGCTAATCATTACGCTAATCGGAGAGCCATTAAATATGCATTATGTGCCTATCACATGTTTATTGAACTTCTTAAAAGTAAATGTTTTATGTATTTGCCTGCCTCTCTAAGATCAGTGGCATAAATATAAATATATTCCTTTGGTTTAGCCTGGCTTCTACAAGTAGCAACACCTTTAACTCTTTGCATGCTGGGTAAAATTAAGGCTATAAATAGTTGAAATAATTGTAGCAGACAACAAGTCATTACTGTGCTTTTCTTATTTGTAACTGACAACTCTGGAAAAATGTCATGGAATTTCATTAGAATTGTGTCGTTTTGTAATGAAATTGCATGACATATTTTGACTGTTGTTTTCATCGCTAGCGTGGAAAGAGTTAATATGAATTTTAATTTCAAAAGCATTATTTTTTTTGTTTTTATTGGATAGAGTCATTCAAGCGACTTTTCAACTGAATCAGGTTGTGAAAGATCGCAGATGCCCTAAAAAACATTGTATGATAGAGAACGGGCAGTTAGAACTCGTACAACCTGAGATGTTTCAACTGAATCCGTTTGTGGAAGATGGCAGATGCCCCCCCCAAACATTGTATGATAGAGAACAGGCAGTTAGAACCAGTAAAACCTGAGACGTTTCAATGTAATACGGTTGTGGAAGATCGCAGATGCCCTCCAAACATTGTATGATGGAGAACTGGCAGTTAGAACACGTAAAACCTGAGATGTTTTCAATTTAATCCGGTTGTGGAAGATCGCAGATGCCCCCCAAACAGTGTATGATAGAGAACGGGCAGTTAGAACCCATACAACCTGAGACGTTTCAATTTAATCCGATTGTGGAAGATCACAGATGCCCCCCCCAACATGGTGTGATGGAGAACTGGCAGTTAGAACCCGTACAAGCCAGCTATCAGTATTACACATCATTAACAGAAACAAGGATTCAATGCAGATGAAAGCCTTGCTCACCTTATCAATTTTGATTCTTTTGGTCGACGATTCTCCATCATCCCTTTTTCTCTTCTTCACTTCATCAAGTTTTGGCATCACTTTTAACACCTGAAATAGCAAACGAATAATCTTATTATCTTTATGCACAAATAATCATTGACTATAACATAATAATTACATTCCTACAGCATAGCGCAAGTTCCCATTCAGTGAATACATTTCAGTTACTAAGATACGTACCTCAGACTGTGTGGCCCCCAGGTCAGTGAGTAGGGTGGTTATATTGGTTAGGTAGTCGATAGATCGTCGGTGTTTCAGTAGAGACAACATCTGCATCTTGAGGTTCTTACGAACACTGCTCACCTGAGACTTGGCCAATGTTGGTGGCAGATTCACTGTAAACATTAAAACATAGGAGGCTAGACATATACTTCTTTTTATCACATAACTTTGCTTGTATTCACTGCAATACAGTCATCTCATAATTTCTTATATGTACACACGTGTAAAAACACCTGGAAGGATTCTGATTGGTTGAGAGAATAATCCTTATAATTTGTAAATTAAATTTTAATGTATGCATATTTCTATTTGAATTGGTACATGTACATAACGTTAATGGTAAGACACACTATGATTTAAAATAAGTATCGATACAATAATAACACTGTTTAAGAACGTAAATATACCGCGGCTTTTCTTAGTAATGTCATGACAATTTAGTGATGTCATGACAATTTGTGCTGACACTTGGCGCCAAAATGAAAGTAGCAGCGTTATTTTGTGCAAAAGTATGATTAAAACCCAATGTTGGAGAGACTTGCTGGTCTCTGCTTGGCAATGTTGGATCAACTACTCACCATGAAAGTTTCAAACGCCTGTACAACTCTACCATAGAACATTGGTCTCTGTTTGGCAATGCTGGACAGACTACTCACCGTGTAAAGTTTCAAACGCCTGTACAACTCTACCATAGAACGTTGGTCTCTGTTTGGCAATGTTGGATCAACTACTCACCGTGTAAAGTTTAAACGCCTGTACAACTCTACCATAGAAAGTTGGTCTCTGTTTGGCAATGTTGGATCAACTACTCACCGTGTAAAGTTTCAAACGCCTGTACAACTCTACCATAGAAAGTTGGTCTCTGTTTGGCAATGTTGGATCAACTACTCACCGTGTAAAGTTTCAAACGCCTGTACAACCCTACCATAGAACATTGGGTCTCTGTTTGGCAATGTTGGATCAACTACTCACCGTGTAAAGTTTCAAACGCCTGTACAACTCTACCATAGAACGTTGGTCTCTGTTTGGCAATGTTGGATCAACTACTCACCGTGTAAAGTTTCAAACGCCTGTACAACTCTCCCATAGAACGTTGGTCTCTGTTTGGCAATGCTGGACAGACTACTCATGACGGTCATAAGGTTTATACTGAAATACGAAAGTACATGACAATACTTCCCAAAGGTGTCTTGCCACGTGTGATTGGCTGTATACGTGTTGGCTCAGCGAAATAAAAGTTTTCATAGCTTCAATTGCCAAATTTCAAGTTCATGGTCAGTGGTAGGATGGGGACTTACAGTTGGTGTTGAGAATTGGTTCTCAATGTATATACGAAGATTCCAACCAGTAACTTTGACATTTTTTGAGAAATGATAATATTCATGTGTATTTTGACGCATAAATAATTTCCAAAATCGGATTACTTTTTAACAAACTTCAAGTTCAAGGTCACTGGTAGGTAGGTTGAGGACTGACTAAGAGACGTTGAGAATTAGTCCTCGGATATACCTGCAAAGTTTCAATGAAATAACTTGGATGGTTCTTGAGAAATGATAATGTGTTTTGTTGTGTTGTTTTACGCATGCTTTCTAAAATAGACAAAATTGCCAAGTTCAAGGTCGTTGGTAGGGTGGGGATTTACTGTAGGTGTAGAGAATTAGTTCTTGGATGTGCAAGCATAGTTTTTGAGAAATGACATTGTTTTAGTGTTTTTTATGCGCAAGTCATTTCTGAAATCAGACTAATCTTGGCTTACTGGAGTGTAGAGAATTAGTCCTTGGTTGAGTATGCGAAGTTTCTAAGCAATAGCTTTAATGGTGTTTGAAAAATGATAATATTTGAGATATTTTGATGCCTACCTAGATATATGGAGGTGATGCCTACCTAGATATATGGAGGTGATGCCTACCTAGATATATGAGGTGATGCTTACCTAGATATATGGAGGTGATGCCTACCTAGATATATGGAGGTGATGCCTACCTAGATATATGGAGGTGGTGCCTACCTAGATATATGGAGGTGATGCCTACCTAGATATATGGAGGTGATGCCTACCTAGATATATGGAGGTGATGCCTACCTAGATATATGAGGTGATGCTTACCTAGATATATGGAGGTGATGCCTACCTAGATATATGGAGGTGACACCTACCTAGATATATGGAGGTGATGCCTACCTAGATATATGGAGGTGATGCCTACCTAGATATGAGGTGATGCCTACCTAGATATATGGAGGTGATGCCTACCTAGATATATGGAGGTGATGCCTACCTAGATATATGGAGGTGATGCCTACCTAGATATATGGAGGTGGTGCCTACCTAGATATATGGAGGTGATGCCTACCTAGATATATGGAGGTGGTGCCTACCTAGATATATGGAGGTGATGCCTACCTAGATATATGGAGGTGGTACCTACCTAGATATATGGAGGTGATGCCTACCTAGATATATGGAGGTGATGCCTACCTAGATATATGGAGGTGATGCCTACCTAGATATATGGAGGTGATGCCTACCTAGATATATGGAGGTGACACCTACCTAGATATATGAGGTGATGCCTACCTAGATATATGGAGGTGATGCCTACCTAGATATATGGAGGTGATGCCTACCTAGATATATGGAGGTGATGCCTACCTAGATATATGGAGGTGATGCTTATCTAGATATATGGAGGTGATGCCTACCTAGATATATGAGGTGATGCCTACCTAGATATATGAGGTGATGCCTACCTAGATATATGAGGTGATGCCTGAAACTGCAGAAGAGCATCAAACATTTTCTTCCCTTCCTCTTCCAGTTTGTGGACTTTGAGATATCTGCTGGAGTCCGGAATACTATCCAGGGAAACATCCCCAATCCTTGACTTTGGTATGTCCGACTCCTACAAACACCGAGCAATGAAGACTTGCAACACCCAACACACACATGATAATTCATTTACAGCATCAAAAGATGGCATAATTCCACAATACAATAGAGAAACCTGACAACAGATTTATGTATTGTTTCATACAGTCTACATCCGTTATGTCGAATTTCCGTCGGACCGAACAACTTACTGCGACATAACCGAAGTTTGACATAACGAAATACGATATAAACAGAGCCAGTTAGTTATATGTAAAATGATAGTGTCTGAAACAGGACTTTGATCCGACTTCGAGATAACCGGAGAATTCGACATAACCGACTTTGACATAGCGGATGTAGACTGCAGCATGTATATCAGTACTGTAAGACAGGGTTCATTCTAGGTCAGAATTTTTGGGAGAAGTGAGAAAGCGCGTGCTCGCTTCCTTAAATGGTGTTTTTAATATACTTCTGCAAAATAGGGTTAAAACGCATAGTACAACCATTAAATACAACATTTGAATAGAAGGAATGCTTTATAATGGGCCAGTGTATCTTACTAGACAAAATTTTGTTTGAAAATCGTAAAAACAAAATTTAATTTTTTTTAGGGAGAAGTGGGGCCCCCAGAGGGCGAAGTCAGGGTCCCTAGAGCGACAATTTCCGCCCACATCGCCCTCTAGAATGATCCCTGTAAGAAAGCTGAATAGACGGTTTTCATTTTTAATAATATTTATATGTTATTTATTATGGATACTTTTTGTAGTCAAAATTGTTTATTAAATTAATATTTTAGGTAATAGCGCAAAAAACATGTATCACATGTTGCCCTACAGACTATGCCCTGCATCGATACTCTTCCTTGAAACGAGATGGTCTGTCGATTACTGTTGTATATTCAGTTGTCAAGAGATCGATGTGCATTTAACAATTTATTGTAACACATTTTGTATAACAAACGGATCTGTAGTCAAGTGGTAACAGGCTGGACTGGTAATCCAGGGATCGCAGGTTCGATCCCCAGCCTGACCCTAATAAAATTAACTGTTTTTCAGATGGGACGTTAAACCGAGGTCTAGTGTCGGTGCTTTACATCGTGCACATAAAAGAACCAGAGGAGACTCTGGAATGGGTCTCTGTCTGTATCATTGCACTATATGTGCAACCGGTAGCAACGATAAATTAAACGTAAAACACACACATTTTCTATGGGGCAAATTGCCTAAGACAAGTGAGATTGAATTTGCCCAACAGATATCTCACTTGTCCAGACATCAGTCTGTCTTGCTCCGGATTGCTAGTTGTATAATTTGTTTTACTTTATTGAAGTGTGGGATTGCCATTATTTGTACTTTCAGTTTCTATATAAATTTTACAATAAAGAAATTGGTTTGTTTTTGGGGTTTAAAGTCACACCAACAGCTTAGGTGATACGGTGACTCTCCAGCTATTATTGGTTGTGGAGGAAGACCATGGGAGCCCCTTCGAGCAGAATTTCAGGCACGGAAGGGCACCCATGTAGACTTTGGGCTTTATCGCCGGTGGGCAGTTTGCGTAACAACACCTTTCCTTGGCAGGCTTCAGCGATTAACCAGTACACCAACCTCTGTAAGAAACTGCCAACTTATCCATATAAATGAGACACGGCCTGAGCGGGGCTCGTACCCGTGACCATCAGTGATGATAGGTTACAGTAGCATACAAATCACCGACCTTAACCACTCGACAACGGAGGTGGACTTCACCCAGGTAGAACCACAGAACCAAGCCGGCTGGATAGCTTCCTCACATGAAAGAATTTGACACCCCCAGTGGGATTCAAACAGTGGTGAAGGCCAAGTGATTTGAAGTCAACAACCGTAACCGAAGCCCCTTCAATAAAGAAATAGATATTCTTCAAAATACCCCCACCCCTCCATTTTCTTTTTGACAGGTCCTTGTCCGGGATTAAATTGTGGACAATGTGACTTGTCCGACAGCACTTTTTCACTTGTCCAGGGTGTCAGGCTATTGTTTTTGTGCAACACTGCAATTGAAGAAATGTATAAGAATAACAATTCTTACCTCCATCTTCCTCGACAACGTCAGTATAATCCCTTCAGAGAACTTCACTGCATGTGTTCTAATACTGTAACACAAAGATGAGCTTATAAACTGAAACCTGTCTTATACAACTAGTCTACATCAAAGTCGGTTATGTCGAATTCTCCGGTTATCTCGAAGTCGGATCAAAGTCCCGTTTCAGACACCATCATGTTACATATAACTGGCTCCGTTTATATGGAATTTCATTAAAGTCAAATTTCGGTTATGTCGAAGTATTTTGTTCGGTCCGACGGAATTCGACATAGCGGATGTAGACTGTATCCTACGGAATGATGAAAAGTGGCTGCTAGGTAGAGGTATCTGCTCAGTATCGGTGAAATCTTGAACAAATTGACAGACTGGGAAACTTGTTCGTGGCTGCTTAATACAGGTCTATACCAATTTATTTTTTAGCTTGATTGCAAAATAAGTTCTTAGTTTAAGGAGAGGACAATCATAAGCTATTCAGCTTTCTGTCCAATTCCTTATATCAGTTGTTGTAAATAATCATGTATTGACAGAAAATAAATATGTTTAAACTAAAATAAGTTCTTACAACTTATATTGATCACTCTCGAGAGCTCATTCCTGATGGAATCCATCGCCACGAGGGAGAGAGAAGAGGCAACGTGGAATTTAATACAGGTGACAGCTAACACAGGTTTGACTGTATATCTCTCTTATCAAAAAAGATTATATTTTATATGTTAAACTATGTCCTTCATTTCACAATTAGCAAAGTTTTGAAGCTAACTTCCAAAAATTATTTTCTAAAATATTATTTATAAAATCAAAACGTTAATGTGAAATTAATTTTCCTCTCCATTTTTACAATTATTTGGAGGTATAAAATCCCAATATGTGGTTTTTCTCAGGCCGGTAAATGATGTAATCTCACAATATGTGGTTTTTCTCAGGCCGGTAAATGATGTAATCTCACAAGGGCTGTGCATGGAAATTGTAGCTTTTCTAGCCAAACAAATGTACATGCATTTGGCACTATTAACAGTGTATTATAATTACCCATCATTCTCAGAATCCAGCATATCATACAGTGTCTTCTTCATCATGGTCATGATATCCCATACCTGCGTCATCTCTGGTGTAGGATGTTTACTGTTGGCCAACCACTGAAATAATGATAGAACTGCAGAATACTACAACATGACGGAACTATAGAATACTGGGCAGTGTATGGATCACTACGTAAAGTGTTTTACCAGAACAAGTGTTTTATAGATACTGTATGGATCACTATGTAAAGTGTTTTACCAGAACGAGTGTTTTATAGATACTGTATGGATCACTACGTAAAGTGTTTTACCAGAACAAGTGTTTTATAGATACTGTATGGATCACTACTTAAAGTGTTTTACAAGAACGAGTGTTTTATAGATACTGTATGGATCACTACGTAACATGTTTTACCAGAACGAGTGTTTTATAGATACTGTATGGATCACTACGTAAAGTGTTTTACCAGAACGAGTGTTTTATAGATACTGTATGGATCACTACGTAAAGTGTTTTACAAGAACAAGTGTTTTATAGATACTGTATGGATCACTACGTAAAGTGTTTTACCAGAACAAGTGTTTTATAGATACTGTATGGATCACTACGTAACGTGTTTTACCAGAACAAGTGTTTTATAGATACTGTATGGATCACTACGTAGTGTTTTACCAGAACAAGTGTTTTATAGATACTGTATGGATCACTACGTAAAGTGTTTTACCAGAACGAGTGTTTTATAGATACTGTATGGATCACTATGTAAAGTGTTTTACCAGAACGAGTGTTTTATAGATACTGTATGGATCACTACGTAAAGTGTTTTACAAGAACGAGTGTTTTATAGATACTGTATGGATCACTATGTAAAATGTTTTACCAGAACGAGTGTTTTATAGATACTGTATGGATCAATACGTATCAATGTATTTTACCAGAATGAGTGTTTTATAGACACTGAAAGTATAATTACGTATCAAAGTGTTTTACCAGAATGAGTGTTTTATAGACACTGGACAATGTAAGAATCACTCTCTTCTGTACGTTCACATTATCATCGTTGAGTAAATGCTGCAGACACGGCATGATCTTCGACAACAAGTCTGGGTCTTTTTTACTGAAATTATACGCAACAACACCCTGTACACTAAACACAGTAGAAGAAGATTTACTGTACAAAGACAGTACACTAAACACAGTAGAAGAAGATTTACTGTACAAAGACAGTACACTAAACACAGTAGAAGAAGATTTACTGTACAAAGACAGTACACTAAACACAGTAGAAGAAGATTTACTGTACAAAGACAGTACAAGTTTGAAATCTGTTTTCTTCAACTGGTGCTCAATGATTCCGGAATAATGCTTCTACTCATTATTAAACCATTATTACACAAGTGTGTCAGTAACCAAAAGAAATGAAGTCATTTTAAATGTATTATAAAATAATAAAATCCTATTCACTAGCCTCGTCTGTTTAAAAATACAATGTAAATCATCCCGAATTTGGACGAAAATCGTTCGGCTTTTTCCTCAGCCACTCACATTCTAGTCACGTGATCTTAAGTTAGATAAGTTTTAAAAACAGCGCACCATATGCAAATTAGCATCACCAACGATTTTCCGAGTGGCTTGTCAATGGTGGAGGAGTCAAAAGTATAGCATTTATGTATCCAGTTCCAACCGCTTAGTAAATCCAACTAGCAAAGAACTGAATGTGCGTATATCATTTTTAGCATGTTTTTTTTCGCATTTCAAATATAAAAATTGGGACACTCGAATACAGCGCAGTTCACCTTCCTGAACAGCAATATATCTATAATTCTAACACGACCCAGCTAATAACATACATACTTGTTGAGTAAAATCTACTTCGGTTATTCTGCGATATACCTACCTTGAACTATGCTGCGCGCGCACCGTGTTTTGGCTATTCCATTTATACAATGCATGTAAAGTTTTATGAATGAAAGTCACGTGATGTTTGTAAATACAACCGTGGGAATTCGCGGAAGTGAGCTATTTTTAGAATCAGATAATCTCTTGTCCGTCTTGTTTTTCTGTTAAGTAACGTTTCAGTTACTATTCTGTACAGTTTTATTTGACAAAATAAATAAAATTATTGATCAGTTACAACTTTTGTTCATTTATGTACTAGATTGATATTTTCCATAAAAAATAACATCATCACCCCTTACGCGGGAGGAAATTTCGAAAGCCAAATGCACGGCGTTTGAAGAAAATACTCCTTTCTCGTCTAAAATTATTATAAGTAAGTCATGTTAGAATCGAAATAATAAGTATCAACCGTGGTATATCGCAGAATAACCCTCGTTTGTCGTTCTTATGCGTAGAAATATATCACTCAGGCCGAAATAGGCGGAAGAAACTGAATTACACTGCACAGACATATTTATACAAACTGAATTACACTGCAGACATATTTATACAAACTGAATTACACCGCACAGACATTTATACAAACTGAATTACACTGCACAGACATATTTATACAAACTGAATTACACTGCAGACATATTTATACAAACTGAATTACACCGCACAGACATTTATACAAACTGAATTACACTGCACAGACATATTTATACAAACTGAATTACACTGCAGACATATTTATACAAACTGAATTACACCGCACAGACATTTATACAAACTGAATTACACTGCACAGACATATTTATACAAACTGAATTACACTGCAGACATATTTATACAAACTGAATTACACCGCACAGACATTTATACAAACTGAATTACACTGCACAGACATATTTATACAAACTGAATTACACTGCAGACATATTTATACAAACTGAATTACACCGCACAGACATTTATACAAACTGAATTACACTGCACAGACATATTTATACAAACTGAATTACACTGCAGACATATTTATACAAACTGAATTACACCGCACAGACATTTATACAAACTGAATTACACTGCACATACATATTTATACAAACTGAATTACACTGCAGACATATTTATACAAACTGAATTACACTGCAGACATATTTATACAAACTGAATTACACCGCACAGACATTTATACAAACTGAATTACACCGCACAGACATTTATACAGTAACATACCAGGCTTCTTCCATAAATCCAATCACAAACTTTCTCACATCCGCTGATCTGTCACTTTGAAATGCAATCATTTCCTGAAAAGGATTAACAGACACTTGTACACTATGTATCATACTGCACAATTCTCTCAAAATGGTAGTTTGTAAATCATTACTAGGCGACATGGTCTACAATTACGAACACTATTAACCCGTAATTCACCATTCACGCTATAAAGTCGCTTTTGCAAACAGCATAGAGCCTGATCAGACGGAACGTTCTGGCTCTATTCTGCTTGCTATTCAGATAGTGGAGTTAAAACATTTGTCTAAATAGCAAAACAATATAAATCCTGATCAGACGAGGCGTTAGGCTGCGGCTGATCTGGATCTATGTTGTTTGCACATTCTGTTCAATTTATTCGACAGGTTACGGGTTAATTGGTACTGCAGATCGAGTCAGTCACGAGTAGGGGTGTCACGATATACCGGTATATCGCGATATTAGGATCCGCGATAAAATATCGCGATATTAATATTGAATACCGATATTGAGCGATATTTTTTTTTTTTTTTTGGTGAAGCCAGAGACTTCGTTTATTTTTTTTCCTTCACATTATACATGCATATTACAGATTAACAATTATATAATATACCTCACTACATAACTAAACTATATAATAAAATGTACACAATTAATGTTGTAAAAAATAATCGTTTAAGCATGATATCCATTTAATTTTCGCGTTAGTGTCCGACAAGTATTTGTGTAGAATGTAAAACTCATACTTAAACAAGGCGTATATATTAACCGTTTCAGTTCTACTCTGACTCAAGAAATAGGCTTTGTATAAACTAAACAAAAGTAGCAAGTATGACATTGATATAAAAATAGTCCAGTTGCGATATTTTGTATCCTATTACAATATTTCTAAGCATTCGTAAGTTGGAATTTATTCCGATATGTCGCATCGCTTCTATTAGATGCTTCCATGCATCGTTTACAGTAGGGCATGTGATAAATACATGTTCATATGATTCCGGTACATCACAAACAGAGCAGTTAGGGGAAGCTACCATTTTCCACTTGTATCTCAGTATCTTAGACGGAAAGATTATATTCAGTAGTTTAAATCTGAACTGTTTTTTTGTCTTGTATATTGTTTATGAACCTGTAAATAAATACCTAGTCGTATACTTCACCAAATTTTTCCGACCAAAATTTATGGTTATATGCAGGGGATCTGCTTTTTTATACTCAACTCAAACTCAATCGCTTCAACCGGTGCTTATATATTCACCGTTCTCTGAAACATTTTCTAGTCGATTTAAGTTGTTATTCTATTCAGTGTTTTGTTGTTTTTCAAGTTAATAAATACTGTTGAATGAGATAGTGTCTTGAAATGTGTATAATGTAATCCGTGTCATCTTATAGAAAAAAATATAATCACAATGCATGAAAAATGAATAGGCAATATATCGCGATAAATATCGCGATTATTTGATAAAATATCACAATATATCGCGATATGGGTTGCTGATATCGTGACACCCCTAGTCACGAGTAATCATTTCCTAGTTATAGGTGAAAATACAAAAGCAAAACCCAATCCTAACACCAAGGAAGGTGGTACAGTAATTTGGTGAATGTCTCGTGAATGCTAGTTAAATTGACATTGTGAACTCAACCTAGTGTACATACAGTAAAACTAATTCAACAGATTATCAAATTTTGTACATTGAAGCAAACTTGGGCACCTTCAGTATCTGAATGTAATGGAACCACTCAAGTATTTACCATGCTCGAGGACATATTTCACGTATTACACTACTGCTATATAAATCCACCTGATCATGGTCTCCTTATATCCGAACAAGGGGCTGTTACTGATTTAGGGAGCTCTGTTGATTCTCGATGTTATAGGACTTGTACAGTGCATACACATTTGAAACATTTAAATAAACTGGCATGTTCACGTTTATTCAGATCGTTTCTAACAGATGCTCCATAAAATTACTAATGATTACTAAATGTACACATGTATACACTAAGCAAGCTCACAACCTCTATAATAGTCTTAACCACTTGTCTTATGATTATTACACCAGGGTTCATTCTAGGTCAGAATTTTTGGGAGAAGTGAGAAAGCGAGTGATCGCGTATACTTCTGCAAAATAGGGTTAAAATGCACAGTACAACCATTAAATACAACATTTGAATAGAAGGAGTGCTTTATAATGGGCCAGTGTATCTTACTAGACAAAATTTTGTTTGAAAATGGTAAAAAAACAAAAAAACAATTAGGGAGAAGTGGGTCTGGCCAGGGTCCCTAGGGCGACAATTTCGCCCACATCGCTCTCTAGAATGATCCTTGTTACACTTCCAAAACACCAAGCACTACACTCAACAATATTGCTAATCGGTCACAGTATTTGGAGCCAACTAATAACCGTATAATATCAATATTCACATCATCTTATTTATTACAGATACTTATGCAAAACATTGCTGTAGTTGCTGTATCATTATTAATCTGGAATAATAAATCCAGGGATCGCAGGTTCGACCCCCCGTCTGACCCTAATAAAATTAACAGTCTTTCAGATGGGACATTACACCGAGGTCTTGTGTCGGTGCTGTACACCGTGCATGTAAAAGAAGCAGAGGAGACTCTGGAATGGGTCTCTGTCTGTATCATTGCACTATCCTCCAAAAATCTAAAATGACTAATCTCTTCAGGAGGCATCTCTCATATGGGCAACCGGTAGCGACGATAAATAAACGTAAAACACACACAAATCTGGAATTTAAATGGCAATATATATGAAAACACATATATTTATATTGTGTGATTTTTAGTTTGCTTCAAATATAAAACACCAGGTGACCAATTAGGAATTTTGTTGAGTGATCTCGAATCCTTGTAAATTTAATTACAAACAAAAACTTTCATTATTCTTGTGTATTGCCACCTTAGAAGGTTCTTGCATTCATTTTCAAACTAATTACAATGACACTTACGTCAAAGAAGTTGTCCAAGAGATTTGAATCTTTGTGTACGATCAATTCTAGCACCTGGAATAAAATTCAAATTAAAAATATACATGTATATTGGTACAGGTAGTTGTAATGAATGTGGACAGGTACATGTATATTTAATTCAAAAGTAAAGTGGAAATCAATTTTCGAATAACTATATACGTAGCCGAGTTTTCCCAAGTTTGGTTTATACAAGGAATACAATTAGATATATGTATACTGTACCTGTTTTAAATTTCCGACTTTCTGGGAATCTTTTGACAGCAATGAAGCCTGGTTTAGCAAGTCAACAACCTGCAAGAAATGTAGTCCATGAAAATTAATGAGAACGGTAGTACAAGAATAGTACTATAGCCTGCAATGGGCTGGAATTACAAACGACTGACAAGAACATAATGTAGCGGTCGATTGTAAAATGGTTGTATGATATGCTCAAATGCTGGTCTTTTCATTGATAGGACCAGTTTATAGTGAGACCTCCCATCAATGCTGCACTAGTTATATACGGGATATGGTGTCCACCTCGAAATCGAGGGGTTACAAGTTTACAGTTTATTCTAGATTGGAAAATAGGCGGAGTGGGGCTGGACTAAGGACTATCTGTACTCTTGTACTCTTCCCTAACACATTGCACATACATGTACACCAACATTGGTTGCCATTATATGTTATATGTTATGATTCGGGTTTTACGCCTGCATCAGCACCATTTTGGGCTATATCGCCGGCGGGCAGTTTACCTAACAACACCTTTCCTGGGCAGGCTCCAGCGGTTAACCAGTACTTGGGTGCACCAACCTCCGTAAGAAACTGCCAACTTTTTCATATAAATGAGACACGGCCTAAGCGGGGCTCGAACCCGTGACCATCAGTGATGATAGGTTACAGTGGTATACAAGTCAGCGACCTTAACCACTCGACCACAGAGGCGGACATTTTAATCTCTTGCTAGTCATACATTGTTAAATGGACATGAATTAATGCAAGATTGGACGTCGTGATAGCGCAGTGGTAGCGTGTTCACTTTAGGTGCAAAGGGCCCGGAGTTCGTGCCCAGCTATTGCCGCTATGATTGTGCCCTTAGGCCAGGCATTTAAATTCCACGTTGCCTCTTCTTTCTCCCTCGTGGCGATGGATTCCATCAGGAATGAGGTCTTGAGAGTGATTAATATTGGTTGTAGGAACTTGTATCGCAATCAAGCTAATATAAATTTGTAAAATAAAATAACACAAGGATCTGAGTGTTAAGCCTGTGTGAAACATTCTTGAATAATAGCTGTAGAAGTAGAAACGGACGTACATCTTTGTTCCAGTTAATTTAGCTAGGGTATCAAGATTATTTTTTGGTATCTTTTGTCACATTTTGACAATATAATCTTGATATTATAATAAGGTCTAATTTGTGACGGACAAATAGGTTGTGTCTGTTTACAGTAATGTATGCTTTTTCATCTTGTAGTAAACGATTGTTTACACATCGGAAATAAATTCAAATAATTATCAAACGATGCGTGTTACACACTTCTAAATATTAAAAATGGCAGTCATCCAAAATAAGTTCTAAATGAATTAATTCAACGTTCCATACACTGACCAAACATCTGTCTTTCAGCGGTTGTGTATGCCATCTAAATATGACAGGTACAATCATTGACAGCTGATTATGCTTGATCGAAATTGGAGGAGGCCCCTGTTTGAGCAGGAGGCGAAACAAACAATGCAAAACATAAATAAACAGAAGGGCAGGCTAAGAACCAGCAGGATGCCCTGTCTCTACATCTATCTTCCTTTAACTCTTTCACCGCCAATGTCGCATAAAAGCGACTTTGCCAAATAAAAACAGAGAACCTGATCAGACAGAACAGAACGCGCCGTCTGATCAGATTGTATGCTGAGTGCTCTTCAGACAGTGGACTGAAGCACCTACCCAAATAGCAAACAACACAGTTCCTGATCAGACGCGGTGTTACGCCGCGGCTGATCTGGATCAATGTTGTTTGCACATGCTCTGCATTTATTCGGCACTGAAAGAGTTAATGTCAAACCTCTCGCAGGGATGTAGATATGTTTCGCATCAAAGCCGCAGTCAGTAAAAGTTGAAAGCATGATATTAAGAGAAATGGAAAATATGTTTGGCTAAAAGCTGCTAAGCATGATCAATATTAAGACAATATATGGGCAAACAGCCACATTAAGCTGCTCAATGGTACGGACGTTGGCAATATCAGGAGGGAGATGGTTCCAGTGAAAAATGGCTCTTGGAAAGCTTGTAGTATGTTGTTGTTGTAAATAACTTAGAGCTTAAAGAATGACAGTGGCGTGCAGGGCGGGAGAGGGGAACTAGGTAATTCTCAATGGGGATAGCAACCGGATCAACAACCTGTCATTACATTCTACAAAAACATTGAGCTCAAGAAAGATCAAACCAATAACGTCCTTAAGGCTTATGCAAGACTAGGAATGGGGTTTTCAGAGTGAATATTCTAATGGTCGTGCTTTACAAATGTGGCGTCTGTGGTCCAGTGGTAGAGCAACACATTTGGAATTAAGGGTCCCGGGTTTGATACTCGGTAAGGGCATGTATGTAGTCTCATTGAGCAAGGCACCTTAAACATATTGCTTAGATCAGCCAAGCCTTCTCGGGAAAACATATCTAGGTCCCCGCAATGGGTTTGGCATAAATGGAACATACATATTATATATATACACAATCTCACTACAAATAAATAACGTGGTTGCTTCCCTTTGTTCCAGCAACATTAACCTCCCCTTGTCAAATAATAATTAAATGTTTATTTACATCGACTGTAGTTTAAATAAATAATAATGTAAATTAATTTAACAATAATATATAATAAATATGTATGTCGTACTTTGTCGTAAACAGAATTGTTTGATTTTCCGGCCTCCTCATCGGTGAAAAATGGAGCAGCGATTGATCGCTTATCAGCGTTTTCCGCCATTGTATTTGTGACTATTCCAATAGTTAAAGCAATATATGGTATGATGTGTGATGGACTATGTAACCAGGTTTTCTGCTCTGAAATAATAGGGTTTTTGGACCATATTTTGGGATTGAAATATGCACATTTTTATGAAGAAAGCTAGCAATATTTTCATAGCCATATGTTCGCTCTCTGTCATACTCATTTAGCAAAAAATGAACAGAATTTAGTTACAAAAACTCTTATACAATGTTTTCAGAATAATTCAAACATTAGTTGATGATACTAATATACCAACAAGAAATACGCATAGTCGGTCATTGATACATTCTTGTTACTTTAATACACCTATACCATACTATTTTAGATATATTCCTGACTAATACACAACACAAAGTCTTAAGACCCTCCAATGTTTAGGATCCTCTGATCATGATATTGTGCATAACGAATTAAATATTAAGATCGGCCGACCCCACCAGCGAAAAAGGTTGACTAAAAGGTTTAACAAAGCCAACGACATTAAAAGGAACTTAGCTGAGTTTGGAACTGTGTTTTGCAACTCAGGCCAACTCCGACCCAAACATAGCTTGGATGTGTTTAACGAGGAACTTAATCGTCTAAGTACTCTACATATTCCAACAAAACTATCTAAAAACACGTTGCAAAACAATTTGAATCAGTTTTCTCCAAACCCCAATCATTCAGCTTGAAGCAGCTCTGCAAAAAAGATACTTCCATAAAGTCAGCACCCAAGATGCCAACAATCACAAATAAGTTGAATATGTTGACGAGCTACTCCAGGGGCTATCCTCAAATTAGCCATTTTTCTTTTTAACATACAAAACTATTGACTCACTAATACAATAACTTCTGATTTTTTTAGCATATACCTAGACTATTGTATATCAATCAATTGATAGGGAGAATTATAAAATACTATAAGATCATTGTTTATTATAGTGACTTGTGTTTCCCAACATATTTACAACATACATGTATATTCAGTATAATGTGGAATTTTAACATCTGGCTCAGCGGGCCTATAAATTACCTTATGTTAACAGTTTTAAATAGCGTGAATATGCATCATTGAACGTAGATTATTATTTACATACTAATTACTAAAGATAATTACTAAACTAATTACTGAGATAATTATACCTAAAGGTAATCGATTACAAATAACCAGAGATCATATAGGAATACTAATAGTTTATGTATATTGTACATGTATATACTAAGTAGATAATTATACATTATATGTATCATTATGTGGATAGTACATGTACATGATATGTTCGATGTATGCATATAATTATACATTCTATGTGAATCGTATATAGTACGATATTTAACGACTATATTAGTTTTCGTTCGTTCTCATCCCTTTCAGTATATTTTTGTTAAGTTAAATTAAATGTATATGTAAAATGTTCATTTCATGATTACATGCAAAAAATACTGAAATAAATAATGTTTAAACTAAATATAGCCTCAAGCCTAAAATCCTTAAAGAACTACACCACGAGATTGCTCCCATCCTCACCACATTCTTTGAATTATCCTTATAATCAGACAGTGCCCCATCAGATTGGACAAGTGCAGCTGTTGCCCCTGTCTATAAGAAAGTCTAATTCCAGTAACTGCATGCCACTTTCTCTCATCTGTATTGCCTCCAAGCTACTGGAGCATATGTTGGTCTCCAACATCATGACCCATTGCGATAATAATTACCCCCTAAGCCAATCCCAGCATGGCTTCAGATCATAGTTGTGAATCTCAGCTTATCAACTTCACACAAGAGATCTGTATAATGACAACCTTAAAAATGGTAAACAAACAGATGTTATTGTCATATATTTTAGTAAAGCGCTTGATCACAACACACTGATATACACACTTAATTACCTGGATGTCCACCCTCTGGCATCCCGGTGATGAAGTCATTCCTAAAGGGCCGATGTAGGAGTAATTTTAGGACCTTGCTTCTTCCTAGTCTAATCCTACAAAGCGACCTGAATGCTCTAGAACAGTGGGAACGAGACTGGTCCATGGATTTCAATCCTGATATTAAAGTGTGATGTGCTGAGAATTACATGTACTCACAAAATAAAACCACTCATTTTCCCTTACACACTTCATAGCATGGTACTAAAGATAACCGATGCCGCTAAATACCTAGGTGTTACAATTATTAAAGATTTGAACTGGTGTTCCCATATAAACAACATCTCCTCTAAAGCTACTAACTCTCTCAGCTTCATTAAAAAGAAACATGAAGACCGGAAATAAGGTCAAAGAAAAAGCTTATAACACATACGTTCGTCCCCAAGTATTGCTCAACCATCTGACACCCTTGTCAAAAATATCACCTCTATAAAGCGGAAAAAGATCAACTGCACGCTATATCTGCAATGATTATAACTACATGTATACAAGCAGTGTAGCAAATATGATTAATTCCCTGATATGGCAAACACTTAAATATCGACGCATACAATCATCAGTCATATACCTATGCAAGATCAGAAATAACTTAGTATGCGTCGACAACACCCACCGAACACCTACAAGGAACCTGAACTACTTAATTTCTCGAACCCAATACCACATTAACTCTTGTTTGGAATGGCCTCCCCCTACTATGTAATAGTTCAGCCCCAGACTAACCATTTTTTGCTGAGCGGCTGGCCACTGTACACTTCATGTAACACTAATATCTGTTTTAACCTTAGCATGTAGTTATTTTTACCACTCTCTGTCTCAATTAATGAGATTTTAACAATCAAATAAATTTTGTATCTTGTATCTAATCACAATCTAGGTCCCAAATGCAGGGGTTTGAATATAATGAAGATAGAGACATCTAAACAGTATGGCATTGCTTTTTAACCATTTTATTTTTACCCAATGGAATCATTTGTAATAAAATGAACCAATCAAAACATTGGTTGGTAATAATAACAGCTACACTTCCGGGAGTACATCAATCAAATTGGAGCAATATATATTTCTTTCTTTCTATATTTAAACATCTAAACAATGGATGAGAAGTCCCTAGCTTACTTTTCTTCAATTAATCCACTTGCGAGAAAGATAATAAAAGATGAAAGAAATTTGAAGTATGCCGTCAAACAGCACTGGGACGATTTGAATTGGCACGAACAAGAGACATTGATTGACGACTTCGTAGTTGACAACTCCGTCAGAGAGAGATATGCACATGTTGCAAAACTTCATTCATATGCGAAGTCATTTCCGAAGTTTCAAGTTGAGACCGGAGAAAAGATTGTTGTTGATTTTGAAAATGATGTAAGTTATATACACAGGCACGAATCCGGGTCAAAACGGCCCACTTCCTAAAAGGCCTAGTACCAGAACGGCCCATAACCAAAAAGGCCCACTCCAGAAAGGCCCACATTTCAGTTAAATGTCAATATTCTAGTTTGTTGAATATGAATTAAAAAGCGACAGAATATAAAGATTTTAATTAGTTGATAACATGAACGAAATTGAAGTGACATGAGATTACAAAGAATAACAAATCGTAACACATATTTAACAAACTGTCATAACAAAACAACAGACGAATGAACGAACATGGACTACGTACACTAGAGTCTTCAGTTCCCGGTCAGAGACGGCAGGATGCAAGTGATCGTGGAGCTGGCGAAAGGTGTCGCCGACCTGTTTCACTAGCACCGGACACTTGATGCTGCGACTACGCGATGTACACCGCCATACCAGGGACGACTTGTTCTCGCGCTGTATAAAAGAAAATGTTAGCAAGTCTCAGCATCAGTAATAAATTAAATATAAAATGTACATTATTTAAACAAATCATTGTGACGAACAGTCATCCATAAATCAAACTGCAGAGATATTTCCAGAAGCATCAGCTAAATGAAAACTGAGAGACTGCATGAGGGTTTTCTGCGAATATATATTACCATATTCCTTTACTCAATACTGTCCTGTGATAAACACATCATCTTGCACAACAAAAACATGCAAAGTATCAGTTCTTTCAAACAATAGACAGCATATTCTCACCATTTTAAAATAATACATCAAAACATAGGAAAATTTGTGTAGACAATGTTAATTGGCCTGACTGAAGACGTAATTATCCATGTAACACCAAACATTCCTTCTCAATTAGTTAAAAACTTAAGATCACAGCAGATTAATTAACGTACCGAACTGGACAGTGGACATGTTAATCAGAAAACAATCTTTGTAAAATTAGCGTTGGAATTAATATATTCTTTTCGTAGATATTGTTCCGTTCGCGAAAGAAACTTTCCATTCGCTATACCCTCAATCAACATAATATTCTTCCATCTTGTTCTTTTATGCCTATCACAAGATGTGCTTCTTAAACATATAGAAAGTGGGCCTTTTTGGTACCTTACTAGTGGTCCGTTTTGGTACCCTTAAAAGTGGGCTGTTTTAACACGGGCCTGTTAGGACCGGGTCGTTTTGGAAGTGGGCCTTTTTGACCCGATACCACAGGCACCAGACACAAATTTTTTATTTTTGGCCTATGGTCATATAGTAAGTAATATATAATAAAGGCAACCAACGAAATTGAAACATGCATGCAGAAACATCGACGAGAAACTAGGTAAAATCGACCAGATCACTGATATGCCCTCGTGGTCCTGACCGGAAGACCTTATTCTGTCAACAAATACTTTTTATTTTATCGAGATCGCTCAAATAACACCTGAATGGCGCTTTGTTTCATCGTGAACAGCAGGACATGAAAAGTTGTCGTTTTGGCTGGGCGTTGGGTTTTTGATTTGGCGGTATGTTTTCTCGGCATTTTACCCAGTGTAATACTCATAACATCTAAAAATCACTCCTACTTCGTTAAATGGAATCTTTCTCTCGCGAATCATGTTGTTTGCAGCCTCGGCGTGCAGATCCAACAGAGCAATACAGGAATCAAATACAAAACAAAAGTAAAATTCAATAATTGTTCCATTTTGGATAAGATCCGCAGTGAATATACAGCGGAATTTCATTGGCTGCTGTTTATATATGTATTTACATGTTTCATTTTTGACCAATGAGAAAAAAGCATTCATTCACATCGTATGTTGTCAAAAACCGAACGCCCAGCCAAAACGACACCTTTTCATGTCCTGCTGTTCACGATGAAACAAAGCGCCATTCAGGTGTTATTTGAGCGATCTCGATAAAATAAGAAGTATTTGTTGATAGAATAAGGTCTTCCGGTCGGGACCACGAGGGCATATCGGTGATCTGGTCGATTTTACCTAGTTTCTCGTCGATGTTTCTGCATGCATGTTTCAATTTCGTTGGTTGCTTTTATTATATATTACTTACTATATGACCATAGGCCAAAAATAAAAAATTGTGTCTGGTGCCTGTGGTTATATATAACCATAACGGGCTGTGACTGTCGTCTAATCACGGCGTAGTTTGCATAGAATCAACGAAACCCACCTAATCATTGAACTCCTTTGGTGATTCAATGTGGATTTTGGTAATTAGATGGATTACAGTGAATTGTGTAGCCATTTCACTACAATCGTCAATCCTGCTCCCTATTGGGGTCAAGTGATAATCTAAAAATAATCTAATGATATGAGAAAATTGTCCGTTGCTTACGGAGGTTGGAGAATCAAGTGCTGGTTTCTACCCAGGAACACACAACAGAATGACTTTGCACGATAATGCTCCAAGGTGGACATTGTACAAATTACATGTATCCAAAACACAGAATATAATTATTTTTCTATATTTTGTATCCAAAACAGAGAATATAATTATTTTTCTAGTTCCATTTATGTCAACCCCCTTGAGGGGATTTAGACACGCTTTCCTGGGCAGGCTTAGCTCACATATGCAGTTAATCATTACCAAGCAATGGATGTGAGATGCCTCGCTGAAGGACACTACTTGCATGCTGTGACAAAGTATCAAACTTGGGACCCCTCAATTCCAATTGCGACGCTCTACCACTGGACCATGGATGCCACACTATAATATAGCAATAGATAATTCTATGCTAGATAGATCTGGTGATTGCGATACTGCTAGTATATGCAATCACTAGAGATGATGATAATCTGTCCTTAATTTTATGAATATAAACATGCAAAATTGTCTACTTTCATGATATCATGTAATGCAGCTTCAAAGATACCTAAATAGTTTCATGATATTGGTACTAATTACATAAAACTTCACACTTTGGGACTAATCAATGACTACAGTCTACAATGTGATCGTTTTTCTACATTTCAGTTTTGGACATGGCAAGATGAACACTCAGCACCATTTAATTGGAGAACAAAGGTGCAATTTTAACTTGTTCTTTACCATATGATGCTTTATTATGCTAATGAAATCAACTAAATTACTTAAAGCAGCATTACATCGTAATAAAGGTTGTTTTGGGTAAAATATAAATACTAATGTGTGTGTGTTTACAAAAATCGAAATAGTCGCTCAGAAACGGTCGCTCATAAACCGTCGTATACGCGAATTTGTTTATCAACACACGAAATATAAACACGCACAGCGTGCATGCGTGAAACAACATAGGATGTAGAAAACAACGTATATATTTTGAACATGAAATACTACCTATCTATCTTCCTCTAATGTCGAACCCCTCGCGGGGATGTAGAAATGTCCCTAAAAGACTTAGCTAACAGATGTATGAATCAACATATCAAGTAATTTAATTAAAAAAGACAACGTGGGACAAATGGGGTCGATGCATTCTGAATGTAAACAAGTACGGACGATGCGTTCCGGTTGTAAACAAGTGCGTGACCGATCGACTCGTAAAGTCCTACTTTCGGTTTCGAGTTTGTTTTATCGCAAAAAAACACTGTTTACCAAATGCACACAAAGTATAATGTTAGAATGTGTAGCAGCATTGCTACCCATACGTAAAAATTGAATTTTTCAAATATATTTTATTTCATACGATGTAATGCTGCTTTAACTTAGATAAGAATTTAATATTGACTTTGTTGTGTTTACGAATGCATGTATGTTGATAGATAAATATTCAATGAAGGCCTACCGGTAACTAAAACTTTATATCCCGACAACAAAGTTTGATGGGAATGGTGTATATATCAGTCACTGCATCACCTGGTGAATTATGATTGACCTTGTGCTTTGTTTGTATTTAGCAAAGACCACAATTTCTTCATCAGACTTCAGAATATCGAGATGATATGCAGAGATCAATTTTCAACAGTGATGGGTCGGGGACAATGTTAAATGTATATATATGGCTGTCCAATTAGTGCAGTGGTTAGCGCGCTCACTTCTCACCAATGCAACCCGGGTTCGATCCTCGGACCGGTAAGTATGTGAGACGGTACGGTTGTCGCCAAATCGGACAGGTGGGTTTTCTCTAGGTACTTCGGTTTCCTCCCACACGATTGACCAAATTCACGCTTTCATCCACGCCAACAAGAGTGATTAATGTAAGTTGTTAAAACTTGCTTCGCAATCGTTGTAAAATAAATAAAGTTTTAAAAAAATGGATTTAAATATTTGCCCTTTCTTTGACTGCTTAAGAAGGTTTGGAAATATCTGCACAAATGTTCATCATGTATCACGATGATGTTTAGAGTACAAATGTCTTCCACATCAAATTAAGTATAACATCACACTCGGAGGTTAATGGTCATATGCGCATATATTTGTTTGTCCATTCCATATAATGTACATTTAAATAAAAATTATATGCATTTGAAAATTGTATTCATGCTGTATTGGAATTTCAGAGCCAACAGGACTTAACCTTAGAAGACCTTGAACCAGAAGTTCTCTGTAGTAAGGTAAAGAAAACAGATCCAATTAATAAGGAACCAATAGAAACTGACAATGAAAAGACAGAAAACAGGGAGTTTTCCGTGCAGACAGGGACCAGTATTTGGGATTCGCCATTCCTTCAGGGAATGAAGAAACCCGATTTCATAAACAGGTAATGACTTCTTGTTTGATTTGTAACATACGTTTTGTTCATTACATTTGCTATGTAAGTTTAAGATGCTTTTTAATGACGCTGAGATTTGAAGCCAAACATTGGGTTGTATATTCTAAACTGTGTAGATGTTTTCTTAATTATGGTCATTTAGTTGACTTTACTTAAATATTTAGTAAAAGGTAAACACATACACATACTATCTTTTCTTTTGTGTTTCCCATATTTTCACTTCTTTTGAAGTCCGCCTTCATGGTCAAGTGGTTAAGGTCGCTGACTTGTATACCACTGTAACCTATCATCACTGATGGTCACGGGTTCGAGCCCCGCTCAGACAGTTGGCAGTTTCTTACAGAGGTTGATGCTCCCAAGTACTGGTTAACCGTTGGAGCCTGTCCAGGAAAGGTGTTGTTAGGTAAACTGCCCGTCGGCGATATAGCCCAAAATGGTGCTGATGCAGGCGTAAAACCCGAAATATAACATAACATAACTTCTTTTGAAAGCACGACTGATGTATTGAGCTATAGAGCAAGCAGCAGTTTATACTTTGAAGAGACGCTGCTTACCACCAAATATTACAGTATTATTTATACCCCAAGTTTTCTGATTTTTTTAATCCCATCATTTCTACTAATCAACTTATTCATCTAGCCAGAAGTCTCTTGAAGTCGCACCTTTTTTCAAAACACCCACAAAACCATCTAATGCCTGTCATGAAGATGTGTGTTTTACCAAACAGAAAATTGCATATAATTTTATATTAGTTATTAGGACTACGTTCTAGTTAACATTGGATAAGTATACGCCTAAGTGCCTAATGATCTGTTATGATTTGGTTGGATGGATTTAGAAGCTGAACATTATCTACTTTACATTTAGGTCCAGAAGTACAAGTCCTGTAAAATCCTCTGCATCTAAAGAATCTCTGATGACCAGTAGGTCAAAGTCTCCAGAAGAAGTGAACTATGCCTTCTCTGGTAGCATGGACGATGTATCATGCTCACCAAGTCAACTGGAGGAGAGGAGCATCTCCGTATCCAGTGGGGAGGTCCGCACCACATCACCATCTGGAGACGAAATGCGAGGCACTTCGCCATTTGGCGAGGAAATGCGAGGCACTTCACCATCTCAGGAAACCAGTCCAATTAAACCAGCAAGGAGGAAAAGATCTGTCAGTAAATCACCAGCGAAGAGCGTGATCTCTTATTCCAAAAGATCTGAATCGGACACTGGTTCGCATTCTTTGTTCTCGGCCCATGTGGCCGAGGACAATGCTTTTGACAATCCGGCTCTCGGAAATGATTGGTCCAGGTTTGTTAACAACCAAGAAGAGGAAGAATTGAGCAGTGCTACACCTTCCCCATACAAGAGCTTACTGAAGGAACCTGAACCAGTCGGGATGGATAGAGGTGAAACGAGTAACCAGTCTGGTCTGTTGACTGGTTTCCAGGATGATTTTCAGGACGAGATACTTGTAGTAGAAAGTCCTACTGATGATGCTGACAACTTTAATGCATCTTCTCTTTCTAAGACAGGGTTTGATTTTCTTGACAACTGGTAAGGCCTGCGAGAGCTAATAAGTTTTGGGAAATGATGCTTGCTAAAATCTTGAAAGTAGTAACTGTTGATATTCGTATTAAATATAATACCTTATATTGGGTGAAATTTGACTGGAAAATGTCTACACTCAACAAAATTCGTAATGTCACCTTGTGTTTTACAGTATTTGGATCAAATTAATAACAATAGCATATCAATATTCATACCATCTTATTCTATGCATTTTATTACAGATATTTATTCAATCAATTACTGTTTGAATTTAGCATCTGGAATAAAATGCTTTTAATGACGATAAGATATTCTGAGTATTTATGCTGTACGATTATTAATTGGCACCAAATATTATTAAACACCAGATGACCATTTCAAATATTATTAAACACCAGATGACCATTTAGAAATTTTGTCGAGTCTAGATATAATTGTAGAAGTCTTGATAGCGCAGTGGTTATGGTCACTGACTGTAACCTATCATCACTGATGGTCACTGGTTTGAGTCCCGCTCAGACCGTGTCTCTTTATATGAAAAATTTGGTCGTTTCTTACGGAAGTTGGTGCACCAAGTACTGGTTAACCGCTGGAGCCTGCCCAGGAAAGGTATTGGTATGTGAACTGCCTGTCGCTCAAATGGGTGACCAGTAGCGACGTTAAATAAACTTGAATAAATAAAAAAAAACACAGTGGTAGCGATACAGAGATACATTTATTTGAGAATTTAAAGCACCTGCTTCATTTTGAGAGTCTACTTCCATGTAATTCAGAATTGGGACCAATGGTTTAAACCCGCAATAATTGTAAATGGCTACCAATAGAGTAAAGAAATTTCTTCTGGAGGCATGGTACCATGTGTTATATTTCCTGAAACAGACTGTATTGTAGCTTTACTATAATTAGTTGAATTGGGATTATAGGCCTACCTCCGTCATAGTAAAACATTTGTCTGTGCAATATTTGTTGTATGTTATGTTTATGTTTATTATGGTAATACAGGGTAGAACATTAGGGTTTTTTCTAGAGCATAATGGCACACCCTCTGCCCTTTATAGCCCCGCCCTTTTGCCCACTCGCCATGTTCACCAATATGTACTGCCTTCTCCCTCTTTGATCAATCATCTTAATTTAACAACCCTAAAACACCCCCTCCCGCTCCTCATCATGGCTCAAAATGCACCCTATCCCTTTTCTGATTCACCCTGCCCTTTTTTCCACTCTAGAATAAACCCAAGCATGACATTTCATATGTCTCTAAGCCAGTTAACACTTTACTCCGCAACAGAAGAAGTCAATTACTCATTTTATCTCCATACTGCTGATATGCAATAGGCACGGCACACTGTACTACATACTCGTTTATATATATGCATGGGAATGCCGAATGGATAGCTGCATGCAATGGCAGCAATATATGGGAAGCGATTACGGTATTGTATTGGGTTTATGTGGAGTAAAGGGTTAAAAGCTATTGTGTTACATGTAAATAATTTTATGTCATTTTGAATATGAAAAAATATATACTGTATATATTTTAAGTGTGGGGTATAGTCCAGTGGTTAACATGCTGGACTCGTAATCCAGGGATCGCAGGTTCGATTCCCCGTCTGACCCTAATAAAATGTTTTACACTGTGCATGTAAAAGAACCAGAGGAGACTCTGGAATGGGTCTCTGTCTGTATCATTGCACTATCCTCCAAAATCTAAAATGACTAACCTCTTCAGGAGGCATCGCTCATATGGGCAACCGGTAGCGACAATAAAGTGATAAGGTGAAATATTTATGCTCGGAGGTTTACATCCTGAATAATGGATGATACGGTAACGGGCTGATCCATATTTTCAGGCACTGAGGTTAACCCATTCAGCACCAAGTAAACTAACATGGACTGGGGCATGATATTTTTAGACCAATAAATTAATAAGAAAATTACATTTGGACCAGTTTATCAAAATGTGTAATTTTGTCTAAAAATAGTAATATGGCAAAAAGTGTAGATTCTTAATGAGACGGCTCGACATGAGCAGGCTCATCTGGATCTACACTTGTAAGCCTATTTAGAGGTCTGTGGTGTTGAAAGGGTTAATGTGTTCGATACTTTTTTCCAAAAGGGTTTTATTAAATGACACACAAGATATATCCCAGTGGAAGTCATGATAGCGCAAGCGCGTTCCACAAAAGGCCAGGATTTCGAGCCCCGCTGGAGCCATTACGATTGTGTCCTTAGGCAGGCATTTAAATTCCGAGAGTGATAATATAAATTGTAATAACTTGTTTTGCAATCAAGCTAAAGTGAATTTGTATAAACTAAGTGACGCAGCTACCCAGCAGCTGTATGTGGAAGTTGCTTGGTCCGTCTCTGCTGTGTCAAACTAGAAGCGCGCTATTACCGTGCCTCGAGGACATAGTTATTTCCAATAATCAAACGAAGTTAATTAACTTGATTAGTTTATTATATACAAATTTATTTTAGCTTGATTGCGAAACAAGTTCTTACAACTTATATTAACCACTCTCGAGACCTCATTCCTGATGGAATCCATCGCCACGAGGGGGAAAGAAGAGGCAACGTGGCATTTAAATGCCTTGCCTAAGGGCACAATCGTAACGGCTCCAGCAAGGCTCGAACTCTGGACATTCCGCACCTGAAGCGAACGCACATCCACTGCGCTATCACGACTTCCACTTGATTAGGATAAAGAAAGTACAGGCAAAAAACAATATTTAAATTACTGTTTCCAGTGCTTCTTTTGGGCATTGTTGTAAAGAAGAAATTGTGTTCATATATATATTTTACATATTTATTGGTTTATATACATGTAGATGTTCAGTATTTATTACCTCACTTGTAGCAATGTGTACAGGTAAGCTGATTAGATCATGTTTTGTCCTTGTGATGTTTACGAGACAGTTCTGAGAAATTGACATGACTTCAGGGATCATTCTAGAGGGCGATGTGGGCAAAATAGTCGCCCTAGGGACCCTGACTTCTCCCTACAAAAAAAATAAAAAATTTGGTTTTTACTATTTTCAAACAAAACTTTGTCTAGTAAGATACACTGGCCCATTATAAAGCACTCCTTCTATTCAAATGTTGTATTTAATGGTTGTACTGTGCATTTTAACCCAATTTTGGAGAAGTATATTAAAGAACACCATTTAACTCTTTCAACCCAAAGTAACTGACATGGACTGGTGCATGCTATTTTTAGACCAATAAATTAATAAGAAAATTACCTTTGGACCAGTTCATTTATCAAAATGGGTAATTTTATCTAAAAATAGTAATAATTATTACTGGCAAAAAAGTGCAGATCCTGATGAGACGGCTCGTTACGAGCCGGCTTATCTGGATCTACACTTTTCATAAGCCTATTTAGAGGCCTGTGGGGTTGAAAGGGTTAAGGAAGCGATCACGCTCTTTCTCACTTCTCCCAAAAATTCGGACCTAGAATGAACCCTGGACTTCATAAATATATGTTTATGGCATTGATTGATTTCAAATTG
The DNA here is from genome assembly GCA_014843695.1 of Archivesica marissinica. Taxonomy (NCBI): domain Eukaryota; kingdom Metazoa; phylum Mollusca; class Bivalvia; order Venerida; family Vesicomyidae; genus Archivesica; species Archivesica marissinica. The sequence continues at coordinate 14,902,051 of CM026404.1, read as the reverse complement.
ATTTGCCAACAAAACTCGTCGCATGTATTGAATATAATGAGCTCAGGGTCCGGCAATACTCAAAATGTTATGGTAGCCTTTATGGGCTAGCCTTTATGGGCTACCAGAAATCTGACGTCGTAGCCCAGATTTGGCAACGCTTATGGTCGCACTAATATTTAATGCGCTGAAGAATTTGTTGTGAATGCCGAAGAAGTGAAACACTCGTGCAAGTTTTACCAAGTGGGATAGTAGGCAGGAACATTCTCTTTATTATCTCATTTTTCTTCATGGTTCATTACAACATTGAAACATAACCACTGTAAATTAGCATGAATTAAAATCAGATTAAATTGAGAATTCGCAGCTGTATTGAATAAACATTCCCAAACAATTGGACAAGTTTTTCACGTTCTTACGAAACATTGTTTCTATGGAAGGGCATTAGTGACTGAATTTATTGAATGGCCTTCGTGTGTGAGCTGTTTATATATATATATATACAATGTACTAGTATGTGAGCTTCCTTCTTGTTTTTATATATGTATTTATACATTTTTTATTTGCAATAATTTTATATGTAAAAACTATTATGAACTTTGTAAGATTTTATAAATAAAACTATGAATAATCTGAAGTTTGTCATAACCTGTATACATGTCTAACCTACACTATCCTTTCTAGTTTAAATTTAAAATGTTATTTCATAGCCACCAACTAATAACTCTGTTGTAAGAAACGGCCTGCCCCAGCAGTAGTAATATCGCCACAAACAAAGTTGGTCATTGGTGGGTTCACTTGTCACACATTGGTACCTGTCCAATCACACATTGGTTAACAGAAATGCCATACTTGTTGGTCATTGTTGGATTTGTCCAATTATACTTTGGTTAAGACATACCACTGCTCCCCATTGGTGGAATCACTACCACAATCACACATTGGTTCATAGATATGCCGTACTCACTTAAGTTTCACCTGGTCATTGTGGTTTTTTAAATATATGTCCTACATACAATTTATTAACATCTCCAGTCAAACCTGGGGAATTACAGTAAATGGCTGCTTAGCACAGGTGGCAGCTTAATAGAGGGCAAATGTATAGTTTAATCATATTTTATTTTGTTCTATTAATTTTGTCGAGTGGTTATGGTCGCTGACTTGTATACCACTGTAACTTATCATCACTGATGGTCACGGGTTCGAGCCCGGTTCAGACCGCTCATTTATATGAAAATGTTGGCAGTTTCTTACGGAGGTTGGTGCACCTAAGTACTGGTTAACCGCTGGAGCCTGCCCAGGAAAGGTGTTGTTAGGTAAATGGCCCGCCGGCGATATAGCCCAAAATGGTGCTGATGCAGGCGTAAAACCCGAAATATAACATAATATCTATTAATAATCTACATACAATATATGCAAAGAAAGCCAAAATGGGTTGAGACACAAGTTCCTACAACATTAGAGACGGCTCTTCCTAAGATGTATAATAAAACGTTTTGAGAATTCGAAAACTGGCTACTTTAATGGAGGTGACCACTAACATAGGTTAGCATTCCTGAAGTAAGTTTAGATAACACATCTCTATAACCACTATAAAAAAACTGAAAACGGCCAAAACGTTTCCAATTCAATAATTTCAATCATAACGTCTTCATAACCAGCTTCAGTGTGTACAATATTGTCATCGATCTTCATCAAGTTACAAACAATATAAGCTTACTAACACTTCCAACTCGCAAGCATTTGTACATTTCGTTCAGGTGTTTGTACAGTCAAACCTGTGTTAGTGGTCACCTCTATTAAGCAGCCAACCTGTAATAAGCAACCAGTATCCAGATTCCCAATACATGTATATCATTTTATTATACATTTGACCTCTATTAAGCAGCCACCTGTGCTAAGCAGCCACTGTCTGTGATTCCCTTGGCTGGCTGCTTAAAACAGGTTTGACTATTTGGTTGTATGCAAGAAACCCACCTGTCTGGTTTCTTGGCAACGGTACCAGTTCAAATAATTATTATGTTTATTATTAATCTCTGCAGGGAGTCAAATTCACATTGATGACCAGCGATCATGCTGCAAAATATTTAATATTGCTAAATGAATACCTTGTACAAACATTACATACTCCATTGGATCTACATGTAGCTTTAAAGGTTCATTGCAATAACAAAAGTCAAACAAAGGTCAAGAATTTGGTTAGCTTATTTTTTTTTCATTTAAAAGTATATAATACAAAAATGTACAAAATTGTACAAAAATGAAAAACTCTGGGAAAAATCAATATTTCTTTTATATGTATTGCATAATGGATGGAATGATTTTAGATGTCTGATTAGTAGTCACCATATTGCTTTTCAAGTACCGTATACCTAGTTAGTGTCCCTGTTCCACACACCCTCCATGAAACAAACTATACACCATTAAGTGTTACTGTACCACACACCTTCCATTAAGTGTCCTTGTAATGTAAACCTTATATTAACCATCCCTGTACTGTACACCTTCCATTAAGTGTCTATGTGCCTTACATCTTCCAATAAATGCCCCATGCAGTGTCTGTGGAGAACATTATTATAATAATACACTAAACCCCCTGGGTGAATACATGGTTTAACATGTGGGTGGGTGGGTGTTCTAGTTCAGTACTAAAGCTGTATGTGGAGCTTGTAATACATGGTTTAACATGTGGGTGTTCTAGTTCAGTACTAAAGCTGTATGTGGAGCTTGTAATACATGGTTTAACATGTGGGTGGATGGGTGTTCTAGTTCAGTACTAAAGCTGTATGTGGAGCTTGTAATACATGGTTTAACATGTGGATGCGTGTTCTAGTTCAGTACTAAAGCTGTATGTGGAGCTTGCAATACATGGTTTAACATGTGGGTGGGTGGGTGTTCTAGTTCAGTACTAAAGCTGTATGTGGAGCTTGTAATACATGGTTTAACATGTGGGTGGATGGGTGTTCTAGTTCAGTACTAAAGCTGTATGTGGAGCTTGTAATACATCAACATAAAAGCATAGTTTGCATAACTAACATTAACAAAAAGTTAGTGCTTTATTTTAAAAGTTACTACACTATTGTTCTGTCCTCATGCTCTATGATTTTAAGGTATAAAGTGGTATTGTGGAGGTACATTTACCCAACAACTATCTTAACTTACCAATCTCGACTAAAGTCACTTTTGCAAACGGCATAGAGCCAGATCAGACGGAACAGAATGTGCCTCCTGATCAGGCTCTATGCTGTTTGCTATTCGAATAATGGGGAGATAAAACACTTGTCTGAATAGCAATCAGCATAGATCCTGATCAGATGCGGCAATACACTGCGGCTGATCTGGATCTATGATGTTTGCACATTCTGTCTAATTTATTCGGCAGGTTAAGGGTTAATAATCAGGGACAAGATCATGTGTCAAACTATATGTTAGCAGTGGCACAATATAATAAGAATAGCTTTAGCACTAAGCTTGCTTTGTGGGGGCCTTAATGTGAGGAAATACGGTACACATGATATAGAATAAAAACAGAATGTAAACACCTTCCACGAGTTGTTTTAGATTATATTGTACATTCAACACAACTACAACACCCAGTAGTCCGCCTCCATGGTCGAGTGGTTAAGGTCGCTGATTTGTATACCACTGTAACCTATCCTCACTGATGGTCACGAGTTCGAGCCCCGCTCAGGCCGTGTCTCATTTATATGAAAAAGTTGGCAGTTTCTTACGGAGGTTGGTGCACCCAAGTACTGGTTAACCGCTGGAGCCTGCCCAGGAAAGGTGTTGTTAAGGTAAACTGCCCACCGGCGATATAGCCCGAAATGGTGCTGATGCAGGCGTAAAACCCGAAATATAACATAAATATAACATAACAACACCCAGTACATGTACTATAATCTGTAAACCTGTTTTTGTCTGACTAACGGGTCCCATTCTGTAGCCACGCAACCCTCGTAAAGGCTTACTTTGATAACACAAACCCAGTATGGTTGTAGCCAGAAAACTACAGTGAACACTGACCAGATAAACTCAGTACAGACTACTCTGTGACAGACAAGTCCAGTACAGACTATACTGTAACAGACACATCCAGCACAGACTACACTGTGACAGACACATCCTGTACAGACTACTCTATGACAGACAAATCCAGTACAGACTATACTGTGACAGACAAATCCAGGACAGACAAATCCAGTACAGACTACACTGCGACAGACACATCCAGTACAGACTACACTGTGACAGACACATCCAGTACAGACTACACTGTGACAGACACATCCAGTACAGACTACACTGTGACAGACACATCCAGTATAGACTAAACTGTGACAGACAAATCCAGTACAGACTACACTGTGACAGACACATCCAGTACAGACTAAACTGTGACAGACACATCCAGTACAGACTATACTGTGACAGACACATCCAGTAAGTTTATATTGTGATCAACCAGTAACTATTGGATACCATGTGATCAACCAGGATATCATGTGATCAACCAGGATATCATGTGATCAACCAGGATATCATGTGATCAACCAGTAACTATTGGATACCATGTGATCAACCAGTAGCTATTGGATATCATGTGAGCAACCAGTAACTAGTGGATACCATGTGAGCAACCAGTAACTATTGGATATCATGTGATCAACCAGTAACTAATGGATACCATGTGAGCAACCAGTAACTATTGGATATCATGTGATCAACCAGTAACTATTGGATATCATGTGATCAACCAGTAACTATTGGATATCATGTGATCAACCAGTAACTATTGGATATCATGTGATCAACCAGTAACTATTGGATATCATGTGATCAACCAGTAACTATTGGATATCATGTGATCAACCAGTAGCTATTGGATATCATGTGATCAACCAGTAGCTATTGGATATCATGTGATCAACCAGTAACTATTGGATATAATGAAGCTGATGGAGTTCTTGCACTATATCACATTCCACACTGTAAAACTGATGTTTGTTCTAATCTTGCATGCATTTCCACAAAGCAGACAAATAAACTGTTAAAAATAGCACAACTGAACAAAATATATATAAACTATATATAAAATATTGAAACACGCTAGTAGTAACTGTTATTGTATACATAGAAAGTTCATATGAACAGTAGAATTCTGATTAGTTGTTAAAATACATCATTACCGTATATTAGTATTAACCCTTTCAACACCACAGACCTCTAAATTGGCTTACAAAAAAGTGTAGATCCAGATGAGCCGGCTCGTGACGAGCCGTCTCATCAGGATCTGCACATTTTTCAAGTAATATAACTATTTTTAGAAAAAAATTACCCATTTTGATAAATGAACTGATCCAAATGTAATTTTGTTATTAATTTATTGGTCTAAAAATATCATGGACCAGTCCATGTCAGTTACTTGGTGTTGAATGGGTTAACCCTTAGCATACTGTAGGCGAAATGAGCAGATAACAAATGTGTAATATTTTTCCAAGAAAGTATGGCTTGTGACCTTTCATTGAAATCATCACACCCTAAAGGTTAATATACTCTGCTAGTTTAGTACATATAAATATTAAAATAAATAACCTTGCCAATAAATACTTTATAGTTGTGCAAAACATCAATATTATAAACAGTATAACTTAATTTTATGTAGATATCGTAAATATTATTCACACGACACACATACCTATCCGATCTCCGCATGCACAACAGTTACAGGTAGCAATTTGCCCCCATCAGAAAACCAGCTTATAAAGGGGGATAACTTTGCTGAAATTATTGAGAGAGTTACAGAACCTATGTCTCGCATATTAGTTTTACGCCTGAGTAGATGTGTGATGGTCCATCCGGTTCTATGGTAGTTTGAATATACATGTTTCTACTTTCATTATACCTCACATGGCTACTCAATGCAAGATTCCCCATGGCCAACAGTCATTATTATTTACTATTTGCCTCTCGAGATAATATTGACTGGTTAATATTTTCGGTAATATTGACTGTCATTGGCTTCTGGTATGAATCAGTGAAACGCTCATTGGGATATTGCTAAAATCAAAGCGCCTCTCTTAATAAGTAGACGCTTATTGAAATGTATACATAAAAGCTTCTAGAGACTTACAGATTCTATAAATAGATTTACTGAGACAAATTAACTAGATAGAATCTTGATTGTTTGCTGTAACCAGATTTCTTTTCAAATAATTGTACACGAGTTCGGTGTAATAAAATAAAAATTGCATTCCTGAGTGGAAACTATGAAAAATATCGCCCCTCAAAACATGAATATTAACCGTGGCTGATGCTTCGGTTAATTCATGTTTTTGGTGTGATAACTTTCAATTTGCTCACTCAGGAATGCAATATTTATATATGTGTAATATACATCGACTGGTGCCAATGCTGATGCACCAATAATTTGACGAAACACACAAGTTCTGCCATTCTATGAACAAACAGTTTTTGTATGTGAAGTAACTATGTTATTTAAAACTTTTGGCAACATCTGTGTTTACAACAACAATACTATGACCTATATCTACAAGTATTTGATACCGTTTCTCTACTACACATACTAAAGAATGAACTACTTATGGCAAGCGGTTAGTATAATAATGCAAACACTAGATTCTTACCGAGAATCTATATTCCTAACAAAGACCCTAGGTTCTCCTCATTTCCACAGGGATTCGGCACGTTTGGGGGTACTAGTATATATATTTAAGTACAGTCAAACCTGTCTTAAGCAGCCAGCCAAGGGAATCACAGAAAGTGGCTGCTTAGCACAGGTGGCTGCTTAATAGAGGTGACATGTATAGCAAAACAACATATTGGGAATTTGGAAAGTGGCTGCTTAATACAGGTTGGCTGCTTAATAGAGGTGATCTCTAACACAGGTTTGACTGTACTTAAATATATATACTAGTACCCCCAAACGTGCCGAATCCCTGTGCTCATTTCTAGGATAGCTATGCTCCATCACATCATTTGATTATTAATTTCTAGGACCTAGGCTTTTAATCTTAGAAATAGAGAACCAAGGGGTTGACCATTCCAGAACCTAGATTACACTCCATAGCCTAGGTTTTCACTCCAAAACTAGATCTAACTCCAAAACCTAGGTTTTCACTCCAAAACTAGATCTAACTCCAAAACCTAGGTTTTCACTCCAAAACTAGATCTATATCCAAAACCTAGGTTTTCACTCCAAAACTAGATCTAACTCCAAAACCTAGGTTTTCACTCCAAAACTAGATCTATACCAAAACCTAGGTTTTCACTCCAAAACTAGATCTATCCAAAACCTAGGTTTTCACTCCAAAACTAGATCTATATCCAAAACCTAGGTTTTCACTCCAAAACTAGATCTATATCCAAAACCTAGGTTTTCACTCCAAAACTAGATCTATATCAAAAACCTAGGGTTTCACTCTGAAGCAAAGGATCTGACGATGCCACATCAAATCCTTGGTTCTTGCTCTTGTTCCAAATCAAAACTATCACTCCAATACCTAGGTTCTCACTCCAGAATAGAATATCTTTCCAAATGTTTTAGCCACATCTAACACTATGGTAAAAATAATGCTGTATGAACATACATATTGCATATGGCAAAACAAACTGTCCATGGATGCACAGAACAATGTACATACATCTCAGTAGTGAATAGCAATACATATTGCATATGGCAATACAAACTGTCCATGGATGCACAGAACAATGTACATACATCTCAGTAGTGAATAGCAATACATATTGCATATGGCAATACAAACTGTCCATGGATGCACAGAACAATGTACATACATCTCAGTAGTGAACAGCAATACATATTGCATATGGCAATACAAACTGTCCATGGATGCACAGAACAATGTACATACATCTCAGTAGTGAATAGCAATACATATTGCATATGGCAATACAAACTGTCCATGGATGCACAGAACAATGTACATACATCTCAGTAGTGAATAGAAATACATATTGCATATGGCAATACAAACTGTCCATGGATGCACAGAACAATGTACATACATCTCAGTAGTGAATAGCAATACATATTGCATATGGCAATACAAACTGTCCATGGATGCACAGAACAATGTACATACATCTCAGTAGTGAACAGCAATACATATTGCATATGGCAATACAAACTGTCCATGGATGCACAGAACAATGTACATACATCTCAGTAGTGAATAGCAATACATATTGCATATGGCAATACAAACTGTCCATGGATGCACAGAACAATGTACATACATCTCAGTAGTGAATAGAAATACATATTGCATATGGCAATACAAACTGTCCATGGATACACAGAACAATGTACATACATCTCAGTAGTGAATAGAAATACATATTGCATATGGCAATACAAACTGTCCATGGATGCACAGAACAATGTACATACATCTCAGTAGTGAATAGCAATACATATTGCATATGGCAATACAAACTGTCCATGGATGCACAGAACAATGTCCATACATCTCAGTAGTGAACAGCAATACATATTGCATATGGCAATACAAACTGTCCATGGATGCACAGAACAATGTACATACATCTCAGTAGTGAATAGCAATACATATTGCATATGGCAATACAAACTGTCCATGGATGCACAGAACAATGTACATACATCTCAGTAGTGAACAGTAACACATATTGCATATGGCAATACAAACTGTCCATGGATGCACAGAACAATGTACATACATCTCAGTAGTGAACAGTAACACATATTGCATATGGCAATACAAACTGTCCATGGATGCACAGAACAATGTACATACATCTCAGTAGTGAACAGTAACACATATTGCATATGGCAATACAAACTGTCCATGGATGCACAGAACAATGTACATACATCTCAGTAGTGAACAGTAACACATATTGCATATGGCAATACAAACTGTCCATGGATGCACAGAACAATGTACATACATCTCAGTAGTGAACAGTAACACATATTGCATATGGCAATACAAACTGTCCATGGATGCACAGAACAATGTACATACATCTCAGTAGTGAACAGTAACACATATTGCATATGGCAATACAAACTGTCCATGGATGCACAGAACAATGTACATACATCTCAGTAGTGAACAGCAATACAAACTGTCCATGGATGCACAGAACAATGTACATACATCTCAGTAGTGAACAGCAATACAAACTGTCCATGGATGCACAGAACAATGTACACACACCTCAGTAGTGAACAGCAATACAAACTGTCCATGGATGCACAGAACAATGTACATACATCTCAGTAGTGAACAGCAATACAAACTGTCCATGGATGCACAGAACAATGTACACACATCTCAGTAGTGAACAACAATACAAACTGTCCATGGATGCACAGAACAATGTACACACATCTCAAGTATCCTAGGTGGATGAACATTTCTAGCATAACATTTATAGAGTTTAATCATATATGAAAGATACAAATGTATATCATAACGTAACCCATTGCATGCTAGTGGCAGATAAAATCACTTTTGCAAACAGCATAGAGCCAGATCAGATGGCACAGAATGATAGTGGAGCTAAAACACTTGGCAGAATATCAAACAACATAGATCCTGATCAGATGTGGCATCTATGTTGTTTGCAAAAGTGATTTCATTTACTCAGTAAGCAAAGAGTTAAAATACATTGTATCATAATCAGAGTGTCTGTTGGTCCTGCACCAAATTTGGAATCAATCGACCAATTCTATATACAGTGAAACCCCTCTAAACCAAACTGCCACTGGACCAGAGGTAATCTTCAGTTTGGAAGGGCTTTCGGTTTAGAGGGGTTTTCATAGTGGGAAAGATTTCTGCTAAGTTAACAATTCAACTGTGCAACGCCCATAAGGAGGCTGAGACATGATTATAGTTTGGCAGTTGGTAAAGAACTGATTAGTATGTGTATAAATTATCATAAAGTAAAAATATATAACAAAAGCCCTGATTTATTGAATCACATCACATAAAGATATATCAGTAACTGTATGATACTATATGATATATCATGATTTATTGAATCACATCACATTAAGATATATCAGTAACTGTATGATACTATATGATATATTATGATTTATTGAATCACATCACATTAAGATATATCAGTAACTGTATGATACTATATGATATATTATGATTTAAAGAAGAATTGTATCAATTTGAATTGTGTAAAATTGTATTTGAATATATAACTACATGTATTGAGATATTCCAATTTTATGCCAATTCTTTAAAGCGACACTACATCAATGAAAACGCAATTTTCTACAGAATGTAATTTCCTATTATATGGTATAATTATTTTCCAAATATTTGCCTCAAAAACTGAGTATTTCAACTAATAAACAAACGTCGTATATACGTGGTATGTTGACATAACAAAACAATACATGCGTAATACAACTTGTGTATCCGGAATAATGAGATTTATGGTACAGATTTACCATTATATCTCACATTTGTGCCTATGCATATTTATTTGTAGGCTAATCTTAGCTAAATTATCTCTAAACGACAGTACCATGCGTTAAGTATTGACTCCAATGACAAACAATACGGATCATGGATGACCGGTATATGCAATCCTACATTCACTTTTGAAAATTTGTAGACCACTGAAACACTGTTTATTGATTCAATGTTAGTGTTCAAATGTATTTGGAAGAATGTCTAGTAGCAATGCATTCATTGCAATGTAATGTCGCTTTAAGATATTGTCTATTTTTTGTATTGCCATAACTCATCAGTTTCCAAAACACTTTCCATGGTGACCATATTTTCTCTCATTAATTAATTCACTCTATAATTATGGTCATATAAGTATGATGATGCATTTTGAAAGTTTTATAAATATAATAGGGTTTATTCTATAGTGGAAAAGGACAGGGTGGGTCAGAAAAAGGGCAGGGCGGGTCAGAAAAAGGACAGGGTGGGTCAGAAAAAGGACAGGGTGGGTTAGAAAAAGGACAGGGTGGGTCAGAAAAAGGACAGGGTGGGTTAGAAAAAGAACAGGGTGGGTCAGAAAAAGGGCAGGGCGGGTCAGAAAAAAGGACAGGGTGGATCAGAAAAAGGACAGGGTGGGTCAGAAAAAGGACAGGGTGTGTCATAAATGAGGCAGGGTGCATTTTGAGCCACGATGAGGTGCGGCAGGGGGTATTTTGGGGTTAGACCCTAGAAAATGTTGCTAAATTATGGTGATTTATCAAAGAAGCAGTACATATTGGTTCATATTAAAACGATTTTCAAAGAAGCTATTGAACAAATATTTAGTCTATGCGTGATAAGCATTACTAATTTACCATACTACAAAGGGGTTACATTAATACAGGCACATTTTAGTGATTCAATACGTGCGACTATCTTCTGCATGGCTTTATTCCCATGCTTGGGTTATAAATGCTTTACAATGATTCACAATCAAATTTCTTTTCTCCCACATCTGCCATATTGTCAAATGAGATTCCCGTGCACCATTATCTCCATACTCTCCTCACCATGTCTGTCTCCTCTTCCCATGAACGTGACATTGACGTCTGTGGATCTTTGTGTATCTGTCGTCTTATGAGTTGATGGTAAGCTTAAGGTGAAGGTAGAGCGGTTTTACCGTGAACAGCTGGAGATTCTTGCGCTTGTAGTTTGCCGGCTTCTTATACCTAAGATGAGAACTATTGAACATATATGGTATGACATAGAAAATGGGTCACAACAAGAAATAGGAACCAGCCATTGTCAGGGGCTAGCTGTTGGAAGGGTATTGATTTGACCTGTAGCTTTTTGCTAACGTTAATAATAAATTTGGTAATTTATATGTATATTACATGTATTAAATATGTATAGAACAGCATTTAGTATAAGAGAACGGCATTTAGTATAAGAGAACAGCATTTAGTATAAGAGAACGGCATTTAGTATAAGAGAACGGCATTTAGTATAGGAGAACGGTATTTAGTATTAGAGAATGGCATTTAGTATAAGAGAACAGCATTTAGTATAATAGAATGGCATATAGTATTAGAGAATGGTATTTAGTATAAGAGAATGGTATTTAGTATAAGAGAACAGCATTTAGTATAAGAGAACGGTATATAGTATAAGAGAATGGCATTTAGTATAAGAGAACGGCATTTAGTATAAGAGAATGGCATTTAGTATAAGAGAATGGCATTTAGTATAAGAGAACAGTATCTGGTATAAGAGAATGGCATTTAGTATAAGAGAATGGCTTTTAGTATAAGAGAATGGCATTTAGTATAAGAGAACAGTATCTGGTATAAGAGAATGGCATTTAGTATAAGAGAACGGCATTTAGTATAAGAGAACAGTATCTGGTATAAGAGAATGGCATTTAGTATAAGAGAACAGTATCTGGTATAAGAGATTGGCATTTAGTATAAGAGAATGGCTTTTAGTATAAGAGAATGGCATTTAGTATAAGATAATGGCATTTAGTATAAGAGAATGGCTTTTAGTTAACGAGAACGGCATTTAGTATAAGAGAATGGTATTTAGTATAAGAGAACAGCATTTAGTATAAGAGAACGGTATATAGTATAAGAGAATGGCATTTAGTATAAGAGAATGGCATATAGTATTAGAGAATGGTATTTAGTATAAGAGAATGGTATTTAGTATAAGAGAATGGTATTTAGTATAATAGAACAGCATTTAGTATAATAGAATGGCATATAGTATAAGAGAACAGTATCTGGTATAAGAGAATGGCATTTAGTATAAGAGAACAGTATCAGGTATAAGAGAATGGCATTTAGTATAAGAGAACGGCATTTAGTATAAGAGAACAGTATCTGGTATAAGAGAATGGCATTTAGTATAAGAGAACGGCATTTAGTATAAGAGAACAGTATCTGGTATAAGAGAATGGCATTTAGTATAAGAGAACAGTATGTGGTATAAGAGAATGGTATTTAGTATAAGAGAACAGTATCTGGTATAAGAGAATGGCATTTAGTATAAGAGAATGGTATTTAGTATAAGAGAATGGCATTTAGTATAAGAGAACAGTATCTGGTATAAGAGAATGGCATTTAGTATAAGAGAATGGCTTTTAGTATAAGAGAATGGCATTTAGTATAAGAGAACAGTATCTGGTATAAGAGAATGGCATTTAGTATAAGAGAACGGCATTTAGTATAAGAGAACAGTATCTGGTATAAGAGAATGGCATTTAGTATAAGAGAACAGTATCTGGTATAAGAGATTGGCATTTAGTATAAGAGAATGGCTTTTAGTATAAGAGAACGGCATTTAGTATAAGATAATGGCATTTAGTATAAGAGAATGGCTTTTAGTTAACGAGAACGGCATTTAGTATAAGAGAATGGTATTTAGTATAAGAGAACAGCATTTAGTATAAGAGAACGGTATATAGTATAAGAGAATGGCATTTAGTATAAGAGAATGGCATATAGTATTAGAGAATGGTATTTAGTATAAGAGAATGGTATTTAGTATAAGAGAATGGTATTTAGTATAATAGAACAGCATTTAGTATAATAGAATGGCATATAGTATAAGAGAACAGTATCTGGTATAAGAGAATGGCATTTAGTATAAGAGAACAGTATCAGGTATAAGAGAATGGCATTTAGTATAAGAGAACGGCATTTAGTATAAGAGAACAGTATCTGGTATAAGAGAATGGCATTTAGTATAAGAGAACGGCATTTAGTATAAGAGAAAAGTATCTGGTATAAGAGAATGGCATTTAGTATAAGAGAACGGCATTTAGTATAAGAGAACAGTATCTGGTATAAGAGAATGGCATTTAGTATAAGAGAATGGCATTTAGTATAAGAGAACAGTATCTGGTATAAGAGAATGGCATTTAGTATAAGAGAACAGTATGTGGTATAAGAGAATGGTATTTAGTATAAGAGAACAGTATCTGGTATAAGAGAATGGCATTTAGTATAAGAGAACGACATTTAGTATAAGAGAACAGTATCTGGTATAAGAGAATGGCATTTAGTATAAGAGAACAGTATCTGGTATAAGAGAATGGCATTTAGTATAAGAGAACAGTATCTGGTATAAGAGAATGGCATTTAGTATAAGAGAACGGCATATAGTATAAGAGAACAGTATCTGGTATAAGAGAATGGCATTTAGTATAAGAGAACAGTATCTGGTATAAGAGAATGGCATTTAGTATAAGAGAACAGTATCTGGTATAAGAGAATGGCATTTAGTATAAGAGAACGGCATTTAGTATAAGAGAACAGTATCTGGTATAAGAGAATGGCATTTAGTATAAGAGAACAGTATGTGGTATAAGAGAATGGTTTTTAGTATAAGAGAACAGTATCTGGTATAAGAGAATGGCATTTAGTATAAGAGAACGGCATTTAGTATAAGAGAACAGTATCTGGTATAAGAGAATGGCATTTAGTATAAGAGAACAGTATCTGGTATAAGAGAATGGCATTTAGTATAAGAGATCGGCATTTAGTATAAGAGAACAGTATCTGGTATAAGAGAATGGCATTTAGTATAAGAGAATGGCATTTAGTATAAGAGAACAGTATCTGGTATAAGAGAATGGCATTTAGTATAAGAGAACAGTATGTGGTATAAGAGAATGGTATTTAGTATAAGAGAACAGTATCTGGTATAAGAGAATGGTATTTAGTATAAGAGAACGACATTTAGTATAAGAGAACAGTATCTGGTATAAGAGAATGGCATTTAGTATAAGAGAACGGCATATAGTATAAGAGAACAGTATCTGGTATAAGAGAATGGCATTTAGTATAAGAGAATGGCATTTAGTATAAGAGAACAGTATCTGGTATAAGAGAATGGCATTTAGTATAAGAGAACAGTATCTGGTATAAGAGAATGGCATTTAGTATAAGAGAACGGCATTTAGTATAAGAGAACAGTATCTGGTATAAGAGAATGGCATTTAGTATAAGAGAACAGTATCTGGTATAAGAGAATGGCACTTAGTATAAGAGAACGGCATATAGTATAAGAGAACAGTATCTGGTATAAGAGAATGGCATTTAGTATAAGAGAATGGCATTTAGTATAAGAGAACAGTATCTGGTATAAGAGAATGGCATTTAGTATAAGAGAACAGTATCTGGTATAAGAGAATGGCATTTAGTATAAGAGAACGGCATTTAGTATAAGAGAACAGTATCTGGTATAAGAGAATGGCATTTAGTATAAGAGAACGGCATTTAGTATAAGAGAACAGTATCCGGTATAAGAGAATGGCATTTAGTATAAGAGAACAGTATCTGGTATAAGAGAATGGCATTTAGTATAAGAGAACGGCATATAGTATAAGAGAACAGTATCTGGTATAAGAGAATGGCATTTAGTATAAGAGAACGGCATTTAGTATAAGAGAACAGTATCTGGTATAAGAGAATGGCATTTAGTATAAGAGAACAGTATCTGGTATAAGAGAATGGCATTTAGTATAAGAGAACGGCATTTAGTATAAGAGAACAGTATCTGGTATAAGAGAATGGCATTTAGTATAAGAGAACGGCATTTAGTATAAGAGAACAGTATCTGGTATAAGAGAATGGCATTTAGTATAAGATAATGGCATTTAGTATAAGAGAATGGCTTTTAGTTAACGAGAACGGCATTTAGTATAAGAGAATGGTATTTAGTATAAGAGAACGGTATATAGTATAAGAGAATGGCATTTAGTATAAGAGAATGGCATATAGTATTAGAGAATGGTATTTAGTATAAGAGAATGGTATTTAGTATAAGAGAATGGTATTTAGTATAATAGAACAGCATTTAGTATAATAGAATGGCATATAGTATAAGAGAACAGTATCTGGTATAAGAGAATGGCATTTAGTATAAGAGAACAGTATCAGGTATAAGAGAATGGCATTTAGTATAAGAGAACGGCATTTAGTATAAGAGAACAGTATCTGGTATAAGAGAATGGCATTTAGTATAAGAGAACGGCATTTAGTATAAGAGAAAAGTATCTGGTATAAGAGAATGGCATTTAGTATAAGAGAACGGCATTTAGTATAAGAGAACAGTATCTGGTATAAGAGAATGGCATTTAGTATAAGAGAATGGCATTTAGTATAAGAGAACAGTATCTGGTATAAGAGAATGGCATTTAGTATAAGAGAACAGTATGTGGTATAAGAGAATGGTATTTAGTATAAGAGAACAGTATCTGGTATAAGAGAATGGCATTTAGTATAAGAGAACGACATTTAGTATAAGAGAACAGTATCTGGTATAAGAGAATGGCATTTAGTATAAGAGAACAGTATCTGGTATAAGAGAATGGCATTTAGTATAAGAGAACAGTATCTGGTATAAGAGAATGGCATTTAGTATAAGAGAACGGCATATAGTATAAGAGAACAGTATCTGGTATAAGAGAATGGCATTTAGTATAAGAGAATGGCATTTAGTATAAGAGAACAGTATCTGGTATAAGAGAATGGCATTTAGTATAAGAGAACAGTATCTGGTATAAGAGAATGGCATTTAGTATAAGAGAACGGCATTTAGTATAAGAGAACAGTATCTGGTATAAGAGAATGGCATTTAGTATAAGAGAATGGCATTTAGTATAAGAGAACAGTATCTGGTATAAGAGAATGGCATTTAGTATAAGAGAACAGTATGTGGTATAAGAGAATGGTATTTAGTATAAGAGAACAGTATCTGGTATAAGAGAATGGCATTTAGTATAAGAGAACGGCATTTAGTATAAGAGAACAGTATCTGGTATAAGAGAATGGCATTTAGTATAAGAGAACAGTATCTGGTATAAGAGAATGGCATTTAGTATAAGAGAACGGCATTTAGTATAAGAGAACAGTATCTGGTATAAGAGAATGGCATTTAGTATAAGAGAATGGCATTTAGTATAAGAGAACAGTATCTGGTATAAGAGAATGGCATTTAGTATAAGAGAACAGTATGTGGTATAAGAGAATGGTATTTAGTATAAGAGAACAGTATCTGGTATAAGAGAATGGTATTTAGTATAAGAGAACGACATTTAGTATAAGAGAACAGTATCTGGTATAAGAGAATGGCATTTAGTATAAGAGAACAGTATCTGGTATAAGAGAATGGCATTTAGTATAAGAGAACGGCATATAGTATAAGAGAACAGTATCTGGTATAAGAGAATGGCATTTAGTATAAGAGAATGGCATTTAGTATAAGAGAACAGTATCTGGTATAAGAGAATGGCATTTAGTATAAGAGAACAGTATCTGGTATAAGAGAATGGCATTTAGTATAAGAGAACGGCATTTAGTATAAGAGAACAGTATCTGGTATAAGAGAATGGCATTTAGTATAAGAGAACAGTATTTGGTATAAGAGAATGGCATTTAGTATAAGAGAACGGCATATAGTATAAGAGAACAGTATCTGGTATAAGAGAATGGCATTTAGTATAAGAGAACGGCATTTAGTATAAGAGAACAGTATCTGGTATAAGAGAATGGCATTTAGTATAAGAGAACAGTATCTGGTATAAGAGAATGGCATTTAGTATAAGAGAACGGCATTTAGTATAAGAGAACAGTATCTGGTGTAAGAGAATGGCATTTAGTATAAGAGAACGGCATTTAGTATAAGAGAACAGTATCCGGTATAAGAGAATGGCATTTAGTATAAGAGAACAGTATCTGGTATAAGAGAATGGCATTTAGTATAAGAGAACGGCATATAGTATAAGAGAACAGTATCTGGTATAAGAGAATGGCATTTAGTATAAGAGAACGGCATTTAGTATAAGAGAACAGTATCTGGTATAAGAGAATGGCATTTAGTATAAGAGAACAGTATCTGGTATAAGAGAATGGCATTTAGTATAAGAGAACGGCATTTAGTATAAGAGAACAGTATCTGGTATAAGAGAATGGCATTTAGTATAAGAGAACAGTATCTGGTATAAGAGAATGGCATTTAGTATAAGAGAATGGCATTTAGTATAAGAGAACAGTATCTGGTATAAGAGAATGGCATTTAGTATAAGAGAACGATTGTATAAGAGAATGGCATTTAGTATAAGAGAACAGTATCTGGTATAAGAGAATGGCATTTAGTATAAGAGAATGGCATTTAGTATAAGAGAACAGTATCTGGTATAAGAGAATGGCATTTAGTATAAGAGAACGGCATTTAGTATAAGAGAACAGTATCTGGTATAAGAGAATGGCATTTAGTATAAGAGAACGGCATTTAGTATAAGAGAACAGTATCTGGTATAAGAGAACGGCATTTAGTATAAGAGAACAGTATCTGGTATAAGAGAATGGCATTTAGTATAAGAGAATGGCATTTAGTATAAGAGAACAGTATCTGGTATAAGAGAATGGCATTTAGTATAAGAGAACAGTATCTGGTATAAGAGAATGGCATTTAGTATAGAGAACAGTATCTGGTATAAGAGAATGGCATTTAGTATAAGAGAATGGCATTTAGTATAAGAGAACAGTATCTGGTATAAGAGAATGGCATTTAGTATAAGAGAACGGCATTTAGTATAAGAGAACAGTATCTGGTATAAGAGAATGGCATTTAGTATAAGAGAATGGCATTTAGTATAAGAGAACAGTATCTGGTATAAGAGAATGGCATTTAGTATAAGAGAATGGCTTTTAGTATAAGAGAATGGCTTTTAGTATAAGAGAATGGCATTTAGTATAAGAGAACAGTATCTGGTATAAGAGAATGGCATTTAGTATAAGAGAACGGCATTTAGTATAAGAGAACAGTATCTGGTATAAGAGAATGGCATTTAGTATAAGAGAACAGTATCTGGTATAAGAGAATGGCTTTTAGTATAAGAGAATGGCATTTAGTATAAAAGAATGGTATTTAGTATAAGAGAACAGCATTTAGTATAAGAGAACGGTATATAGTATAAGAGAATGGCATTTAATATAAGAGAACGGCATTTAGTATAAGAGAACAGCATTTAGTATAATAGAATGGCATATAGTATAAGAGAATGGTATTTAGTATAAGAGAATGGTATTTAGTATAAGAGAACGGCATTTAGTATAAGAGAACAGTATCTGGTATAAGAGAATGGCATTTAGTATAAGAGAACGGCATTTAGTATTAGAGAACAGTATCTGGTATAAGAGAATGGCATTTAGTATAAAAGAACAGTATTTAGTATAACAGAATATCATTTAGTACAAAAGAGCAACATTTAGTATAAGAGAACAGCATTAAGTATAAAAGAACAGTATAAACATACAGTTCTAGTACAGTAGAGCCATCTTTGATTTCATCACTCTCCATGAAGGCCCAGCACCTCGTACTCACACTACCTTTCTTAGGCTTATAGTGTTTGAACTCAAAGAAAATGGCATAGCCTGAAATGGAATACATGACTAGACATTACAACTTGAGAGAACCAGGTATGTATTGAACTGTACATCAAGTGATGCACAAGTTATTGATTAATCATTAACAGTTTTTGAACTTGAAGTCCCTGACCTTTGGCCTACTAAAGTCAAAATCAACAGGGGTCATCTACGGACCTAGACCAATGCGCTACTGATGAATTAATTGCTCAATTGCAACATCCCCATGACCTAAACATTTGACCCAAAACGCAACATCCACATGACCTAAACCTCTAACCCCAAAAACAACTTCCCTGTGACCTAAATATTTGACCCCAAAAGTACCGGTAATAGGGGTCATCAACTAACCATGATGGATGTAGCTTTACAGTTTAAAGACTCATGTTATTGAATAAAAATCATTCTTGATTTCAAGGTTCCTGTGACTGACCTCTGGCACCAAACTCTATAGGGTTCACTTAATGACCAGGACTAAAGTGTGTATATAGTTCCAGGACTGTATGCCCATGACTTCACTTTCATGTTGTATATGTGTGATTTTTATCTATGAACGTGAAAAAATAGAAGTTAGAGATAGTAGTCATGCAGACCAACAATAACCTCTGACCTTATTATATATAAATTAGGACTACATTTTGTATTCTGTAAATGAACATCGGTACCGATCTTGCTTTACCAGGTCAAAGGCTATGAAAGGATTTCTCTATGCGAATAATACAAATTCACAAATTACCATAGGGACGGTAATCTAAGGTGTTGGGCATGAAAACAATACAAATTCACAAGCTTACCAGGGGGAAGGCAATCTAAGGTGTTGACTGTTGTACATGCAAACAATACAAATTCACAAGCTTACCAGGGGGAAGGTAATCTAAGGTGTTGACTGTTGTACATGCAAACAATACAAATTCACAAGCTTACCAGGGGGAAGGCAATCTAAGGTGATGTACATGAAAACAATACAAATTCACAAGCTTACCAGGGGGAAGGTAATCTAAGGTGTTATACATGCAAACAATACAAATTCACAAGCTTACCAGGGGGAAGGTAATCTAAGGTGTTATACATGCAAACAATACAAATTCACAAGCTTACCAGGGGGAAGGTAATCTAAGGTGTTGTACATGAAAACAATACAAATTCACAAGCTTACCAGGGGGAAGGTAATCTAAGGTGTTATACATGCAAACAATACAAATTCACAAGCTTACCAGGGGGAAGGTAATCTAAGGTGTTATACATGCAAACAATACAAATTCACAAGCTTACCAGGGGGAAGGTAATCTAAGGTGTTGTACATGAAAACAATACAAATTCACAAGCTTACCAGGGGGAAGGTAATCTAAGGTGTTGACTGTTGTACATGCAAACAATACAAATTCACAAGCTTACCAGGGGGAAGGCAATCTAAGGTGTTGTACATGCAAACAATACAAATTCACAAGCTTACCAGGGGGAAGGCAATCTAAGGTGTTGTACATGAAAACAATACAAATTCACAAGCTTACCAGGGGGAAGGCAATCTAAGGTGTTGTACATGCAAACAATACAAATTCACAAGCTTACCAGGGGGAAGGCAATCTAAGGTGTTGTACATGCAAACAATACAAATTCACAAGCTTACCAGGGGGAAGGCAATCTAAGGTGTTGTACATGCAAACAATACAAATTCACAAGCTTACCAGGGGGAAGGCAATCTAAGGTGTTATACATGCAAACAATACAAATTCACAAGCTTACCAGGGGGAAGGTAATCTAAGGTGTTGTACATTAAAACAATACAAATTCACAAGCTTACCAGGGGGAAGGTAATCTAAGGTGTTGTACATTAAAACAATACAAATTCACAAGCTTACCAGGGGGAAGGCAATCTAAGGTGTTGTACATTAAAACAATACAAATTCACAAGCTTACCAGGGGGAAGGTAATCTAAGGTGTTGACTGTTGTACATGCAAACAATACAAATTCACAAGCTTACCAGGGGGAAGGCAATCTAAGGTGTTGACTGTTGTACATGCAAACAATACAAATTCACAAGCTTACCAGTGGGAAGGCAATCTAAGGTGTTATACATGCAAACAATACAAATTCACAAGCTTACCAGGGGGAAGGCAATCTACGGTTTTCTGTACATGAACATCAACATTGAACACAACATAGGTATCTTCTTTACAGTTTGCTACTGGACTATCCTGATGGGTTGTCAAATCAGCACCAAGATTATCTAAACATGAAAAACATGTTCTTAAAGTATATATAAATTTATTTTAGCTTGAATGCGAAACATTAGTTTAATCGCTCTCAAGACCTCATTCCTGATGGAATTCATTGTCCTTAACCCTTTCAACACCACAGACCTCTAAATAGGCTTACAAAAAGTGTAGATCCAGATGAGCCGGCTCGTGACGAGCCGTCTCATCAGGATCTGCACTTTTTGCCAGTGATATGACTATTCTTAGACATAATTACCCATTTTGATAAATGAACTTGTCTAAATGTGATTTTCTGATTCATTTATTGGTTTATGAATATCATGGACCAGTCCATGTGAGTTACTTGGTGTTGAATGGGTTAAAGGAGAGAGAAGAGGCAATGTGGATTTAAGTGTAATGCCATTCATGCCACTACCTCTCTATTACACCTCCAGGTCTCCACAGAGTACTTATAATGTTGGTAGCCAGGACTCGTACCATTAACCCATTCAACACCAAGTAACTGACATGGACTGGTCCATGATATTATTAGACCAATAAATTAATAACAAAATTACATTTGGATCAGTTCATTTATCAAAATGGGTAAAAAAAATTCTAAACATAGTTATATTACTTGAAAAAAGTGCAGCTCCTGATGAGACGGCTCGTCACGAGCCGGCTCATCTGGATCTACACTTTTTTGTAAGCCAATTTAGAGGTCTGTGGTGTTGAAAGGGTTAATTAATAAACATAAAACAACAATTTCTTTAAAACCTTTTTGTACAATATGTTATGAAATGTTAAAAATCTATTTTCTGTTTATAATAATAATAAGAGTCGTGGTATTTCTACACAATAAGCTCAACAAACCTTTCACATAGATAGATATGAATGGATCTATATATTGTTTGGCATCCTTTAAACCGATCTTGAGTAACCTGATTGTGAGCACAGGCTTCCCACTTAATGAGATGGGCTCTGGTAGCAAACTGCCTCTTTCTGTAATACACAAGTGGGCATTATCAGCTACTTATTTGAGAGGTTTAGAAATATACAGTGGATAAACAGCAAACATGACATGATGGTCATCTCCTAAGCAAGGGTCAAAACACATGCTCACACACAGGTCAAACTCCTAATAGTGCCTTCGTCAATACCCAAACCAAGCTCTATTGACAAACTGCCGTCACTGACACATGGGCTAGGCTAATAACATTGCCTTCACTCATGCCCAACTACTAACATTGCCTTCACTCATGCCCAGCTAATAACATTGCTGTCACACATGCCCAGCTAATAACATTGCCTTCACTCATGCCCAGCTAATACCATTGCCTTCACACATGCCCAGCTAATAACATTGCCTTCACTCATACCCAGCTGCTAACATTGTCTTCACTCATGCCCAGCTAATACCATTGCCTTCACACATGCCCAGCTAATACCATTGTCTTCACTCATGCCCAGCTAATAACATTGTCTTCACTCATGCCCAATTACTAGCATTGCCTGCACACATGTCCAGCTAATAACATTGCTGTCACACATGTCCAGCTAATAACATTGCCTTCACTCATGCCCAGCTAATAACATTGCTGTCACACATGCCCAGCTAATAACATTGCCTTCACTCATGCCCAGCTAATATCATTGCCTTCACACATGCCCAGCTAATAACATTGCCTTCACTCATGCCCAGCTGCTAACATTGTCTTCACTCATGCCCAGCTAATAACATTGCTGTCACACATGCCCAGCTAATAACATTGCCTTCACTCATGCCCAACTACTAACATTGCCTTCACTCATGCCCAGCTAATAACATTGCTGTCACACATGCCCAGCTAATAACATTGCCTTCACTCATGCCCAGCTAATACCATTGCCTTCACACATGCCCAGCTAATAACATTGCCTTCACTCATGCCCAGCTGCTAACATTGTCTTCACTCATGCCCAGCTAATACCATTGCCTTCACACATGCCCAGCTAATACCATTGTCTTCACTCATGCCCAGCTAATAACATTGTCTTCACTCATGCCCAATTACTAGCATTGCCTGCACACATGTCCAGCTAATAACATTGCTGTCACACATGTCCAGCTAATAACATTGCCTTCACTCATGCCCAGCTAATAACATTGTCTTCACTCATGCCCAGCTAATAGCATTGCCATCACACATGCCCAGCTAATAACATTGCCTTCACTCATGCCCAGCTAATAGCATTGTCTTCACTCATGCCCAGCTAATAACATTGCCATCACACATGCCCAGCTAATAACATTACCTTCACACATGCCCAGCTAATAACATTGCCATCACACATGCCCAGCTAATAACATTGCCTTCACTCATGCCCAGCTAATACCATTGCCTTCACACATGCCCAGCTAATAACATTGTCTTCACTCATGCCCAGCTAATAGCATTGTCTGCACTCATGCCCAGCTAATAGCATTGTCTGCACTCATGCCCAGCTAATAACATTGCCTTCACCCATGCCCAGCTAATAGGACTGCCATCATACATGTCCAGCTAATAACATTGTCTTCACTCATGCCCAATTACTAGCATTGCCTGCACACATGTCCAGCTATTAGCATTGCTGTCACACATGCATAGCTAATAACATTGCTGTCACACATGCCCAGCTAATAACAGTGCCTTCACACATGCCCAGCTACAAACATTCTCTTCACTCATGCCCAAACAAAGCTACCAACATTGCCTTCACTCATGCCCAAACCAAGCTACAAACATTCCCTTCACTCATGCCCAAACCAAGTTACCAACATTGCCTTCACTCATGCCCAAACCAAGCTACCAACATTGCCTTCACTCATGCCCAAACCAAGCTACCAACATTGCCGTCACTCATGTCCAAACCAAGTTACTAACATTGCCTTCACACATGCCCAAACCAAGTTACTAACATTGCCTTCACTCATGCCCAAACCAAGCTACCAACATTGCCTTCACTCATGCCTAAACCAAGCTACCAACATTGCCCTCACTCATGCCCAAACCAAGCTACTAACATTGCCTTCACTCATGCCCAAACCAAGCTACTAACATTGCATTCACTCATGCCCAAACCAAGCTACCAACATTGCCTTCACTCATACCTAAACCATGCTACTAACATTGCATTCACTCATGCCCAAACCAAGCTACTAACATTGCCTTCACTCATGCCCAAACCAAGCTACTAACATTGCATTCACTCATGCCCAAACCAAGCTACTCTCATTGCCTTCACTCATGCCCAAACCAAGCTACTAACATTGCATTCACTCATGCCTAAACCAAGCTACTAACATTGCATTCACTCATGTCCAAACCAAGCTACAAACATTGCATTCACTCATGCCCAAACCAAGCTACTAACATTGCCCTCACTCATGCTCAAACCAAGCTACCAACATTGCATTCACTCATGCCCAAACCATGCTACCAACATTGCCCTCACTCATGCCCAAACCAAGCTACTAACATTGCCTTCACTCATGCCCAAACCAAGCTACTAACATTGCATTCACTCATGCCCAAACCAAGCTACCAACATTGCCTTCACTCATACCTAAACCAAGCTACTATCATTGCCTTCACTCATGCCCAAACCAAGCTACCAACATTGCCTTCACTCATGCCCAAACCAAGCTACAAACATTGCATTCACTCATGCTCAAACCAAGCTACCAACATTGCCTTCATGCATGCCCAAACCAAGCTACAAACATTGCCTTCACGCATGCCCAAACCATGCTACCAACATTGCCCTCACTCATGCCCAAACCAAGCTACTAACATTGCCTTCACTCTTGCCCAAACCAAGCTACCAACATTGCATTCACTCATGCCCAAACCAAGCTACTAACATTGCCTTCACTCATGCCCAAACAAAGCTACCAACATTGCATTCACTCATGCCTAAACCAAGCTACTAACATTGCCTTCACTCATGCCTAAACCAAGCTACTAACATTGCATTCACTCATACCTAAACCAAGCTACTATCATTGCCTTCACTCATGCCCAAACCAAGCTACTAACATTGCATTCACTCATGCCTAAACCAAGCTACTAACATTGCATTCACTCATGCCCAAACCAAGTTACCAACATTGCATTCACTCATGCTCAAACCAAGTTACCAACATTGCATTCACTCATGCCCAAACCAAGCTACCAACATTGCCTTCACTCATGCCCAAATAGTTCACATATCTGATGCTAAAAACTCAACCAAGCTTCCACTATTGAATGTTCATAAATCAAGGGTCGAACGCTCATCATTGGCTCCTATTACTTAAGATAAAGAACACTATTATAAAGAGATAATTAGTACATAATTGAACAAGATTACATACAAATAATTACAATGTGGGACATATATTGAGCTTGATATATGTGTAAGCAGCATTTGGATAAGGGATCTAGGGTTATCCCCCCACCCGGGTGATAATTATTGACAGTCTATATATAGTCTTTTCATAACATACCGCTGGTCTTGACATACCGAGGCATCCACACTTTTTCAGAACGAGGTAAAATAACACCACCTATCATTCTTTCCATTGAATCAATGGTGACCCAGAAAGGTAAACATGTGTTGATAAACAAGAAATCATAAACTGTCAATGTAAGTGGCGAGTAATTTACTGTGCAAGATGCTTAGTGAATATCAAGATCTATGCAAAATTACCCCACCCCTTTATATGATAAAATGCTCCAAATGTCCATAATATATATATTTGTTCATTCCAACTTTGTAAAATGGCGGTCTGCTATCTGGTATTTATGAATGAAAATGTTTTGATCACGTGTTTAGGTTACTACGTAATTCCTGTATTACCAAATATGGGCATAATTTTAAGGTCCGAGATGCGCTTTTTCTACTGAATGATTATTTTTCAAAACAGTTTTCCCACCAAATTTAGTATTTTTTATTAAAAACAAATTGATGTTCATATCTCTGGAACTTTCTCCCGTGATGTACATCTATTGACATGTGGTGATATAGCCAGATTTCCACATTTTATTATTCATAAAAAGTAGGCCCATCGTGGGCCTAAAGCTATTTGTTGTTTTCTGGTGGGAGATTAAAAAGATATTCTGTTTTATGTTAAAATGATAAATTTACTGCTAGAGTTACATATAATACAGATTAAGGTCTATATCAAATACTTACATACTTTTATTATGACTACCTTTGTGTAAACACCCAAATCAGGGCCTCGGCCATTTGCCGCTGTATACTCGGAACTACTGACTACGTAACTACTGACACGATGGTGCCAAAAACATGATAAACACAAGTGATTCCCAATAGTATTTCTTCTTTGTGTATTTGTAATGTTGAAGTGGAGAAGTCATAGAATGAAACAAAATGAGTTCAGGTATATAATAGTATATCTGTAGTTTGGTTTTTAATAGCTAATACCGTGATATACCCATAATGCATCCTACATGTAGCTGCATTCTGAGGCATTTTCAGGCTTGTATTGAAGTGAAATTAACGCTGAAATAAATATGGAGGTATTTATTTGGACATTTAAAGCGACACTACATCAGTGACAACGTAAATTTATACAGATTGTAATTTCGTTTTTTCTTCTTTTTTTCCAAATATTTGCCTCAAAAACTGAATATTTCAACTAATAAACAAGTATACACGGTTTGTTGACATTACAAAATAATGTAAACAGGGTCGACATGCATGCGTAATACAACCTGTGTATCCCGAATAACGAGGTTTATGGTTCAGATTTACCGTTATATCCCAATCTGTGCCTATGCATATTTATTTGTAAACTAATCTTAGTTAAATTTGTTATCTCTAAGCAACAGTATCACGCATTTAGTATTGACTACAATGACAAAGAAATGTCAATTCAGGAGAGTGGATGACCGGTATATGAAACTTTCACTTTTGAACGTTATTAGACCACAAACACACTGTTTATTTATTCAATGTTAGTGTTCGAATGTATTCGGAAGAATTTGTAGTAGCAATGCATTTATATGTGAACAAGGCATTTTTTGCTAATAGGTTTTTTGCAATGTAATGTCGCTTTAAATATGTTGAATTACTTAACACACGGTAAAACTAACAGCAAAATACGATATGAAAATCTATGGAACATTTATGTGAGCCAAATCTGGACGTGCCGGTGTGAAGATAAAAATCACTCATTTGTGAAATTACTCAATTGATGTAGTCAACGGGGTAAAAATGATCAAATAAAATCGATGAAAATCTTTTAACAAAGTAACTGAAAACATTGTTTTTAAGCTGAAAACCTTGTTTTTCAGAGTAATAAAATTGTTATTTGGTTTATTGACTGGGTATACGAGTATATAGTGCTGGCCAGGGGTGTGATATCACCCCTGGCCGGCACTATATACGCTCATATACCCCGTTAATAAACCAAATAACATAATATTGTCAGATAGGAATTATTGTTTTTGACAAATATATTTACTACAAGACAAAGACTTACCTCTCAGTGGCTGCCTGTCCTCTTCATTATCAAGATCTGGTAACCTTCAACACATATACTAATTTTCTAAACAACAACAAAATGAATAAAAACCCACAACACTAATATACAAATGTACATGCTGTACCAGAGAACAGACAGATATAAAGACATTGCAACTACTCAAAGATAACACATACCGCTAATTATAATTATCTACCCTCATTCAAGGTATGGCCTAACAAAATGGTTTGGTCCAGATAACCCTCATTCAAGGTAAGGCCTAACAAAATGGTTTGGTCCAGATAACCCTCATTCAAGGTAAGGCCTAACAAAATGGTTTGGTCCAGATAACCCTCATTCAAGGTAAGGCCTAACAAAATGGTTTGGTCCAGATAACCCTCATTCAAGGTAAGGCCTAACAAAATGGTTTGGTCCAGATAACCCTCATTCAAGGTAAGGCCTAACAAAATGGTTTGGTCCAGATAACCCTCATTCAAGGTATGGCCTAACAATATGGTTTGGTCCAGATAACCCTCATTCAAGGTAAAGCCTAACAAAATGGTTTGGTCCAGATAACCCTCATTCAAGGTAAGGCCTAACAAAATGGTTTGGTCCAGATAACCCTCATTCAAGGTAAGGCCTAACAAAATGGTTTGGTCCAGATAACCCTCATTCAAGGTAAGGCCTAACAAAATGGTTTGGTCCAGATAACCCTCATTCAAGGTAAGGCCTAACAAAATGGTTTGGTCCAGATAACCCTCATTCAAGGTAAGGCCTAACAAAATGGTTTGGTCCAGATAACCCTCATTCAAGGTATGGCCTAACAATATGGTTTGGTCCAGATAACCCTCATTCAAGGTAAGGCCTAACAAAATGGTTTGGTCCAGATAACCCTCATTCAAGGTATGGCCTAACAATATGGTTTGGTCCAGATAACCCTCATTCAAGGTAAGGCCTAACAAAATGGTTTGGTCCAGATAACCCTCATTCAAGGTAAGGCCTAACAAAATGGTTTGGTCCAGATAACCCTCATTCAAGGTAAGGCCTAACAAAATGGTTTGGTCCAGATAACCCTCATTCAAGGTAAGGCCTAACAAAATGGTTTGGTCCAGATAACCCTCATTCAAGGTATGGCCTAACAATATGGTTTGGTCCAGATAACCCTCATTCAAGGTATGGCCTAACAAAATGGTTTGGTCCAGATAACCCGCATTCAAGGTATGGCCTAACAATATGGTTTGGTCCAGATAACCCTCATTCAAGGTAAGGCCTAACAAAATGGTTTGGTCCAGATAACCCGCATTCAAGGTAAGGCCTAACAAAATGGTTTGGTCCAGATAACCCTCATTCAAGGTATGGCCTAACAATATGGTTTGGTCCAGATAACCCTCATTCAAGGTAAGGCCTAACAAAATGGTTTGGTCCAGATAACCCGCATTCAAGGTAAGGCCTAACAAAATGGTTTGGTCCAGATAACCCGCATTCAAGGTAAGGCCTAACAAAATGGTTTGGTCCAGATAACCCTCATTCAAGGTAAGGCCTAACAAAACGGTTTGGTCCAGATAACCCTCATTCAAGGTAAGGCCTAACAATATGGTTTGGTCCAGATAACCCTCATTCAAGGTAAGGCCTAACAATATGGTTTGGTCCAGATAACCCTCATTCAAGGTAAGGCCTAACAATATGGTTTGGTCCAGATAACCCTCATTCAAGGTAAGGCCTAACAAAATGGTTTGGTCCAGATAACCCGCATTCAAGGTAAGGCCTAACAAATGGTTTGGTCCAGATAACCCCATTCAAAACCAAAAGGTTTGTCCAGAAACCCGCATTCAAGGTAAGGCCTAACAATATGGTTTGGTCCAGATAACCCTCATTCAAGGTAAGGCCTAACAAAATGGTTTGGTCCAGATAACCCGCATTCAAGGTAAGGCCTAACAAAATGGTTTGGTCCAGATAACCCGCATTCAAGGCAAGGCCTAACAATATGGTTTGGTCCAGATAACCCGCATTCAAGGTAAGGCCTAACAATATGGTTTGGTCCAGATAACCCGCATTCAAGGTAAGGCCTAACCAAAATGGTTTGGTCCAGATAACCCGCATTCAAGGTAAGGCCTAACAAAATGGTTTGGTCCAGATAACCCGCATTCAAGGTAAGGCCTAACAAAATGGTTTGGTCCAGATAACCCGATCCTACATATAAAATCACGTTGACCCTGGCGGTTCTAGAAGCTGATCCGGCGGTTCTAGAAGCTGACCCTGGCGGTTCTAGAAGCTGATCCGTGAACAAAAAAATAAAATTCGTTATTTCTTCTTTATTTTGTCGTTGTTAGGTCTTACAATACTTTTGCTCAATATCACGTAGACGATCGTGAAAAAGTAAATTTATTAATTGACTTGGCATCCCTATCAAAGTTCCCCCACCTTCACCCCACACCTACCAGCCAAAGAAGCTCAAGTTCTACTCTAGTTAACTCTTTCAACACCAAGTAACTGACATGGACTGGTCCATGATATTCTTAGACCAATAAATGAATAAGAAAATTACATTCGGACCAGTTTATTTATCAAGATGGGTAATTTTGTCTAAAATTAGTAATACTACTTGCAAAAAGTGCAGATCCTGATGAGACGGCTCATCACGAGCCGGCTCATCTGGATCTACACTTTTTGTAAGCCTATAAATAGGTCTGTGGTGTTGAAAGGGTTAACAATATTGGGATTCCACTTGTATTTATTGTGTACATAATTATTTGTAGTAAATTATGTTATATAATGTCGAATAAATATGTTTAAACCAATATTGGGATTGATACCCACATCAAACCTTTTTTTTGGGCCTATTGTAGCTCTCTCTAAATGCACTGGAGAGGGACATGTTGAGAATATGAAAAACCCGACATAGAGCATGCTTACGATTTGTATGCACAAGTAATTGTATGATATTTACATTGCTATTGTGTTTCCTACGATGAACATATGTGCCCTGATTGTATACAATTTCGTATGAGGGTTACCAATGATATGCAGCTAACATGCAAACTCGAAGTTACGGGCATACATGCGCATTAACAGTGTTAGGCAGCGTTCATCGCGAGAGAAGGCGTGTCTTACATTTTACACTGTTCTATTTACCCGTTCCGGCACACGGTAAGTTGCAAAACTGGACTAAAAACAGTTTAAATGCAAAGTGTGCTATATTTTCGTTGTATCATTGAAAAGAATATTTAATGTAAATATAAGTAATGAATCGCGGGTTAATAGTTGCCTTCGGCCTCCACACACTTTAACGACGCCAATATAGTTCATACCTTGATGGAAACTATTAACCAGCGATTCATCCATTAATTGTTATGCCCTTATATTGTGTTGTAATATTAGTTTCTACAAATAGATTTAGGAGATACATATAACTCCACCAAAATTCACGGGAGTCAAACATGAGCAATAGGATTTCAATATAATATAACCCATCCATATAACCTATATAACCTATATAACCCATAGGCTTTTTTCTAGAGCGGAATGACAGGGTGTCCCGCCTGCCCTATTTTAGCCCAGCCCTTTTGCCCTGTATGTACGCTATAGTTAAACTTTATTTATTTTACAATGATTGCGAAGCAAATCCGAAACAACTTATATTAATCACTCTCGATGGCGTGGATGAAAGCGTAAATGTGGTCATTCGTGTGGGAGGAAACCGGAGTACCTGTAGAAAACCAACCTGTCTGATCTGGCGACCACCGTACAATACTTCCGGGTCCGAGGATCAAACCCGGGTTGCATTGGTAAGAAGCTAGCGCGCTAACAACTGCGCTAATCAGACTGCTATACAGCCCTTAAGATCAAGCATAATTAGCTGTCAATCATCGTAGTTCCCCAAATACCCCTCCAACAGCACCTACCCCCTTCACGGCTCATAATGCACCCGGCCTGCCTCTTTTCCGACCCACCGTGCCATTTTTCCACTCTAGAATAAACCCTATCTCCAGCTCCTTCTATATAACATGACCCATCAACAAGTATTGAGAAGCTTTGCAAGATGTGTGAACAATTTCTTATAAACAGGTAGAAATGGACAAAACCTATATTTATGAGCCAGACTAATGAGAGACATCGGTGAGTTACTGCCCCTGAATACTCCCTAAAAGTAGATAGGTCATATTAAGTGTTTTCCTCTGTTTTTATCGTTGTTTCCTTTGCACAACATGCTAGCAATTATATTACACTATCGCTTTATATGATTATTAAATTACTATATCTCGACAGATCTCCTACAGTATATACAATGGGTACTTATTTGTAAAACAATGCTATCAGTTAATTAACACGATTTTGATAAAATCACAATTATCATACCGCAACATCTGGTTAAGGAATAACAGTAAAAACAAAGGATTCTAACTAAAAGGACCTATTCACATTTTGGATAAATCAGACTTTATCTGCCAAGGGAGGTAATAGAAAATTAGAGATGTCTCTCATTAACCCTTTCCTTCATAGAGATTTAGGTTAATATACTATTATATCTCCATACAAACAACAGCCATTTAGCTATCATGCAGTGGATAAGTAGTGGCCATATCTATCCCACCTCCATAGATATTACTGGGACTACATGAGATTCTGGCCTTTATTAAGAACATTGGTTTGGCTACTACATTGTCAATGTATGTCATATTGGTAATGAAGTCAAGAGGTGCTTCTATGAGGGAAAGGCTTAATAAGAGGATATTTGTTTGTTTCCGTGTCAAATTATATTTCAGCGAATGAGCATTGAATTCATAATTATCACGAGTGGCACGAGCAACGAGTGATTAAAATAGCTTTCTATGTTCATGAGTGAAATCTAATTTGATCAACAAATTTTCGTTTAGGCTGAAATGGGTTTTTATGATAGAAACCGATGCAATTGATGCGTTTTGATGATGTCACAAATGACATCACTAACGGTTTGAGTCTGGTCATG
Source organism: Archivesica marissinica (assembly GCA_014843695.1). Classification (NCBI taxonomy): domain Eukaryota; kingdom Metazoa; phylum Mollusca; class Bivalvia; order Venerida; family Vesicomyidae; genus Archivesica; species Archivesica marissinica. The sequence goes on along the minus strand of CM026404.1, from coordinate 14,869,009 downwards.
TTCATGTTGACGAGCTCACGTGCAAATCAGTGAGAAATAATATGTTTTATACTAGTGAAATAACACATTTTATTTTATGCTAATTGATGAAATACAGTGTTCTATCAGTGAGATATAATCCATATCACTCACTGCATATTCACTCAAAACAAACAAATATCCTCTATTTATTTCACTGATAAATTTCTATATTTCATTGGAAAGCATAAAATAAAAGCCATTATTAAATTGGCAGTACTGATCCATGGGATTGATAGTCTTGATTTCTGCATTTTCAGGAAGTGACATTTCGATAATATTCAATTAACACATTGTATCTGCTGTAAATACTGATTCACACGTTTGTAGCGCAATATGTATTATAGCAGACTCCCTATCTTCATCAATGGGCTAACATAACATACCGTTACTTTGGTGCTATGTCAATGTGCAGCGGCAGTAAAATGATTGATGTTAGTGTGCATTTGTGTAGTTTTGTGACATCATTTACCATTATTTATAGTCGAATAAAACATGGTTTGTCATTCTGATTGCCCGAAATAACGACTTAGGCCTTCATTCCGTAACTACAAACCATGTTTTATTCGCTAATAAATTTTTAGTCCAATGAATTATTAGTATTTATATGATGTCATTCAAACAGAAATATTGTCGGCAAAACACCGCTGCTATATGTGATCGAAAATGACAGCTGGTTCCCGCAAAAATGTTCCTTCTAATAATTGCCCAACCCAAACTATGGAGCTTAGTTGTATTCCAATAATCTCCCAGGAGATTATTGGAATAAATATGGTATAAACAAACTGAACATCACTAAGTATCAATAAGTGCACCAATAGCAGATGCCCAACACTCAGCTGTGTCAATAAATACTTATCCAGACATTTAGCAGATGTTCAGAATAATGGGTTTTTATTTACAAGCTTTTGACATGGTCAAATTTTATATGTAATAATGGAGTACTAGGGGACTCGAGTTAGTGTGGGCAAATGTCACCTACATTGGTGAAGAGATACAGCCATACGTTTTATTACAAACTTTTTACCACAAAAGAGTCGAGATTAAATTGGTATTGTGAAGGTGGAGCACTATTTGTGGCTAGGAGCACTATCTGTGGCTAGGAGAACTACTTAATTTAATTGTGGCTAGGAGCACTACTTGTGGCTAGGAGCACTATTTGTGGCTAGGAGCACTATTTGTGGCTAGGAGCACTATTTGTGGCTAGTACTTGTGGCTAGGAACACTACTTGTGGCTAGTACTTGTGGCTAGGAACACTACTTGTGGCTAGTACTTGTGGCTAGGAACACTACTTGTGGCTAGGAGCACTACTTGTGGCTAGGAGCACTACTTGTGGCTAGGAGCATAGAATGTGAATATCAACTAAATCTGATTAGAGATAATGAAGCTATGGCCAGGTTTTGTTTACTTGATTGTTTTTGAGGTTTAAAGTCGCACAAACAGCTTGGGTCATATGGCGACTCTATTATTGGTGGAGGAAGACTACGGGTGCTCCTTCTAGCAATATTTACAGCACGGATGGGCACCCGAGTAGAACCACCAATCTTCCATGAGGTTTAAAGTCGCACAAACAGCTTGGATCATATGGCGACTCAATTATTGGTGGAGGAAGACTACGGGTGCTCCTTCTAGCAATATTTACAGCATGGATGGGCACCCGAGTAGAACCACCAATCTTCCGCAAGTAAGCTTACTCACTTGAAAGAATTCAACACACCGTATAATCGAACAAACAGCGGTGAGGGGGGAAAATGATTTGAAGTCAACAACCGCAACCACTCGATCACGGAGGCCCCATTATGGTCAAATGTAAAATAAAAATGTATTTGCAGTGAGTAAGTAAGGGTCACAGTTCAAAGCCATGCTAAAAACTTTAATTATGCTAAGAAGGAGCAATTTTGACTAGGAGTATCATGCGTGAATATCTGCTAAATAGGTCACAAGAAGAAGAAATTACGGCCATAGTTACAAGTTTCAAATGGCGGATGGGATGAAGAAATGCTGAGCTAATAAACAAACAAATACCTAGAAGAAAAAGGATGCCCTATTACAATGTAGTACTATTACAATGTAGTACTCACTGATGGTCAGCAATTATTTTCTTCCGAGATTCTATTTGTGCAGCTAGCAAATCTACAGGGAAATCTTTTGACCTCTGTTTAAACAAGTTCTGCAAAGCTGAAACAATTTTAGAATACATGTATAGATGTATAGTCAAACCTGTGTTAGTGGTCACCTCTAGTACGGTACCATTCTGTATTAAGCAGCCAGTTTCCAGATTCCCAATATGTTGTTTTATTATACATTTGACCTGTATTAAGCAGCTACCTGTGCTAAGCAGCCACTTTCTGTGATTTCCTTGGCTGGCTGCTTAAAACAGGTTTGACTACGGTATATGGTTGTATGCGAGAGGGAACAAGAAAAAACCCACCTGTCTGGTTTCTTGGCAACGATACCAGTTCACATAATTATTATGTTTATTATTAATCTCTGCATGGAGTCAAATTCACATTGGTGATTGTTTTATTATACATTTGACCTCTATTAAGCAGCCACATGTGCTAAGGGCGCCCTGCATACCATAGTACAGCTAAATGTCTCCCTCTTCTGTATTTAGTCGCATCATTGCAATGATATTTATGATGATCTTGTGAAGTAAACTGATACCCCTAAAATGCTTATCACAACTAAAGTTGCTTTTGCAAACAAATGTGCAAAAAATGTGCCGTTTAATCAGGCTCTATGCTGTTTGCTATTCGGATAGTGGAGCTAAAACACTTGTCTGAATAGCGAACAACATAGATCATGATCAGACGCAGCATAACGCTGCAGCTGATCTGGATCTATGTTGTTTGCACATTCTATCAAATTTATTCGGCATTTTAAGGGCCATACAAGAGTGGACAGTTGCAAGACATGTAAAGGAAGCATGAGGAAGATTGAGGAATTGGGGTGTGTTGAACGTCGTGGTGTTCTGTCCATACATTGTTGTTGAGATGGGTTTAACGACACTAACATGGTTCGGGTTACACAGAGAAATATATAATTTAAATATGAGATACATATGTCGCGGTACTGACTTAGTCACCATCGGGGAGATTATGTGTAAGCGGCTCGGCTAGCTCAGTCGGTAGAGCGTTCACCCTGTAAGGGAAAGGTCCCGGGATAACTGCACATTTTTCTCACCCTGTGACATTTGGTGCCCAACATGGGGCAGCGATTAGAGATATACTTCGAGATCATGTTCATCTTATTCTGTAAATTTGTAGAAGAATCCCAATCGGAGAGATTATGTGTAAGCGGCCCGGCTAGCTCAGTCGGTAGAGCGTTCGCCCTGTAAGCAAAAGGTCCAGGGTTCGAGCCCTGGGTTGGCTGCACATTTTTCTCACCCTGTGACACATGCCATAACTAAATACACTAAGAATCACAAAGATTCAGCAGAACCATATGTACAGAAAACAAACAGACCACACCAAGATTAGAGCATATTATTCAGGACTGTATCCATTGATTCATTTCTATCGTACTCACTGGTTTCTATTTTCTTGAGGTCATCTAAAGAAATCCCTTCACTTGAACCTGGTACCTAGAAAACAAAGAACGCATTAATTTGTAGTAACAGTATAGAAAAGAACACAATTGTACATACCACACAAAATATCAATAGATTTGTAGAATATTAAGAGGATATGTGTTACTTTCAGTGTATGATCGAATTATATTTCACCGATTGAACATTGAAAGCATTTATTATCATGAGTGATGCTAGCCACGAGTGATACTAATAGCTTTCTCTGTTCATCAGTGAAATATTCTGCTGGGACTAGTGCAGTACTGGACCGTTATAGAAATTGTAAAAACAACACTTGCATATGAATGTTAACTTGGTTTATTGCCTAACAATTTGAGACTTTTCATTATCACAATTAGAGCATCTGCACTTGTATTAAGAATTCAAACTGGACGATATGGTCAAAACAGAATACCACATAATGAGAGATATTGTTTATGTTGTACCATTTTGGATATTGAAGACGAATATCATTTCATGTTAAGCTATGCTAAGATGACAAACAAAAAAATATATCAAATGATACCATCTATGTTCAAATTTATTGAACTGATAACTTCATCCAAAACAGCTGTTATATTAAAGCTAGCGAAATATATTAAACAAGCCATTGTATTAAGAAGTACTATTAAGAACAATTAATTATCACTGGTTGGTGGAACTACACAGTGGTTCCAATTTAGAATGTATAACCTATATAAGCATGTGTTCACACTCTGTTAATGGCTTTTTGGTTCCTATAAAGGAGTGGTTCCAATTCTGAACTTAAAACATACATGTACATGTCCACTAGTCACACTGGGTTGATGGTACTATGACAAGTATAGTTTAGTAAGTTATAGTTAATCAGAGTTAACTGAGAGTTTGTGAATGTGAGCCCTGTCAGAACAACGGTCCTTAGGCACGACACTTAAATCCACATTGCCTCTTCTCTCTCCCTCATGGCGGTGGATTCCATCAGGAACGAGGTCTCGAGAGTGACTAACCTAATTGTAAGAACTTGTTTCACAATCAAGCTAAAAACAAATTTGTATAAACTACAAAAGGTTACCTGGAGAGCTTTGCATCTCAGCTGTAGACATATGGATATCTTTCCCAGGATCCTCTGTACACAGAAAGGAACATACATGTTACATGTGAATTAGCTACCTGTCCACACATTATATTTTGATTACGACCATTGAAGTAAAGCTTTTAGTGGTTCAGGAGATACATGCAGGCGGCTGGCCAACATGATATATTGGCAATCAGATTTTCTAAGGTAAACCAATTGTGAGAAATTTCAAATTAATATAGTGAGCAGTGGAAGAAATTTAGAAGTGTTGCCATAAAACATTTAATAAACAGAACACTATAAACAAACATTTCATGGCAACATCAACTCAAGGGTGAGCGCAATAGCCCTCTTTAATCATTGAATAGTCAGACTAAGTCAAACTAACACTGAATGATATACATGTAGTAGCAATGAAACACGAAGCAAGACACTGAATGATATACATGTAGTAGCAATGGAACAAGATCTAAGCAAGACACTGAATGATATACATGTAGTAGCAATGGAACAAGATCTAAGCAAGACACTGAATGATATACATGTAGTAGCAATGAAACAAGAAGCAAGACACTGAATGATATACATGTAGTAGCAATGAAACAAGAAGCAAGACACTGAATGATATACATGTAGTAGCAATGGAACACGAAGCAAGACACTGAATGATATACATGTAGTAGCAATGAAACACGAAGCAAGACACTGAATGATATACATGTAGTAGCAATGGAACAAGAAGCAAGACACTGAATGATATACATGTAGTAGCAATGAAACAAGAAGCAAGACACTGAATGATATACATGTAGTAGCAATGAAACAAGAAGCAAGACACTGAATGATATACCGGTACATGTAGTAGCAATGAAACAAGAAGCAAGACACTGAATGATATACATGTAGTAGCAATGGAACAAGAAGCAAGACACTGAATGATATACATGTAGTAGCAATGAAACAAGAAGCAAGACACTGAATGATATACCGGTACATGTAGTAGCAATGAAACAAGAAGCAAGACACTGAATGATATACATGTAGTAGCAATGAAACACGAAGCAAGACATACCTTTTGTTCATCTGTAAATGTAGAGCTATCAGAAGATGAGAATTTATGCAACTGTTTTGACAATCTACAATGAAAGAGAAAAATGATTTAAGAGTACAGTCAAACCTGTGTTAGTGGTCACCTCCATTAAGCAGCCAGGTTCCCAATTGGTTGTTTTATTATATATTTGACCTCTATTAAGCAGTCACCTGTGTTAAGCAGCCACTTTCTCTGATTCCCTTGGCTGGCTGCTTAAGACAGGTTTGACTGTACATTTACCGGTTTAATAATTTTATCTGCTGTGGGGATATGTGGATTGAAGCGTGTCGTGCTCACATCTCCATCAACTATTTTCAGATAACTTCTTTATTAACCCATAATCTGCCGAATAAATTGGACAGAATGTGCAAACAACATAGATCTAGATCAGTTGTGGCATCTGATCAGGTTCTATGTTGTTTGCTATTCAGACAAGTGATTTAGCTCCACTATCCGAATTGCAAACAACACAGAGCCGTCTGATCTGGCTTTATGCTCTTTGCAACAGCAACTTAACAACTGTAGGCCTATACAACCTATAGTTTTGCATCAGTTAGCGCAAAATAATTTATCACCATGTGTCATAACTTGCTTGTTCGTCTGTTATTGTCAATAGTATGATTTCATGAATATTTGTTTTGTCATGAGGCATCATCGGAGCGGGAAGTATGTAAGATGGTACATCGGTCACCAGATCAGACAGGTGGGTTTTCTCCGGTTTCAGAGGCCATGTCAAGAGGCATCATCGCCCGGGAAGTATGTGAGATGGTACATCGGTCACCAGATCAGACAGGTGGGTTTTCTACCACATGAATGACCACATTTATTCTTTCATCCGCGCCAACGAGAGTGATTAAATAAGTTGTTAGAACTTGCTTAGCAATCGTTGTAAAATAAATAAAGTTTAAAATTTAAAGAGGCATCCCTCCTACGACAAGTAAGAGCTTGTTGAAGAAAATAGAGCAACATTTGACATTTTAATCGACCATCTATGACATAAGTATTTCACAGCTTTTGAGTTGTTCACCTTTCTATAGTATAGATTGAATTTCACAGCTTTTGAGTTGTTCACCGTTCTATAGTATAGATTGAATTTCACAGCTTTTGAGTTGTTCACCTTTCTAATCAAAAGCTGTGAAATTCTTAACCCTAATTTTTCTCTCTCAGAAATGTGTGTTTTTGCCTAGAAATGATATTTGGGATGTAGTAACCATGGGGATGGGTTCAGAGTATACGTCGGATGCCTGTGACATTAACTATATGTAACTTACACTGTGCAGGGTTAAAGATTAGAATTTCATTCTTTTTTGTGTTGCGGACATACAGGATGTCGTGTGCATTAACATTCATAAGTAACAGCAATAAAACTTAAATTCCCTAAAGTACCTGTAAAGAAACAAAAGTAGCCACGAAGGCAACACATTTGTTTTTTGTGCTACCGACAGTGTGAACTCTGCTTCTATTTTGCTTTTTAACTTTTCATCGTTTTAATATCTCTGCACAACATATCTACATCCCCGCGAGCGGTTTGACATTAAAGGAATATAGATTAGTTTATACCATTTTTTTAGCTTGATTGTGAAACAAGTTATAAAAACTTATACTAATCACTCTGGAGACATCATTCCTAATGGATCCATCGCCACGAGGCAACCTGGAATGTAGTCCAAATATTTAGTCTTGAAAAATGTGACATTTTACTATGGATCCAGGCTCGAAATAACAGAAAGAAAAAAAATTATGTAGAGGTCTTATTTATAGGACTACGTGGAATGCAAATGCCTTGGAGCACACTCATAACGGCTCCAGCGGGGCTCAAAATCAGAGCCTTTCGCACCTGAAGCAAACGTAGCTTCATTAGTAAGGAAGATAGTTATCCAGGAAGTCGTGATAGCGCAGTGGATGCGCGTTCGCTTCAGGTGCGAAAGGTCCGGAGTTCGAGCCCCACTGGAGCCGTTACGATTGTGACCTTAGGCAAGGCATTTAAATTCCACATTGCCTCTTCTCTCTCCCTCGTAGCGATGGATTCCATCAGGAATGAGGTCTCGAGAGTGATTTATATAAGTTGAAATAACTTGTTTCGCAATCGAGCTAAAATAAATTTGTATAAACTAAGATAGTTAGATATACCTCTGATAGTCTTCTATTGCCTCAACTGGCTGACCCCATAGATCATAATCAGTTCCAGTTTTAAATGCTGTGTGCCAGGCTGTGACAACTTTTTCTTCATCATCAATGTCATTCATTTCAATGACATATCAGAAGTACAGAAGTACAGTAATACAGAAATTGGACAATCACATTTGTATTCTTTTGTTTACAAATTTCAATTAGCTGACAGGTTCTACCGTAAAATGTCTACTAATTGAATAGTCGTAAATAAATGTTATTCATTCAAAATCGAAAATTAAGAAGAAATATGTAATGGTAACGGTTAGGGATATACATTAAGTGAAACATTAATTTAAAACATACCAAATAAATGGGAATTCATTTTTTATTTTCATTTTACGACTAATTATTGCGCATGCGCAAATCTCTGTTATTTCCGGTTGAGGATTATGCGGAAGAAACAAGATTTGTAAACACATAATACGTACTCTTGGCTACAAATCAAATACAATGGTCTGATTACAAAGGAAGATCATTCTTTGCCGGTATATTACAAGCAATAACCATGGTGTTACATTGTCGAGCGATCTCACGGAGGTGGAATAAGTTGAAGGTCACACACCACTGAATCCTCCTCCCAAGATGGGTTTTTTCTTCTAATTCTACAAAATGCTTTACAGTTAATCAAACTAACAGTTATGTTTCCCACAAGTACAAGCAGTGATACCAATACGTACGACTTTTTCTCAGATGAGAATGCACCAAAATGGAAAGGCATCTTCATGACTGCATTAAATTTGGTAAGTTTTTATGGTCAGCTGATTGTGATAGTTGTATTATGAAATGATCTGGTAGATGCTATTTTGACTTCTATGTTGACACTGCCTGGATATGCTAAAGCCATTTGTTGCCGTCACACTACAATCTGGTCTGGTCATGTTTTACCACTAGTGTGCCACTGTCTTGGTGCGATTACACGATCCACGGACACACTGTCACACAGATTAAACCTTCTGACAACCTATCAAGTAATAACGACTAAATTAAATATTAGTAGGATCACTATAACAAACGTATTTCTGCGTGATATGTGTATTTCCCCCATGAATAGGACTACGGGTCGCCGTTGTGGCCGAAAATGACCGCCCTTGCGTGCCTAAGATGTGCCGATAATAATTTGTACAGAATGTGCAAACAACACAGATTCAGATCATATGCCGCGTCTGATCAGGTTCTATGTTGTTTGCTTTTCAGACTAGTGATTTAGCTCCATTATCCAAACAGCATTGGTGTTGTCTTTATGCCCAAAAATGAAATGTGCTGTAGTTAAGTAGAATAATTAATGCAATAATCCAGTTTGACATTTCATACCCAATGTTAGACATTTCGTACCCATAATATATATGTGTAATTTATTAATAGTGTGTTTATTATGTACAGGGATAATATCGTATATGACCAGGGTTCATACCAGCGAGCGAAATCATCTTTATATTCTGTTACCTCGCCGACAATGGACATATAATACCTGTCATACCTGTTAATTTATAGTAATCTGACAGTCTCGAATACACGACGCGAGGCATAAGCTAATCTACCCCGACATTCTGATAATAAACTTTATGCAACTGATACGTATAGCCAATCAGTGAGACCGATATGAAACATCTTTACATAATTTGCAGCCAAATTAACATAATTAGCCAGATATTATGCAAATTATCGATGGTGTATGACACAAGATACCAAATTATAACAATCAATGTTCGAGTACATGTCAGTGTTAAAATCGGAGCCTGAACTAGCAATCGCCAATTTAGTCATGAATTGTTGATAATTGGCTAATAAAAATAAATCCTGGAAATTCCCAAAGCTATTTGCGGAAAATTACATGAGTCAAGGTGGCTATGTCTATTTTTATCTGTCAGTATTTACCGTGCCTATGCAAGCTTGTCCAGGGTTCCCTCTGTCTGAATGTTTGCCTGCGCCACTTCTGTCGCCAATTGAAAAACACTGTCAACAGAGCCAACCAAGAGCCATATAGTTCACAAATAAATATTTGAAGCCATGAATTTGACAAAACATGTGCCCAAATATTTTCGCCAATTTACAAAATTTAGCGCCAATATGTTTTGGCGCCATTGGCGACCGACAGCGGGAACCCTGCTTGTCTACAGGAAGCACTGGTTGTTTGATCTACGAAACATTGTTTGTCATCATTGTAGATATTGTTCTCGATTCTGCAAAAACTATTTATCTATATCGATACTAAATGTTCTACAAACTACTGATGGTACATGTATATAAACCGGAACAATTGTATGTACAACATATTTCCTTTCAAAAGACATTCATGCTCATCAAATTATTATGTAAATTCATAATTCTAAAAATGATAAAACAAATCATGTATTATAATTACCACACATGTTGGGTTGAATTACACTGGTTCTGTTTAGGATGAACATTACATAAATCCAATGCTACATTACATTCATGGATCATTCTAGAGGGCGATGTGGGTGAAATAGTCTCCCTATGGACCCTGACTTTGCCCTCTGGGGGCCCCACTTCTCCCTAAAAAAAAACAAGTGCAATGTATATGTTTTGCCTGAGGCTCCTGTTAGCTCTGAGGTTTATTCATTAGTTTATACAAATTTATTTTAGCTAGATAGGGAGATAGAAGAGGCAACCTCAGGAATCATTTTTAGAGGGCAATGTGGGCGAAATTGTCGCCCTAGGGACCCTGACATCACCCTCTGGGGGCCCCACTTCTCCCTAAAAAAATAAATATTTTTTGGTTTTTACGATTTTCAAACAAAATTTTGTCTAGTAAAGATACACCGGCCCATTATAAAGCACTCCTTCTATTCAAATGTTGTATTTAATGGTTGTACTGTGCATTTTAACCATATTTTGCAGAAGTATATTAAAGAACACCATTTAAGGAAGCGATCATACACTTTCTCACTTCTCCCAAAAATTCTGACCTAGAATGAACCAGGAGCGTAGCCAGGAATGTCACAATGTGCAGGCAGAACCACTGAGTGGCGCAGCCTCGAAAGTGCTAGGGGGGTTTGGGGGCATGCCCCCCCCCCCCCCAAGAATTTTTGAAAATTAGAATGCAACTGGTGGCTTCTGACATATCCTGAGGCCTTTTGAAGAGCGGGTTTGAAGGGACAAATGATTGCGTAAATAGTGGTGGAAACTGTAAAAGTGATGAAATGACGGATGATACTGTTGGTTTTATTTTTCAACAAAACATACACATACAGGTATATATGTAACACACTTCACTGCTTTCATCGACTAAGTTGAAGTTTAAGCAACCCATTTGCCCTTGAACAAAAATGAGCATTATTAGTCAAGATAATGTTAAAGCTAATTACAAACTGACGTGTACCCCAGTCACTGTATACTACACATAGAACAGACGTCCGGTTGGCCCGGAAATGTGATGCACCCTGACAAACTAATTACAAAAAGTCCAAACGTTTGGTTTTGGCTGCAGCAAAGTCGTTGATTATTTTGTCAACGTCAATATCCATCTGTCGGTGGAGATGTAAGAGTGCCAGGCCTGACATCCGTACATCATCGAGTCTATGCAAAACAACTTTACACTCGATCATAGCTTCTAGCAGGTCGGTATCAACTGCTTGCAAGAAGTTGGTAAGGGCAACCGTGCCACTAAGTATATTCTCTGCTGTAATCAGTGCTACAATAAATTCAAATCGCAGAATAGCTGCCAGATGCTGTCCGGCTTTGTCGTCTCCGTCGTCCTGTAGAGTTTCCAGCGCATGTACCACAACAGGGTATGCCGTCTTGAAGGTGTAGAGAGAATCAGCTCTACTTGACCATCTGGTCTCACACAGTGTACGGAGCTTGGTTCGTGTGTCCATCTGCTCCCTGGTTCCTCCATCTGCTTCCAACTCGTTCGAAAATGCGGTCAACCGTTTGGCAGAATAGTCAAAGGCAAACGCTATGTCTTGTACGGTAGACATCATCGTTCTAACACAACTACTTTACAATTCTCTCTTGATATCGTCCTTGCATAGGTCCAACGCAGACAGACATCCTATATCTGGGTACGGAGGCAACACATTCGAACATCCCGTCATGTTGCACTCTAGACTACTCCAACATCACGGTCAGAAAATTATATATGACAAAGCGTATAGAGCGTAATATTTAGATGTGAATGTTGGATAGTGCACATGACCCACATGGATGATGATACATCAAAAAAACGATCTAAGACACCAAGAACGTTGCTTTTACCGTAACTTAAAAGTCTTTTATTCATTTGTGACATGCAGCATATTTTTTGTGTGTGTGAAAATGATGTGCAGGCAAATGCCTTTTTGCCTTAAGGCAGCTACGCGCCTGTGAACCCTGTACATTAATACAAGCTTTTATACATTCCTATATCCTGAAACATCAACTAAATACAGTTTCACTATTTGCAGTCGGGGAAAAGTCGAAATCTCTCCCACTTCTCCCTAAATGTTCCCACTTCTCCCTAAATGTTCCCACTTCTCCCTAAATGTTCCCACTTCTCCCTAAATCTTCTGGGGGGGGGGTAGTGTAATCATATTTTATTGCTCGATTCGTTTGACAAAAAATGACAAATTAAAGAAAGGCAAATGGGTCGGGCTACAAGTTCTAGCAATATTAGTTATGGCCCTTCCTGAGAAGTGACTTCTCAAAAACTTAGGTCTAGCTTGAGCACTGATATACTCGCCTATTAGTTAACATCAATCATAAGTCGAGATGGTCCTTTGACAGCTAGGAAACTTGTATGTTATTTTATATACACTCACAAGGTTGTACTTTAAATCGTGGTTAGAAAAAATATAAATGATATAACGGTCAAAGTAATATATACACTATTAATTTAACAAGCCATGACTAGGTTATCAAAAATAAAATTTAAAAAAAATTTTAAATTATTTTTGTACGACTCAGTCATAAGTTGAGTTAGTTAGTAAGTTCGGGTTTTGCATCAGCACCATTTTGGGCTATATCGCCGGCGGGCAGTTTACCTAACAACACCTTTCCTGGGCAGGCTCCAGCGGTTAACCAGTACTTGGGTGCACCAACCTCCGTAAGAAACTGCTAACTTTTTCATATAAATGAGACATGGCCTGAGCGGGGCTTGAACCCGTGGCCATCAGTGATGATAGGTTACAGTGGTATACAAGTCAGCAACCATAACCACTCGACCACGGAGGCGGACAATCATAAGTTGATCATTTTAGAGCACATTTGACTGTCTGAATGACTATTAACTATTGACTAATAAATGACTAGTGTCAGAGTATATATGGTAGAGTGGGAAAATGTTCATTGATTCCAACAAAACAATGTATGTGAAGCCTCAGTGGTGCAAACTCCGGCCTGAAGTGAAAGCGCTACTACTATCATATTCAGTTGCTCTCCGAAAATATGTACGAGTTCCTCGGTATATGTACGACTAGTCCAAACAACAGGGGTCAGTTTAGAGGGCGATGTGGGCGAAATGTTCGCCCTAGGGACCCTGACTTCGCCCTCTGGGGGCCCCTTTCTCCCTAAAAAAAATATGTTTTGGTTTTTACGATTTTCAAACCAAATTTGGTCTAGTAAGATACACTGGCCCATTATAAGGCACTCCTTCTATTCAAATGTTGTATTTAATGGTTGTACTGTGCATTTTAACCCTATTTTGCAGAAGTATATTAAAGAACACCATTTAAGGAAGCGATCACGCGCTTTCTCACTTCTCCCAAAAATTCTGACCTAGAATGAACCCTGAAACAACATCGCACTTGTCCGCATATACACGCGGAATGGCGTCGGCAATTATGCTAATTTTCGAACCACCTGCATCACATGAAGGTGGAAATATACATGTACACTTCACATAAAGGTTACGTATACAAAGATACTAAGCCGTCAAAGGATTCCTAGAAATGATGAGGTAGTAACATGAATCATAAAATAAATAATGCATAATTTACATAGACCTCCCATTGTAATGGTCAATAAATGAAATGGCCAATAAAAATGTATCTGGACATGTAATGTTTGGTGCCCCTCCATATAGGCTGTACTGGAGGAACACAGGCTAGACATTGAAACAGGTAATGCTTGTATGTTTCCACTGAAGAAAATATAATGTTCGCCACTTTTTTAGCCACTTTTTTAGCCCCCCTCCACCCTGCCGATCCCATACACTGCACCCCCCAAAGTTTTACCTTATGGTAAGAAACCTTAGCCAGTATATAATAGTTACACCTGGTGCCTAACCTCTGCACAGTTATAGTAGATATCTATACCTACATCTGTCCTAGGACATGTAATATCTGTTACATGGAATGCTAAGAATGCAACACGGTGTGTAAAATATGTACAATGTAGTCTGATTACATAACAATGCAAATTAACTTAAGCTAATGTACATGTATAGCTGTTGACAGGATTAAATCTGTAAGATATGCAAGTACAAATTCTAAAGTCTAACCACATTGTCAAATATAAACGAGTCGTGTATTAGTAGAAAGATCGTGAAAGAAACTTGAAAGACAAGGGTATGGTGCTTTTTAGACCACCAATAAATCAGGGCACTCCTTAGCGCGGTACATGTAGGTTCAAATCCCAATGGGTGTGTCGAATTGTACCATGTGACAAAGCTATCTAGCTGGATTGCAGAAGGTCGGCGGTTCTACCTGGTAGCCCGTCTGTGGCTGAAATATTGCTCGGATTGGGAGCTGGGGTGTTCCGCTGCGAATAACAGCTGTAGAATATATTTATTTTTATACAAATTTATTTTAGCTCGATTGCGAAACAAGTTCTTTCAACTTATATAAATCACTCTCGAGACCTCATTCCTGATGGAATCCATCGCCACGAGGGAGAGAAGAGGCAACGTGGAATTTAAATGCCTTGCCTAAGGACACAATCGTAACGGCTCCAGCGGGGCTCGAACTCCAGACCTTTCGCACCTGAAGCGAACGCACATCCACTGCACCATCACGACTTCCAGTAGAATATACAATAGTTGAAGGTCTTTGCTATAAAGTATAAGTTGATTTGTACACTTAGCTTGACAGTTATTTCAGTGTTCTAGTATGTTGAATTGTTTTTCAGGTACACAAGCAGGTGCACCCATCGTTAATTGCCAAAGCAGATGCTTTAGATTATATAGAGCGTCTTATCATTCAACTACTTGCCACGTTGTGTGCATCGGAACCGCATGGTCCGCAGGATGTGGAAGATCGAGTCCAGAAGACGTTTCCCGACCCCATTGATAAGTGGGCCATTCGTGATGCAGAACGGGCTATTGAGAAGGTTGACAATAGAAATAAGAAAAACTCGACCCTGGTCCTGCCCGTAGAAAAGATACATCCAATGCTTGTGAAAGTGAGTACATGTATACTGGCAGATTATCAGGCAGATCGCATGTATGTAATGTTGAGCCTTTATCACACGCCGACAACGAAGTGATACAATGTTCACATCATTTTAATCGTTTGTTGATTACACACTAATGTGTGTGTGTTTTACGTTTATTTATCGTCGCTACCGGTTGCCCATATGAGCGACGCCTCCTGAAGATATTAGTCATTTTAGATTTTGGAGGATAGTGCAATGATGCAGACAGAGACCCATTCCAGAGTCTCTTCTGGTTCTTTTACGTACACGGTGTAAAACACCGACACAAGACCTCAGTTTAACGTCCCATCTGAAAGACTGTTAATTATATTAGGGTCAGACGGGAGATCGAACCTGCGATCCCTGGATTACCAGTCCAGCGTGTTACCACTGGACTACAGATCCGTCTGTAACACACTTATGGCTTCAGTCTACCGGATTAACCAGTAATAATGCAACAGATTAACTGGCATGTTATGTGTAACCATGGAAATGGCCGTGCATCATAATTATGTCACAGCTGATTGAAATATATGTCTTTCAAAGTGTACATTGATTGTATGCTGATGCAGTTATATATTTTTATTTCTGAAATTAAAAAAAATATTTTTGTTTTCACATTTTTCTGTGTATGGTAAAAATGAATATAAAAAATTCCCTACCAACCGACACTATTTTCTTTTTTGGCCTGGGCAAAATAGTCGCCCTAGGGACCCTTATTTTGCCATCTTGGTGCCCCACTTCTCCCTAATTTTTTGTTTTTCATACAAAATCTCTGTTCAACTGTTGTATATAATGGTCATACTGTGTATTTTAACCATATTTTGTTGAAGTTTATGAAATAACAACATTTAAGGGCGCGATCGCGCATTTTCTCACTTCTCCCCAAAATTCTGGCGACTATTTCGCCCCGGTCGCCCTCTAGAATGAGCCCTGACTTTAGACGTTATAGTTAAAATCCTAACAAATTCGTTATCTTGTAGCAATACGGCATTTTTATTTAAATGAATACAAATGCTATTGGACGTGTGTATTTGTTTCAGGAGGTGTTAGGTTACAGAATAGACTATACTGTGACTGTGTACATTGTGGCTGTACTGGAATACATTGCTGCTGACATATTGAAGGTATACACATTTCATTCATGAGTGTGTCTGTGAAATGACAGTCGTTGGCGGCAGGAGTCACTCTGGTCGAAATGAAATTGTAAAACTAATCATTTTTGTATGAATCGTGAACAAAATTAAAAATCAATAATTCAAGACAAGGCAAGAAAATGTGAGGTCAAAAAATATGATTGAATTCAAATTGTCAGGTCCCGATGGATTAATACTATTCTCATACAATGTACAACACAATAAGATCAAAGATTGGTCTGGCTGACTGCAACAATCCGTAGCAACCAATCGTATCATTTCAGCCAGTTTGAGTCTGAAAAGTTGTATTAACCTTGTCGCCAGCATACGCTCCAAAGAATAGAAGTAAAACAAATTTTCATCATGAAAATTGAATTATTTGTTGTAATTTCCATTATTCACCTTCATGACTTGCATAACGGTATCGTTTGTAAATTTTATTTATTTAATTTTATTCATATGACACTATGTTTTGTAATTTTCATGATTCATATGAC
Organism: Archivesica marissinica; assembly: GCA_014843695.1. NCBI lineage: Eukaryota > Metazoa > Mollusca > Bivalvia > Venerida > Vesicomyidae > Archivesica > Archivesica marissinica. Next base: position 14,852,120 of record CM026404.1, on the reverse strand, counting down.
ACTATGTTTTGTAATTTTCATGATTCATATGACACTATGTTTTGTAATTTTCATGATTTGGATGACACTATGTTTTGTAATTTTTTAATGATTCATATGACACTATGTATTGTAATTTTCATGATTCATATGACACTATGTTTTGTAATTTTCATGGTTTGGATGACACTATGTTTTATGTTTTGTAATTTTCATGATTCATATGACACTATGTTTTGTAATTTTCATGATTCATATGACACTATGTTTTGTAATTTTCATAATTTGGATGACACTATGTTTTGTAATTTTTTAATGATTCATATGACACTATGTATTGTAATTTTCATGATTCATATGACACTATGTTTTGTAATTTTCATGATTTGGATGACACTATGTTTTATGTTTTGTAATTTTCATGATTCATATGACACTATGTTTTGTAATTTTCATGATTCATATGACAGTATGTTTTGTAATTTTCATGATTCAGATGACACTATGTTTTGTAATTTTCACGATTCATATGACACTATGTTTTGTAATTTTCATATGACACTATGTTTTGTAAATTTCATGATTTGGATGACATAATCTCCTGTAATTTAATGCTTTGGATGACAGGCCTCCGTTTGCCAAGTAGTTACTGCCGTTGTCTTCAAATCACGATTCCCACACCACTGGTGTGTTGAATTATTTTGTGTGAGGAAGCTATCCAGTAGGTTGGTGGTTCTTCCTGGGTGCCTGTCCGTGGCTGCAATGCTGCTCGGAGGGCCACCCAGGGTCTTCCTCCACCTATGATAGCGGGAGAGTCTCTGTGCGGCCTTTTTGGTGCATCTTTAAGCCCCAAAAACAAACACATTGATTTGGATGACATTATTTTCTGTACTTGGCATGCTTGTATCAGACTTGATATTGTTGTGTTTCTCTTCAGCTGACTGGTAACTATGTGAAGAATATCAAGCACACAGATTTAACGTCACAAGACATCAAGGTTGCAATATGTGCCGATCAGGTTAGTTTCATGTGTAATGCTGGCATGGTATGAGCAGGGTTCCCTCTGTCTGAATGTTTGTCTGTGCCACTACTGTCGCCAATTGAAAAACACTGGAGCAAATTTTTAAAAAACTTGGAGCCAACTAAGAGCCATATAGTTCAGACAAAACATGTGGCAAAAAAAAAAGTTGCGCCAAATATTTTCGCAAATTCACAAAATTTAGCGCCAATATTTGTTTTTTGTCGCAATTGGCGACCAACAGCGGGAACCCTGTATGAGGGGTATGCCCAGCTGTCTATATTGTTACCTATGGCCTTTGCATACAAGGACGGGAACGCAGACGAAAAACAATGATAGACATTTCAACACTTCATTTAATATTATTCAATTTATTGACAGAGTGGATTTACGAATATCCCATTTATATGGGATTTATTTCGTTGTTAAAACGGATCTATTTCTTTATAGATTTGGAAGCTCTCGAATGAGTTTTGTCCTCCTATATATAGACTTTGGGGGCGTATGAATTCCGTTTCGCCCTGTAGGTGTGTCCCTATTAGCCAATAATAACTGTATAAAAATCCGTTCACCAATCGGTGCGCTCCATTACAACAACGGTTCAGCGATTAGTTCCACGAGCGTGCGCCGTTCAAAATGTAGATCCGTTTACCCTCCAAATCATCAAAGGAGCCGCCATCAGAACGGAATAGATCACTGAACAGATAGAATGATCAACAGGTTTATTGTCACTAGGTGTTGTCAAATACCTTCCGCGAAATACCGATGCGCTAATACAAGCCAGTTTCTGTGATTAGGGTATGTAAGCACCTGTCCAGATTCAGATGACAAATATTGGATAAGATGTTCGTCTCTCGGTAAATGTACGATCCAGAAGCACGGGAGGATGTCTAAGGATACACTAATGAAGCAACCTTATTTGGTCATTAATTGTTAGTTCGTATTTCATATTTGATTTAACAGTTTCCACAGTAAAGCTATCACAATCGTATTGTCATTAGTATTCGCTTATAGTACTCACCTTACACTATCAACATCTTCTCTTTGTAAGCATTGAAGCATGTTTTACTGTTGTTTGGTGTATTTGAGATACACATATGTCAGTTAAAATCTGAGTTCTGTGAGGGGGCCTCCATGGCCTGAGTGGTTAGGACCTTCGACTTCAAATCACTTGCCCCTCACCACCCACTGAAGGTTCGAATCTCACTCGAGTTGTCGGATGCTTTCATATGATGAAGTTACCAATCTGACATACAGAAGGTCAGTGGTTCTACATGGGTGCCAATCCATGCCAAAATGCTGAGAAGCCCCTCAGGGTCTTCCTCCACCAATAATAGCTGGAGAGTCACCGTATGACCTTAGCTGTTGGTGCCCAAAAACAAACAGCAGATATTTCTAATCTTCAGGTGCTGATGGACATGTTTTCCCAGGAGGATACAGAAGTGTCGCTACCTCTCGTGGACGAACCCATACGTAGAGAATCGCTCACGTACGAAGATATCATGAAAGACTTCATACTTGAAGAGAACCAATACCTGCATGATTTAAACATGATCATCAAAGTGTTTAGGGCACCGTTTGCACATCATTTTCCAGGGAGCAAGGTAGGTGACCACATACATAGCGTAGCTTACATTGAAGCCCTCCGGTACAAACAAACCTCAATCCAACTAACATTGAAGCTCTCCGGTACAAACAAACTTCAATCCAACTAACATTGAAGCCCTCCGGTACAAACAAACTTCAATCCAACTAACATTGAAGCCCTCCGGTACAAACAAACTTCAATCCAACTAACATTGAAGCCCTCCGGTACAAACAAACTTCAATCCAACTAACATTGAAGCCCTCCGGTACAAACAAACTTCAATCCAACTAACATTGAAGCCCTCCGGTACAAACAAACCTCAATCCAACTGGCATTGAAGCCCTCCGGTCCAAACAAATCTCAATCCAACTAACATTGAAGCCCTCCGGTACAAACAAACCTCAATCCAACTGGCATTGAAGCCCTCCGGTTCAAACAAATCTCAATCCAACTGGCATTGAAGCTTCGGTACAAACAAAACTCAATCCAACTAACATTGAAGCCCTCCGGTACAAACAAAACTCAATCCAACTAACATTGAAGCCCTCCGGTACAAACAATTCTCACACCAACTTACATTGAAGCCCTCCGGTACAAACAAACCTCAATCCAACTAACATTGAAGCCTCCGATACAAACAAACCTCAATCCAACTAACATTGAAGCCTCCGATACAAACAAACCTCAATCCAACTAACATTGAAGCCCTCCGGTACAAACAAACTTCAATCCAACTAACATTGAAGCCTCCGATACAAACAAACCTCAATCCAACTAACATTGAAGCCCTCCGGTACAAACAAACCTCAATCCAACTAACATTGAAGCCTCCGATACAAACAAACCTCAATCCAACTAACATTGAAGCCCTCCGGTACAAACAAACCTCAATCCAACTAACATTGAAGCCTCCGATACAAACAAACCTCAATCCAACTAACATTGAAGCCCTCCGGTACAAACAAACCTCAATCCAACTAACATTGAAGCCTCCGATACAAACAAACCTCAATCCAACTAACATTGAAGCCCTCCGGTACAAACAAACCTCAATCCAACTAACATTGAAGCCTCCGATACAAACAAACCTCAATCCAACTAACATTGAAGCCCTCCGGTACAAACAAACCTCAATCCAACTAACATTGAAGCCTCCGATACAAACAAACCTCAATCCAACTAACATTGAAGCCCTCCGGTACAAACAAACCTCAATCCAACTAACATTGAAGCCTCCGATACAAACAAACCTCAATCCAACTAACATTGAAGCCCTCCGGTACAAACAAACCTCAATCCAACTAACATTGAAGCCCTCCGGTACAAACAAACCTCAATCCAACTAACATTGAAGCCTCCGATACAAACAAACCTCAATCCAACTAACATTGAAGCCTCCGATACAAACAAACCTCAATCCAACTAACATTGAAGCCCTCCGGTACAAACAAACTTCAATCCAACTAACATTGAAGCCTCCGATACAAACAAACCTCAATCCAACTAACATTGAAGCCCTCCGGTACAAACAAACTTCAATCCAACTAACATTGAAGCCTCCGATACAAACAAACCTCAATCCAACTAACATTGAAGCCCTCCGGTACAAACAAACCTCAATCCAACTAACATTGAAGCCTCCGATACAAACAAACCTCAATCCAACTAACATTGAAGCCCTCCGGTACAAACAAACCTCAATCCAACTAACATTGAAGCCTCCGATACAAACAAACCTCAATCCAACTAACATTGAAGCCCTCCGGTACAAACAAACCTCAATCCAACTAACATTGAAGCCCTCCGGTACAAACAAACCTCAATCCAACTAACATTGAAGCCTCCGATACAAACAAACCTCAATCCAACTAACATTGAAGCCTCCGATACAAACAAACCTCAATCCAACTGGCATTGAAGCCCTCCGGTACAAACAAACCTCAATCCAACTAACATTGAAGCCTCCGATACAAACAAACCTCAATCCAACTTACATTGAAGCCCTCCGGTACAAACAAACCTCAATCCAACTAACATTGAAGCCCTCCGGTACAAACAAACCTCAATCCAACTAACATTGAAGCCCTCAGGTACAAACAAATCTCAATCCAACTAACATTGAAGCCCAAACAACAAATATGGACCAAAGTAGCATGTAGGATGTGCAACTAACTTTGAGCTCATTTGAACATTTATGATATTAAAAAAATGAATACTACATGTATATTACTCTCTGTGCAGATGAAAGCAAATTTTGATTTTTGATAATTATGAAATTGGGTCAGACAATCAGAGTAGGGTTGTTAGTCATGCATTTTAACCAGTCGATATTAATGTACGTTATTGTGCTTGATTTGTAGGATCTGGAGAATATATTCAGCAACATTCTAGATATCCACCAGTTCACAGCGAAGATGCTGAGTTCTGTAGAGGAGCAGGTAGAAGTGGCGGCTGAGAATGAGACCCCTACGGTTGGCATCTGTTTCCAGGATCTTGCTGAGGTACCGATGTTTGTTACATCCCATTCAACACTTTTATTGTTTTATTGATCAGACCCGGAAAGGGGATAGAATGATAAAGAGTGACCTGGGTACGATACTCTACTCTTGAATCGCTTACGTGTTCTCTTCTGCGTGCCTGTGTAAAGCATAAAGCATAGTACATGAGACCTTGGTTTAGAGTGTCATTTAACCCTTTCAACACCAAGTAACTCACATGGACCGGTCCATGATATTCATAAACCAATAAATGAATCAGAAAATCACATTTGGACAAGTTCATTTATCAAAATGGGTAATTATGTCTAAAAATAGTCATATCACTGGCAAAAAGTGCAGATCCTGATGAGACGGCTCGTCACGAGCCGGCTGGCTCATCTGGATCTACTCTTTTTGTAAGCCTATTTAGAGGTCTGTGGTGTTGAAAGGGTTAAAGATTTGCTGTACGAAAATTTGCACTGAAGCCAATGGTGGATTAACTGATTTCACTTCTATCTTTGGGAAGCCCTTCCCTATTGTTCAACAGACTTCTACTCAAAGCGCCGATGTTTGATAAATCATTAAAAAAATGATAAGACAAAGGTTTAGTTTATACAAATTTATTTTAGCTCGATTGCGAAACAAGTTATTTCAACTTATATAAATCACTCTCGAGACCTCATTACTGATGGAATCCATCGCCACGAGGGAGAGAGAAGAAGCAACGTGGAATTTAAATTCCTTGCCTAAGGGCACAATCGTAATGGCTCCAGCGGGGCTCGAACTCCGGATCTTTCGCACCTGAAGCGAACACGCATCCACTGCGCTATCACGACTTCCACCAGACAAAGGTTTAGTGCAGAGGTAGTTATACTGCTGGATTGTGGAAGGTCGGTGGTTCTACCATGATGTCCGTCCGTGTCTATTATACTTCTCATAGGTGCACCTAGGGTCTACCTATACCAATAATAGCTGGAGTCGCCAGATGACTTAACTATTGGCACTTCTTTACATAAACCCCCCCAAAAACCAAACAACCTACAACAAATATTCCATAGAAGTGTGTGTTTGGAAACTTTCAGGGTGAGGAGTTTGGTGTGTATATGAGGTATGTTGATGATATGATGGCTCCACAGGGGAAAGACAGACTCAACACACTCATGCAGCGACCTGATTTCAGCCAAACATTACAGGTAAGCAAACATTACAGGTAAACAAATATTACAGGTAAACTAACAATACAGGTAAACAAACAGTACAGGTATTGTATGTACGCATTTACTTGAGACATTATCATAAATTACACGCTTCAATTACAGCTGTAAAGTAATTAAATAACTTCATGAATGTATTTAATCTATGCAATGAACGCAAGCGCCGAACGGTCTAAAGGGTTGATACTAAACTCAAATGAAATGAGCTAGTTCGCGTCGGTTCGAATCCTCACTGCTTAAAAATTGCGAAGTTACAAAAATAGAAAGAAAGATTTTTTATTACGATGATATAGATATTTATTTATAAATTATTTCAGTTATATTCTTTATATTTTAAATCAATGTTTCCCGATTCCCATTTTGATGCTAGTATGTGTTTTATTTCTTATTTTTTATTTCTTATTTTTATGATATTTTATTTTATTTTTCTACAACACAACTTATACAATTTTACGAGCATCATGCAATTTCAAAATTACGTTCCATCTTCGCTCGCTGTGTCAGTGGAGCTGCCACACTCATATGCCGAGTCGGTATCCTCTGTATCCGAGCCATGTATGATAATCACTACCTCAGTCGGCTTTTCTCCGGAGTAGTGATCTGATGCTTGCATCTTGCCAATCAATGAATGTTAATACAATCGTGCAATGCGAGAGTTCGTGCTATGTGTAGCATTTTTATAAAATCAAGAAATAATAAAAATAAAATTTTACCTTTTCGAGGATCAAACCCGGGACATCTACCGTCATAATTAGTGGCATTACCGCTGCGCCATCAATCGGATTTGATTAAAACATCAAGTTAGAACGGCCTTATACTGATTGTAACTTCGTATATGACCTAAGGTCAGCCGAATATGCAGATGTCTCAAGTAAATGCGTACGTACAATAAACAAACATTACAGGTAAATAAACATTACAGGTAAGCAAACATTACAGGTAAACAAACATTACACATTACAGGTAAACAAATATTACAGGTAAACAAACAGTACAGGTAAACAAACAGTACAGGTAAATAAAGGTTACAGGTAAACAAACAATACAGGTAAACAAATATTATGGGTAAACAAACAGTATAGGTAAGCAAACAGTACAGGTAAATAAATATTACAGGTAAACAAACAGTACAGGTAAACAAACAGTACAGGTAAATAAATATTACAGGTAAACAAATATTACTGGTAAACACAAACAATAATGGTAAGCACACAATACAGGTAAACAAAACATTATGGGCAAACAAAAATTCCATTTAAATAAACAATACAAATAAAAAACCAATACAAGTACATATTTTAATATTTTTTTATTTCACTCAAGACATGTATACATCAACACACTGTGTATAAATATGCACTTGATGCAACAACAGTTTGACAGTTTTATATATTGCATTGAGATATGTTTGTGATATTAACTATATCTCTCAGCTGTTACATTTAGCAAGCTGGTAGATGCTCTTAGACAATGTAGACATCTAATTATACATTTTTATGACAAAAATGATTTTCTGCATAAAACATCTATAAGATGCTTAGAGCAAATACAATATACACAAAGTAGATAGTTGTACTGGAATGTTGTTCCTGTCGGGATGTGCAGGTTTCCCTCTGTCTGAATTTTTGTCTGCTCCACTTCTATCACCATTTGAAAAAAAACTGGAGCCAATTTGAAAAACTTAGAGCCAACTAAGAGCCATATAATTCACAGATAAATAATTGAAGCCATGTATTTGACAAAACATGCTGTGCCTAAAAAAAAAGAAAAAAAAAAGTTGGAATATTTTCGCTAATTCACAAAATTTAGTGCCAGTATTTGTTTTTTGTCACAATTGGCGTCATTGGTGACTGACAGCGGGAACCCTGGATGTATTTCACGGAGGGTAATACGCTTTAGTGTAATGTTGTTTGAACTAGAAGTGTAGTTTATGTTTTGTTATATTCGGATATTTCAGGGTTATGGAAGTGGATTTAAAGATTCAATGAAGTATGTGTTACCCAAGTTGTTGTTGGGTCCTATATATCACTGTCTTCACTATTTTGAAGTTATAAAGGTAAGACAGTCTACATTTTCTACCTAATACAGTTTTCCAATTGTTCTAAAGACATAACCCATTGAAATTATTCATCATAGAAATAGTTACAATGATTGTGTGCCCATGTGAGCGACGCCTGAAGAGATTAGTCATTTTAGATTTTTGGAGATTGATACAGATTGATACAGGTTCATTTACGTGCATGGTGTAAAGCACCGACACGAGATCTCAGTTTAAAGTCCCATTTGAAAGACTTCATTTTATTAGGGTAAGACGGGGAACCGAACCTGCGATCCCTTGATTACCAGTCCAGCATGTTAACCACTGGACTACAGATCAGTCTGATGTGGCTGACATTGATGTAGATGTGATGAGACACATTGACAGACCGGTTGATCTGACTGGCTGATGTGTCAAACACATTATTCTGAGTGGTTGATGCGACAGACACGTTGTTCTGATTGCCTGAAGTGACATACAAATTGTTCTGATTGACTAAGGTAACACACACTTTGCTTGCTTGGCTGAAGTGACAGACGTTGTTCTGATTTGTTGAGGTGAGAAGACACCTTGCTCTGATTTGTTGAGGTGACAGACACCTTGCTCTGATTGGCCGTGGTGGCAGGCACCTTGTTCTGATTGGCCGATGTGACAGTACATTGCTCTGATTGGCTGAGGTGACATACACCTTGCTCTGATTGGCCGAGGTGACAGACACCTTGCTCTGATTGGCCGTGGTGGCAGGCACCTTGTTCTGATTGGCCGATGTGACAGACACCTTGCTCTGATTGGCCGAGGTGACAGACACCTTGCTCTGATTGGCTGTGGAGACAGACACCTTGCTCTGATTGGCTGTGGTGACATACACCTTGCGCTGATTTGCCGAGGTGGCAGACACCTTGCTCTGATTGGCCGTGGTGACATACACCTTGCTCTGATTGGCCGAGGTGGCAGACACCTTGCTCTGATTAACCGTGGTGACATACACCTTGCTCTGATTGGCCAAGGTGGCAGACACCGTGCTCTGATTTGCTGAGGTGACAGTCGTCTTTCTCTGATATGCCGAGATGGCAAATGGCTTGCTTTGATTGTCTGAGGTGACAGATGCATCGTTTTAATCGGTGGAGGTGACAAACACGTTGTTCTGATGTGAACCTGGTGGCTTATGTGAACATAATATTGCTTAGTCTAGTATAAATGTTTACTCTTTAACCTCTCTCACAGGCTTTAATAGCTACTAGTCCCAATGAAGAAGACAGTGAATGTTTGGAGCAGGCAAGCGGTCTCCTAGCACCTCTCAAGTACCTCATGGAGAACAAATTCTCTGGCAGTCTCGCTAAAAAGAAACCTTGGTAAGCTGTTGGGTTGTCTTGATTGAAGTACTGGTGTTTGATGAACAATATTCTGTTGAATTTAGGGGTGGGTGTAGGTGGGACTTGTGTATGGAGTCGGTCTGTCATTGGGTGTTGGACTGTACTCTCGAAAATTGGATGGCAGATGCTTTATTAACCCTTTAAAAGTTTAAACTTTATTTACTTTTACAATGATTGCAAAGCAAGTACTAACAACTTATATTAATCACTCTCGTTGGCGCGGATGAAAGCGTATATGTTGTCATTTGTGTGGGAGGAAATCGGAGTACCCGGAGAAAACCCACCTTGCCGATCTGGCGACCACTGTACCATCTCACATACTTCCCGGTCCGAGGATAGAACCCGGGTTGCATTGGTGAGAAGCGAGCGTGTTAACCACTGAGCTAATCGGACAACCTTTTACTCCACATAATACCAATTTATATACATTTATCGCTTCCCACATATAGCTGCTGTTCCACGCCATTATCTATTCCCACAGATATTTGATTATTGAGTATGTAGTACAGTGTGCCTATTGCTGATACTGTCACCAACCAATATGGACATAAATTGAGCAATTGGCATTTTCTGTTGTGGAGTAAAGGGTTACGGCTTTATTGGGTCCGAGTGTGCTATGTTTAAATAAGATACGCAGAGAAACCATACGTGTGATTATAATGTGTACTACATATTGCGCTTAATATGTTTATCATACTAGTAAATGAACTAATGGTACATGTCTAGTAAATGACCTAATGGTACATGTCTAGTAAATGAACTAATGGTACATGTCTAGTAAATGAACTAATGGTACATGTCTAGTAAATGACCTAATGGTACATGTCTAGTAAATGACCTAATGGTACATGTCTAGTAAATGAACTAATGGTACTTGTCTAGTAAATGACCTAATGGTACATGTCTAGTAAATGACCTAATGGTACATGTCTAGTAAATGAACTAATGGTACATGTCTAGTAAATGACCTAATGGTACTTGTCTAGTAAATGACCTAATGGTACATGTCTAGTAAATGAACTAATGGTACATGTCTAGTAAAATGAACTAATGGTACATGTCTAGTAAATGACCTAATGGTACATGTCTAGTAAATGAACTAATGGTACTTGTCTAGTAAATGAACTAATGGTACATGTCTAGTAAATGAACTAATGGTACATGTCTAGTAAATGAACTAATGGTACATGTCTAGTAAATGAACTAATGGTACATGTCTAGTAAAATGAACTAATGGTACATGTCTAGTAAATGAACTAATGGTACATGTCTAGTAAATGAACTAATGGTACATGTCTAGTAAAATGAACTAATGGTACATGTCTAGTAAATGACCTAATGGTACATGTCTAGTAAATGAACTAATGGTACATGTCTAGTAAATGACCTAATGGTACATGTCTAGTAAATGAACTAATGGTACATGTCTAGTAAATGAACTAATGGTACATGTCTAGTAAATGACCTAATGGTACTTGTCTAGTAAATGACCTAATGGTACATGTCTAGTAAATGAACTAATGGTACATGTCTAGTAAATGAACTAATGGTACATGTCTAGTAAATGAACTAATGGTACATGTCTAGTAAATGAACTAATGGTACATGTCTAGTAAATGAACTAATGGTACATGTCTAGTAAATGAACTAATGGTACATGTCTAGTAAATGAACTAATGGTACTTGTCTAGTAAATGAACTAATGGTACATGTCTAGTAAATGAACTAATGGTACATGTCTAGTAAATGAACTAATGGTACATGTCTAGTAAATGAACTAATGGTACATGTCTAGTAAATGAACTAATGGTACACGTCTAGTAAATGAACTAATGGTACACGTCTAGTAAATGAACTAATGGTACATGTCTAGTAAATGAACTAATGGTACATGTCTAGTAAATGAACTAATGGTACATGTCTAGTAAATGAACTAATGGTACATGTCTAGTAAATGAACTAATGGTACTTGTCTAGTAAATGACCTAATGGTACATGTCTAGTAAATGAACTAATGGTACTTGTCTAGTAAATGACCTAATGGTACATGTCTAGTAAATGAACTAATGGTACATGTCTAGTAAATGAACTAATGGTACATGTCTAGTAAATGAACTAATGGTACATGTCTAGTAAATGACCTAATGGTACTTGTCTAGTAAATGACCTAATGGTACATGTCTAGTAAATGACCTAATGGTACATGTCTAGTAAATGAACTAATGGTACTTGTCTAGTAAATGACCTAATGGTACTTGTCTAGTAAATGACCTAATGGTACATGTCTAGTAAATGAACTAATGGTACTTGTCTAGTAAATGACCTAATGGTACTTGTCTAGTAAATGAACTAATGGTACATGTCTAGTAAATGAACTAATGGTACATGTCTAGTAAATGAACTAATGGTACATGTCTAGTAAATGAACTAATGGTACATGTCTAGTAAATGAACTAATGGTACATGTCTAGTAAATGACCTAATGGTACTTGTCTAGTAAATGAACTAATGGTACATGTCTAGTAAATGACCTAATGGTACATGTCTAGTAAATGAACTAATGGTACATGTCTACTTTTATGTAGAATGAATATTAATTGATTGCATTTATTATTGCTTTTGTTCATGTAAAATAAAAGAAAGATGCAATTCCGCCATTGTAACTTTACGGCTTGTAAGATTATAAGTGGCCTTGTGTTACTTTTAGGGAGACGTCTCTTAGGTTACAGGGCAGAACGGGTCGACAGGCTATCGTACAGAAAATGTCAGAACTACAAAAAAGTATAGATGGTTGGGAGGGTAGAGATATCTGGCAGAGCTGTAGTGAATTTATTCTAGGTATGTTATTCCAGGTTATAGGCTTTCTCTGTGTTCATTCTCTCTCTCTGTGTTCATTCTCTCTCTCTGTGTTCATTGTCTTTCTCTGTGTTCATTCTCTTTCTCTGTGTTCATTCTCTCTCTCTGTGTTCATTCTCTTTCTCTGTGTTCATTCTCTCTCTCTGTGTGTTCATAGGAAAATGTGTTTTTGCTAACATCATTCTCACAAAACAAGACAATGGTCCAATCGTACAAATCTTTTACCATAGATATATGTAAAATGTGTATGAAATTCATATATAGAAACTTTGAAAGGGTCTGTATAAAATAGCGAGCTGTGATAATGGTCTATTGGTAGTGACTTAAGATTTAGTTAGAGCTCAAATTATATTTATTCCGCCACCAATAATAGCGCGGAGAGGCGTCATATGACCTAAGCTGTTAGTTCGACATTAACCCTTTCAACCCCACAGGCCTCTAAATAGGCTTATGAAAAGTGTAGATCCAGATGACCCGGCTCGTGACGAGCCGTCTCATCAGGATCTGCACTTTTTTGCCAGTAATAATTATTACTATTTTTAGATAAAATTACCCATTTTGATAAATGAACTGGTCCAAAGGTAATTTTCTTATTAATTTATTGGTCTGAAAATATCACGCACCAGTCCATGTCAGTTACTTGGGGTTGAATGGGTTAACCCCAACAATTAAACAAACATAATTATATTTACAGATGGCGTTTTAATGAAGCACACACGGGGGAAGAACACGGAACGACATGTGTTTTTATTTGATGCTCTTATTGTCCTGTGTAAACAGAATCTAAGACGAACTTCGGTATCACAACCGCAGGGTGAATTCAAATTGAAAGAAAAATTCAACGTCAGAAAAATAGAAGTTAGAGATAAAGAAGATACAGATGGTAACACTTTACAAGTTCTCTGCAACTTTTTGTGTTTTGAGAATTTTGGTTTGATTTGTTTATTAAAATATGCTGGGCATTGATTAATAATTTAAGGCCATAATAAAATAAATCCTAGATTTTCATCCAAATTTTTTTGAAATTTTATTTTTTATTTTCAGGATATGATATTTATGCTGATAAAATTTTGACATTTTTTTTTTTTTTTTTTTTCAAATAGTAATAAAAAAAATCGGGGCGGGCCCTAAAAACGGGGGCGGGCGGGGATGAAAATCTAGGAAATATTTTATTATGGCCTAAAGGGTATTATTTATTTCTGTATAATTATTGAATACCAGCAACATCTGAAATTTTATACTTGACTTAGTGCCAATAAAAACAACCCAGTGGCAGAGTGGTTAAAGTCATCAACTTCATATCACTTGCCCCTCGTGGCTATAGGTTCGAATCCCACTGGGGGTGTCGAATTCTTTCATGTGATGAAGCTATCCAGCTGTCTTGCAGAAGATCGATGGTTCTACCCTGCCAAAGATACTTCTCGGAGGAGCACCCAGGGTCTTCCTTCACCAATAATAACTGGAGAGTCACCATATGACCTACGCTGTTGGTGCGACTTTAAACCCCTAAATCAAATAATAAACAACCAATGACAGTGTAAATTGAATTTGTTCAGAAACTGTTAACCTCTCAATTTCAGATTATAAAAATGCATTTGAATTACAAGCCAAAGACCACAGTAACCATGTATTGTTGATTGCAAAAACAGCCGAGGAAAAGAGTAATTGGATGGCTGCTCTAATATCACTTCAAACTAGAAGGTAATTAGGCTGCGGCACTTATTATATCATTTCAAACTAGAAGGTAATTAGGCGGCGGCTCTTATATCACTTCAAACTAGAAGGTAATTAGGCGGCGGCTCTTATATCATTTCAAACTAGAAGGTAATTAGGCAGAGGCTCTTATATCATTTCAAACTAGAAGGTAATTAGGCTGCGGCACTTATTATATCATTTCAAACTAGAAGGTAATTAGGCAGAGGCTCTTATATCATTTCAAACTAGAAGGTAATTAGGTGGCGGCTCTTATATCATTTCAAACTAGAAGGTAATTAGGCGGCGGCTCTTATATCATTTCAAACTAGAAGGTAATTAGGCGGAGGCTCTTATATCATTTCAAACTAGAAGGTAATTAGGTGGCGGCTCTTATATCATTTCAAACTAGAAGGTAATTAGGCGGCGGCTCTTATATCATTTCAAACTAGAAGGTAATTAGGGGGCGGCTCTTATATCATTTCAAACTAGAAGGTAATTAGGCGGCGGCTCTTGTATCATTTCAAACTAGAAGGTAATTAGGCGGCGGCTCTTATATCATTTCAAACTAGAAGGTAATTAGGCGGAGGCTCTTATATCATTTCAAACTAGAAGGTAATTAGGCGGCGGCTCTTATATCATTTCAAACTAGAAGGTAATTAGGGGGCGGCACTTATATCATTTCAAACTAGAAGGTAATTAGGGGGCGGCTCTTACATCATTTCAAACTAGAAGGTAATTAGGGGCTGCTCTTATATCATTTCAAACTAGAAGGTAATTAGGCTGAGGCTCTTATATCATTTCAAACTAGAAGGTAATTAGGGTGTTGCTCTTATATCATTTCAAACTAGAAGGTAATTAGGGGGTGGTTGTTTCATCATTTCAAACTAGAAGATAATTAGAGGGCTGCTGTTTTATCATTTCAAACTAGAAGGTAATGAGGCGGCTGCTCTTATATCATTTCAAACTAGAAGGTAATTAGGGGCTGCACTTATATCATTTCAAACTAGAAGGTAATTAGGCGGCAGCTCTTATATCATTTCAAACTAGAAGGTAATTAGGGGGTTGCACTTTCATCACTTCAAACTAGAAGGTAATTTGGGGGCTGCTCTTCTATCACTTCAAACTAGAAGGTAATTAGGGGCTGCTCTTATATCACTTCAAACTAGAAGGTAATTAGGGGGCTGCTCTTCTATCACTTCAAACAAGAAGGTGATTAGGGGCTGCTCTTATATCATTTCAAACTAGAGGGTAATTAGGGGGCGGCTCTTATATCACTTCAAACTAGAGGGTAATTAAGGGGCAGTTATTTCATCATTTCAAACTAGAGGGTAATTAGGGGGCGGTTGTTTTATCATTTCAAACTAGAAGGTAATTAGGCGGCTGCTCTTATATCATTCACACTGTGGCTTTGTTGGTTGATAGTGATACCATGTTGTAGCAGAATAATAAAGTAGCAGCAGTAACTACATATATTTCATGCTTTCCAATGATATATATATATAGACATTTCTCATTGAAATAAAATATGTTATTCCACTGGTTCAAAGCAATGGAATAACACATATGATTTCTCACTGATTTGCACATGTGTGGTACCTAGTCGCTGCGTAATTTAGGGCAGTCTAACCACGATGTTCTAGCGCCATTTAGCTCACTGTTGCATCATTTTCTATCATAAAAACACTTTTCGGCCTAAAATAAAAAGACAATTTGTTCGTTACAGTGAATGGTCGAATAATATTTCACTCATGAACATAGAAAGCTATTATTATCACTTGTTGCTAGTTCATTCGGGCAAATATTTTACGCACTGAAGCAAACAAATATCCTCTGAATCTTAATTACAGTATGTTGGAGAGACAGCTTGACACAATTCTACGGGAGGAAGAACGACAAACTCCATTAAAACTGCCAACTCCGGATGAATATAGGTGATATGTTTATTTGGATTTCTGTTCATGTTTGAGTTTTGTTATGATGCATACCAGCACAGTTTGGGCTGTACATGATACGCCAGCCAAGGCTGTACATGATGCGCCAGCCAATGCTGTACATGATATGCCAGCCAATGCTGTACATAGTTTGGGCTGTACATGATACGCCAGCCAAGGCTGTACATGATGCGCCAGCCAATGCTGTACATGATACGCCAGCCAAGGCTGTACATGATGCGCCAGCCAAGGCTGTACATGATACGCCAGCCAATGCTGTACATGATACGCCAGCCAAGGCTGTACATGATGCGCCAGCCAAGGCTGTACATGAAGCGCCAGCCAATGCTGTACATGATACGCCAGCCAAGGCTGTACATGATACGCCAGCCAAGGCTGTACATGATATGCCAGCCAAGGCTGAAAATGTTGTCTAGCGTCTCATTTACATCAGAGTATATATATCATCCAAGAATGCCTACAAT
Source organism: Archivesica marissinica (assembly GCA_014843695.1). NCBI lineage: Eukaryota > Metazoa > Mollusca > Bivalvia > Venerida > Vesicomyidae > Archivesica > Archivesica marissinica. The sequence continues at coordinate 14,835,466 of CM026404.1, read as the reverse complement.
CATGCACAATTGATTTATTTATATCAATAGAAATTTTTTATTGTTATTAGTTTATTTAGCATCGCTACCGGTTGCCCATTTGAGCGACGGAAAGTTTACCTAACAACACCTTTTCCTGGGCAGGCCCCAGCTGTTAACCAGTACTTGGTGCACCGACTTCCGTAAGAAACTGCCAATTTTGTCATATAAAGCGACACGGCCTGAGCGGGGCTCGAATCCGTGACCATCAGTGATGATAGGTTACAGTGGTATAGACGTCCGCGACCGTAACCACTCGACCACGGAGGCGGAACCAAATTGTTGTGTGATTATGCTAGAACGTCTTAAAGCCTGCTACAGTCAAGACTGTCTTTACGTGGCCTGTCAATGGAATGACAGAAAGTGTCTGTTTAGCATATGTGGCTGTTTATTAGAGGTTTGGTATGTAATGAAATTCCAGCTTTGTTATCTGAAAGCTGGCTGTTTAATACAGGTTGACTGCTTCATAGAGGTGATCATTAATAGAAATGGCATTACATAAATACATGCTCAACTCAGCTTTTGTACCATTTATGGTCATTAACAGTCTTGAAACCCTAAGAAAATGCAATGTAGATATGAGGAATAGAATGATACTGTGTTTCTTTGATTGGGAAGTTCTACAGATTGAAAAGAAATGAAGTTATTTTCAGTGTGTTCCAGCTTTAATTGTACTATAGAGTTTGTAAAGGAATGTAGTTATTTTCAGTGTGTTCCGGCTTTAATTGTACTATAGAGCTTGAAAAGGAATGTAGTTATTTTCAGTGTGTTCCAGCTTTAATTGTACTATAGAGCTTCAGTATCGAGTGTTTCTTTCAGGTTTGCTATCGAGGATTCAGAAAACAATATTGTATTTGAGGATCACCTAGCGGCCCCTGGCGAGAGTCCACTGATTAAGGGCGGGACCCTTCTAAAATTGGTGGAACGTCTCACATATCACATGTATGCTGATCCAAAGTTTGTGCGAACCTTCCTAACTACATATAGATCATTCTGCAGTCCTCAACAATTACTAGATTTACTCGTTGAAAGGTATACCCTTACATTTACTTGTATTTACATTTAACACTTCAGTATTTTTGTCATGAGGCTATGAAGAGAGGTCCTGTATACTGTGTATACAGAGGCCCGCAAAAGAAGCAGAGGTTCTAATGAGGGACATTGTTGGCTTTTCTATTTCCTCCCTTGGCAGATAATGTCTGATTTATCCCTAGATGCATAGAGGTCCTTTTAGTTGGAATCCTTTGTTTTTTACAGTTGTTCCTTAACCAGATGTTGCGTTATGATAAATGTGATTTTATCCAAATCAGGTTTGTTAATTGATAAAAAATAATTCACATTTGTTTTACGCATTGGATATACTGTAGGATATCTGTCGAGATATAATAACATAATAATTATAAGATGAGAAAGTGGAAGAAACGATATCTCTCATTGGCAGGTGCTAATTACCAAAGGTCGGGTACCATACATGTGTCACTCTTGGCTGTCCGAATAGTGCAGTGGTTAGCGCGCTCGCTTCTCACCAATGCAACCCAGGTTCGATCCTCGGACTGGGAAGTATGTGAGATGGTACTGTGGTCACCAGATTAGACAGGTGGGTTTTCTCCGGGTACTCCGGTTTCCTCCCACGCCAACGAGAGTGATTAATATAAGTTGTTAGAACTTGCTTCGCAATAGTTGTAAAATAAATATAGTTTAAACGCTTGTCTCTTAATTTCGAATGGCTGTAAAACAAAACTCCACACTAAATGGCATATTGAATTTTAGATGAGTTAATCATGTGTGCAGTAATATGTCACGTATGTGCATACTACAAAGCTTTATGTCCCCAGTAAGGTTACGGTAACTCTCAAATAATGTGTAATATATTGTACATCTTGCAACTGTATATCTTGTATATTACTTGCATTGGATATCACATGTGTGGCATCCGTGGTCCAGTGGTAGAGCGGCGTATTTGGAATCGAACGGTCCCGGGTTCGATACTCGGTAAGGCCATGTATGTAGTGTCATTGAGCAAGCAAGGCACCTCACACACACTGCTTAGTACTGGTTAACCACTTAGGTTGGCTAAGCCTGCCCAGGAAGACATGTCTAGGTCCACGCAAGGGGTTTGACATTAATGGAACATACATACATTATTGAATGCTGAATGCCCATGTAGCTAATTGTTGCTTCATGGAATTGTAGCAAAATAAATGATTAGCCCATTCAACACCAAGTAACTGACATGGACTGGTGCACCCATTCAACACCAAGTAACTGACATGGACTGGTGCACCCATTCAACACCAAGTAACTGACATGGACTGGTGCACCCATTCAACACCAAGTAACTGACATGGACTGGTGCACCCATTCAACACCAAGTAACTGACATGGACTGGTGCACCCATTCAACACCAAGTAACTGACATGGACTGGTGCACCCATTCAACACCAAGTAACTGACATGGACTGGTGCACCCATTCAACACCAAGTAACTGACATGGACTGGTGCACCCATTCAACACCAAGTAACTGACATGGACTGGTGCCTGATATATAACCCATTCAACACCAAGTAACTGACATGGACTGGTGCACCCATTCAACACCAAGTAACTGACATGGACTGGTGCACCCATTCAACACCAAGTAACTGACATGGACTGGTGCACCCATTCAACACCAAGTAACTGACATGGACTGGTGCACCCATTCAACACCAAGTAACTGACATGGACTGGTGCACCCATTCAACACCAAGTAACTGACATGGACTGGTGCACCCATTCAACACCAAGTAACTGACATGGACTGGTGCACCCATTCAACACCAAGTAACTGACATGGACTGGTGCACCCATTCAACACCAAGTAACTGACATGGACTGGTGCACCCATTCAACACCAAGTAACTGACATGGACTGATGCACCCATTCAACACCAAGTAACTGACATGGACTGATGCACCCATTCAACACCAAGTAACTGACATGGACTGATGCACCCATTCAACACCAAGTAACTGACATGGACTGATGCACCCATTCAACACCAAGTAACTGACATGGACTGGTGCACCCATTCAACACCAAGTAACTGACATGGACTGGTGCACCCATTCAACACCAAGTAACTGACATGGACTGCTGCATGATATTAACCCATTCAACACCAAGTAACTGACATGGACTGCTGCATGATATTAACCCATTCAACACCAAGTAACTGACATGGACTGCTGCATGATATTAACCCATTCAACACCAAGTAACTGACATGGACTGCTGCATGATATTAACCCATTCAACACCAAGTAACTGACATGGACTGGTGCACCCATTCAACACCAAGTAACTGACATGGACTGGTGCACCCATTCAACACCAAGTAACTGACATGGACTGGTGCACCCATTCAACACCAAGTAACTGACATGGACTGGTGCCTGATATTTTTAGACCAGTAAATTAATAAGAAAATTTACATTTAGACCAGTTCATTTATCAAAACGGGTAATTTTGTCTAAAAATAGTAAAATTACTGGCAAAAAGTGCAGATCCTGATGAGACGGCTCGTCACGAGCCGGCTCATCTGGATCTACACTTTTTATATGCCTATTTAGAGGTCTGTGGTGTTGAAAGGATTAACTTATTACTTGTATATCTCGCAGGGTTCCCATTTACCCCTATATGAGTAATTGATCCCCAAAATGGGATTTCGTCACCAAAATTTATCCATAATATCCTTTTTCACTAACTAAATACTCTGAAATTTGTTAAAATCCAGTTTTGCATATCAATGGAAACCCTGTTTACCAACATGTGATGCCATAGATTACATTCTTGGCAGTCCTTTGATACAGCACCAGAACAATCACCCGTACAGAACTATGCAGTTGCACATTTATTCAGTAGATAAGCTTGAACCCTTACTGTGTACATGCATTACAATAATCTCTACATGGGGCATCCATGGCCGAGTGGTTATGGTCCTTGACTTCAAATCACTTTCCCCTCACTGTTGTAGATTCGAATCCCAATTGGGGATTGGAATTCTTTCAAATGAGGAAGCTATCCAGCTGGCTTTCGGAAGGTAGTGGTTCTACCTAAGTGACTGACGGAAGGTAGTGGTTCTACCTAAGTGACTGACTACCCATGCCTGAAATACTGCTCGGAGAGGCACCCAAGGGTCTTCCTCCACCAATAATAGCTGGAGATTTGTTGCATGACCTAAGCTGTTGGTTCACCTTTATGCGGCTCGTAATGCACCCTGCCCCTTTTCTGACCCACCCTGCCCTTTCTTCTACTCTAGAATAAACCCTACTGTATGAAATGCTATGGTCAGCAGATACTGTATATTGATGTATAAATACAAGTTTTATTGCTTTAACCCTTTCAACCCCACAGGCCTCTAAATAGGCTTACAAAAAGTGTAGATCCAGATGAGCCGGCTCGTGACGAGCCGTCTCATCAGGATCTGCACTTTTTGCCAGTGATATGACTATTTTTAGACATAATTACCCATTTTGATAAATGAACTGGTCCAAATGTGATTTTCTGATTCATTTATTGGTTTATGAATATCATGGACCAGTCCATGTGAGTTACTTGGTGTTGAATGGGTTAAACCCCCAAAACAATCCAAAAGATATCTGTACATGGCGGAGACATATTTCCAGTTCTGGATTTCAGACATTATTTATCGATGCTTTAAATATAAATATCTACAAGTCGGAGACATATTTCAGGTTTGAGATTCCCGATATAGAGATGGATCCTGAGATGGTAGCAGATAACAATGATAATTTACAACTGAGGGACCATCTCAAACGATTCCGCAATGAATATGTCAAACCCGTCCAGTTCCGGTAAGTGAACCGTTTTATTGCCATGCCACTTAAAACGAATAAAAGGAAAATAATTGTAAATAGAAGAAAGCATGAACAGTGATTATAATAGCTTTATATGTTTAAGTGAAATATAATTTAGATTAATGTGTACTTTTGCATCGTCATTTGTATCAGTTTGGCTGAATACACTTCTTGGCATACAACTTTTTGAGACGCACCGGAATGTATTCTCAACTTGTTTATACTTGTTATGCTTTAACGAGAGCATGGTACCTCCGTTGTGACATGAATATGGGATCCGCCTTGTAACTGAACGGTAGAGAACTTTGCTCCGACAGAACCACTGTGGCGGTGTCCTTAACCATCACACTTAAATCTACATTGACTCTTCTCTGGCGATATATTCCATCAGGAATGAAGTCTTGAGAGCGGTTAATCTAACGTTGTCGAAACTTGTTTCGCAATCAAACTACAATAAACTGCCATGAGGGAGAGAGAAACAATGTGGATTTAAGTGTCTCGATTAATGACACCACCACCATCGGTCTGACGGGGATCAAACTGACAACCTACCGGTTACAGGGCCGACACCATATCTGTTACACCACGGAGGCTCCACACATGAACTTCATGAATATGTGCAATACTTTCTCCTGCAGGGTGGTGAACGTGTTGCGCCACTGGGTGGATCATCACTTCTATGACTTTGAGAGAGATTGCAGGCTACTGGAAAAGCTGAAATACTTCCTCGACACAATTAAGGGCAAGGCCATGAAAAAGATGGCCGATTCAATATTAAAAGTCATTCAGAGACGGGTAACGACATTTATTATGTTATTGAGTGCTAGTGAAACATTACCTTTTGTGGAATTTTACGTTATTAAGAATTCTAAAGAATTCCAACATTGTATCATTTTCCAATGGTTCTATATTTGTATTACCACCGTCATGCTAGTTTGCATTAAGACTTTCTGCGAAAACAGAAAATTGCATTTTTTGTGAGATAAATAAAAATGTATCATTTTAATTGATTTGAAGATTATAAAATTATAATTTTATTTAAAATTACATGGAATTGTGCTTCAAAACATCAAGTAAATCAGTTAAGCAGGATAGAGCTAGGCAGGGACAGGGTTGGGCCAACGCAGCATAGGCAGTAAGGACAGAGTAGGATTGACAGTTAGGCAATCAAGAGTTAAGCTGAGGCTATTAGTTAGGCATATATAGAGTTAGGTAAGACAGAGCTTGGCAGGGACAGGGTTGGGGCAGGGCAGCATAGGCAGTAAGGACAGAGTAGGATTGACAGTTAGACAATAAATAGTTAAGCTGAGGCTATTAGTTAGGCATATATAGAGTTAGGTAAGACAGAGCTTGGCAGGGACAGGGTTGGGGCAGGGCAGCATAGGCAGTAAGGACAGAGTAGGATTGACAGTTAGACAATAAATAGTTAAGCTGAGGCTATTAGTTAGGCATATATAGAGTTAGGTAAGACAGAGCTTGGCAGGGACAGGGTTGGGGCAGGGCAGCATAGGCAGTAAGGACAGAGTAGGATTGACAGTTAGACAATAAATAGTTAAGCTGAGGCTATTAGTTAGGCATATATAGAGTTAGGTAAGACAGAGCTTGGCAGGGACAGGGTTGGGGCAGGGCAGCATAGGCAGTAAGGACAGAGTAGGATTGACAGTTAGACAATAAATAGTTAAGCTGAGGCTATTAGTTAGGCATATATAGAGTTAGGTAAGACAGAGCTTGGCAGGGACAGGGTTGGAGCAGGGCAGCATAGGCAGTAAGGACAGAGTAGGATTGACAGTTAGACAATAAATAGTTAAGCTGAGGCTATTAGTTAGGCATATATAGAGTTAGGTAAGACAGAGCTTGGCAGAGACAGAGTTGGGGCAGGGCAGCATAGGCAGTAAGGACAGAGTAGAATTTACAGTTAGGTTTAGCTGAGGTTATTAGTTAGGCATATATAGAGTTAGGTAGGACAGAGTTGGGCAGGACAGAGTAAACTTTAGAAGCACATCATTATGCCATAAAGATATGGCTTTCATATGTTGATAGTTTGGCGAGATGAGCAGTGGATTTGAGACTTCATCTAACTATGAATCTTGAAAATTACCTCCATACCACTTTGTGTATACCAGTCTTTATTATTTCTTGAAATTTTTCTCTCTAATCAGACGGAGTTTCCAAACGCAGAACGAGAGTTCACGTATCAGAAAACTCCACCCTTGATAGAATGGCATATCACTCACAACAAAGAACAGTTTGATCTGTTAACAGTAAGTTTCCTCAATGACAGTTCACTGTTGTAGTTTCAAGTAATGTTTTAAGATAGAAATCGGTTCAAATCGGGTTTCCCCCGTTTTTATTTTCTGTATTCTTTGTGGGTAGCAGACTTTAAAATACAAATTCAATGTCTTTTTAACGGTCGTATATATAGTCCAAAAGCAACATAAATGATTTTGCCACAGTGCATTTCTATAATGGCACACTATACTAAAAGTCCCAAACAATCCCATCATGCAAATTTGCGAACATGTCCATTGAAATGTAATAGTTTTACTTCTGCTTTCAGTAGCATTTTGTTAGATTATGTTTAAACTATTTCTTTCAGTTACACCCCATAGAGATAGCTCGACAGGTCACTTTGTTGGAGTTTGACTTATACAGAGCCGTCCAACCGTCAGAACTTGTCGGGAGTGTGTGGACGAAAACGATGAAGAATAAAACTTCTCCAAACCTTCTCAAGATGATCGAGTTCTCCAACAGTGTAAGTAATTTCACCGATTTCACTATCGAAATTACGGTACCGTCCATACTCACCTATAAGACGATTTATATACCACCAGATTATGGTCTCAAAGTGGCTTCCCGTCTTGTAGGCGAGTGCTTAAAAATAAAAACAAAATTAGGTTTTTTTAAAAATTTGTTTAATGGTATCCATAATTATATTTTAGAAAAGAAAGCAATCTCACACTAACAATTTCTTCAACTTGCACTGGCCAAACATGCAATTTATACTTGTGTCTGGTGTCTATTTTATCAACCCGTCTTATAAGCGAGTGCAATGCTAAATCCCACAGTATTTCAAGGCCAAAGTAGCGGTCGCCTTACAGGCGAGTTTGGATGGTATTATATCAAAATTGTACGACATTGTATGAGAAGCGGGCATACCTCTGCTGGTACCAGAGCTGTAGGCCTTCGTTTACGAGCTCAATTAACTTCCTAATAAGATTGCTTTCCAATGAAATATAGAAATTTATCTCTGAAATAGAATTTATTATTTCCATTGGTGGAAAGCAATGGAATAACACATTTTCTCCTCACTTCTTTAGACTTATGGTTTCCAGCCACTGCAGTTTGAAATAATATAAATGCAAACGTTTTTGGGCTCAAGCTGTTAGTCATCTATGATGTTGTTTAAGCACATTGTTTCGGCCTAAGATAAACAGAAAATTTTGTTTTGTTTGATTGATCTAATTATATTTCACTCATGAACATAGGAAGTTATTTTATCCCTCGTGACTAGTGCCACTCATGATAATAGTGCTTTCATTGTTCATTCAGTGAAATATAATTTGATCATACACTGAAACAAACAAGTATCCTCTATTTATTATATTGACATTGTGCATCGATCGTTGCCAGCCTTTCTCTATTGTGATATCATGCTTGCAGTTTACATTCTGGCTGGAGAAGTGTATCATCGAGGCAGAGAACTTGGAGGAACGGGTTGTGATGATCAGCCGCTGTATTGAGATCATGACAGTATTCCAGGAGCTCAACAACTTCAACGGTGTCCTCGAAGTTGTCAGCGGCCTCAACTCTGCGTCCGTTCATAGGCTAGAGCACTCATTTAGTGTGAGCTTTCTTGTACTCTTTTATCTTAATTCTTGAATAAGACCATTTCGGAGAAGGATATTGTTTTGGAGTCGTGCGTCCATTCGAGCCAGTTCTCAGTAACCATTGGGTTACTTTTTTTATGAAATCTAAAATAAATATGTATCACCATAGTGTGGTGATGCACATGCACTTTTAGTGGTGATCGGCCCAGTAGCACCAGGGTTGTTGCCCTTTAATTGACTAGGTGTAAAATGCCCGGAGTCCAGGTGCGAAAAGGCCTGGAGTTCGAGTGCAGCTGTAGCCATTACAATTGTGCTCTTAGGTAAGGCATTTGCCTCTTCTCTCTCCCTCTTGATTACTATAAGGTTTAGGAGCTTGTTTCGCAATCAAACTAAAATAAATTTGTATAAACTAATTGACCAAAAATCCACAAATTTGTCCGTCCAACGCCGGGTCGGCGAGGGATATCAATTCTTTAAATATTCTTGTTACTAGCCAGAGGCTCGTCGTTAGAAGACTCGTTAAATAAATTCAATAATATATAACCACTCATTTAATATCCTATATATATGAAACACAGGAATTCGGTGCATACCCTGGACCCCCAGCCCCCGGGTTACTACATCCCAGGGCCATGTTACAACCCAAAATACATTGTAAATGTTTTTTCAGAAATATGTGTTTGTGACTAGAAATGATAAATTTATTGATACTACAAAAATGTATTTTGGGTTGTAACATGGTCCTGGGATGTGGTAGAAGTTTGTTTAACCCGTAATCTGCCAAATAAACTGGGTGAAATGTGTAAGCAACATAGATCCAGATCAACAGTGTCGTAACGCCGCGCCAGATCAGGATCTATGTTGTTTGCTATTCAGACAAGTGTTTTAGCTCCACTATCTGAATAGCAAACAGCATAGAGCCTGAACAGACAGCATTTCTGTGCCTCTGATCTGGCTCTATGCTGTTTGCAAAAACGACTAGTTGTGATTGGCAGGTTAAGGGTTAAAATGATAATCAATTTGTTGTGACATATGAGTGATGAATCAGGTGTGTTTGAATGGTTTTGTTATTCAGGAGGTGAACCACCGGTTGATAAAGCTGCTGAATGAGTCAAAGGAGTTGAACTCTGACCATTTCAAGAAATATACAGAGAAATTACGCTCTATAAACCCACCATGTGTTCCATTCCTAGGTAAGTTGTGCTGTATAAACCCACCATGTGTTCCATTCCTAGGTAAGTTGTGCTGTATAAACCCACCATTTCTTCCATTCCTAGGTAAGTTGTGCTGTATAAACCCACCATGTGTTCCATTCCTAGGTAAGTTGTGCTGTATAAACCCACCATGTGTTCCATTCCTAGGTAAGTTGTGCTCTATAAACCCACCATGTGTTCCATTCCTAGGTAAGTTGTGCTGTATAAACCCACCATGTGTTCCATTCCTAGGTAAGTTGTGCTGTATAAACCCACCATGTGTTCCATTCCTAGGTAAGTTGTGCTCTATAAACCCACCATGTGTTCCATTCCTAGGTAAGTTGTGCTGTATAAACCCACCATGTGTTCCATTCCTAGGTAAGTTGTGCTGTATAAACCCACCATATGTTCCATTCCTAGGTAAGTTGTGCTCTATAAACCCACCATGTGTTCCATTCCTAGGTAAGTTGTGCTGTATAAACCCACCATGTGTTCCATTCCTAGGTAAGTTGTGCTGTATAAACCCACCATGTGTTCCATTCCTAGGTAAGTTGTGCTCTATAAACCCACCATGTGTTCCATTCCTAGGTAAGTTGTTCTGTATAAACCCACCATATGTTCCATTCCTAGGTAAGTTGTGCTGTATAAACCCACCATGTGTTCCATTCCTAGGTAAGTTGTGCTCTATAAACCCACCATGTGTTCCATTCCTAGGTAAGTTGTGCTGTATAAACCCACCATGTGTTCCATTCCTAGGTAAGTTGTGCTGTATAAACCCACCATGTGTTCCATTCCTAGGTAAGTTGTGCTCTATAAACCCACCATGTGTTCCATTCCTAGGTAAGTTGTGCTGTATAAACCCACCATGTGTTCCATTCCTAGGTAAGTTGTGCTGTATAAACCCACCATATGTTCCATTCCTAGGTAAGTTGTGCTGTATAAACCCACCATGTGTTCCATTCCTAGGTAAGTTGTGCTGTATAAACCCACCATGTGTTCCATTCCTAGGTAAGTTATACTTTATTAACCCACCATATGTTCCATTCCTAGGTAAGTTGTGCTGTATAAACCCACCATATGTTCCATTCCTAGGTAAGTTGTGCTGTATAAACCCACCATGTGTTCCATTCCTAGGTAAGTTATACTTTATTAACCCACCATGTATGTATTCCATACACCCGCCACATCTTCCAGTTCTAATCGGGCTCCAGCTTGGCTCAATTGGAAGAGCGTGTGATGCTCTGTCTGCCAATCTAGGAAATCCTCTCTTGTGTACCCTACTTCTACCAAGGGTCAGGGGTATTTATCCACCAAAAATATAATAATGTTTTTATATTTCAATGACTGCCAAATACCCCACCGAAAGCGAGGATAAATATACGTAAGCATCAACTAGCACACTGTTAGGGCAAATTAGAGTGAGAGCATCATGTTATTAGAGAGCATCATGTTATTAGAGAGTATCATGTTATTAGAGAACACCAGGTTATTAAAAGTGTTATTAAACTCATTTGCAGAAAGTGATAAAACTTGGCCTCGAAGCTTTCTGGTAGTGACATCAAATTAGGTCAGTCGTGTAATAAAACTAGATGACAAAGGTCAACTTAGGGGGCTATTGTGACCCTATTGTTTGTGTTCCCATGTTTCTAGACAAAGTTGCGTTCATATCCTGATTACGGTTTAACATGTATATTTTCAGGAATGTATTTAACAAACATCCTGAAGACAGAAGAAGGCAATCCAGATTTTCTGAAGCGACTCCAAGAGGGCCTCATAAACTTCAGTAAAAGGCGGAAAGTTGCCGAGATTACAGGGGAAATACAGCAATATCAGAACCAACCATACTGTCTCACAGTCGAGGCAGATATACGGGTAAAACTGTGCTTAGAATTGTGTAAATAGCATGATATTGGTATCGTTTATCGATACTGTCCAAATCCTCCTTACCGATGTGATATTGACAGAGTGAGATGGTACGGCGGTCATTACTCCAAATCCTCCTTACCGATGTGATATTGACAGAGTGAGATGGTACGGCGGTCATTACTCCAAATCCTCCTTACCGATGTGATATTGACAGAGTGAGATGGTACGGCGGTCATTACTCCAAATCCTCCTTACCGATGTGATATTGACAGAGTGAGATGGTACGGCGGTCATTACTCCAAATCCTCCTTACCGATGTGATATTGACAGAGTGAGATGGTACGGCGGTCATTACTCCAAATCCTCCTTACCGATGTGATATTGACAGAGTGAGATGGTACGGCGGTCATTACTCCAAATCCTCCTTACCGATGTGATATTGACAGAGTGAGATGGTACGGCGGTCATTACTCCAAATCCTCCTTACCGATGTGATATTGACAGAGTGAGATGGTACGGCGGTCATTACTCCAAATCCTCCTTACCGATGTGATATTGACAGAGTGAGATGGTACGGCGGTCATTACTCCAAATCCTCCTTACCGATGTGATATTGACAGAGTGAGATGGTACGGCGGTCATGACTCCAAATCCTCCTTACCTATGTGATATTGACAGAGTGAGATGGTACGGCGGTCATGACTCCAAATCCTCCTTACCGATGTGATATTGACATGGTGAGATGGTACGGCGGTCATGACTCTAAATCCTCCTTACCTATGTGATATGACAGAGTGAGATGGTACGGCGGTCATGACTCCAAATCCTCCTTACCTGTGTGATATTGACAGGGTGAGATGGTACAGCGGTCATGACTCCAAATCCTCATTACCGATGTGATATTGGCATGGTGAGATGGTACGGCGGTCATGACTCTAAATCCTCCTTACCTATGTGATATTGACAGAGTGAGATGGTACGGCGGTCATGACTCCAAATCCTCCTTACCTATGTGATATTGGCAGATGAGATGGTACGGCGGTCATGACTCCAAATCCTCCTTACCTATGTGATATTGACAGGGTGAGATGGTACAGCGGTCATGACTCCAAATCCTCATTACCGATGTGATATTGGCATGGTGAGATGGTACGGCGGTCATAACTCCAAATCCTCCTTACCTGTGTGATATTGGCATGGTGAGATGGTACGGCGGTCATGACTCTAAATCCTCCTTACCTATGTGATATTGGCATGGTGAGATGGTACGGCGGTCATGACTCCAAATCCTCCTTACCTATGTGATATTGGCATGGTGAGATGGTACGGCGGTCATGACTCCAAATCCTCCTTACCTATGTGATATTGGCATGGTGAGATGGTACGGCGGTCATGACTCCAAATCCTCCTTACCAATGTGATATTGGCAGGGTGAGATGGTACACGGAGGGGTGTTGCTGTATGCATGTGATCTCCTCACATAGAGTTATGGGTTTAGGAGTGGGTTGCTGTATGCATGTGATCTCCTCACATAGAGTTTATGGGTTTAGGAGTGGGTTGCTGTATGCATGTGATCTCCTTACATAGAGGTATGGGTTTAGGTGGGGGTTGCTGTATGCATGTAATCTCCTCACATAGAGTTATGGGTTTAGGAGGGGGGTTGCTGTATGCATGTGATCTCCTCACATAGAGTTATGGGTTTAGGAGTGGGTGGGGTTGCTGTATGCATGTGATCTCCTCACATATAGTTATGGGTTTAGGAGTGGGTGGGGTTGCTGTATGCATGTGAACTCCTCACATAGAGTTATGGGTTTAGGAGTGGGTTGCTGTATGCATGTGATCTCCTCACATAGAGTTATGGGTTTAGGAGTGGGTGGGGTTGCTGTATGCATGTGAACTCCTCACATAGAGTTATGGGTTTAGGAGTGGGTTGCTGTATGCATGTGATCTCCTCACATAGAGTTATGGGTTTAGGAGTGGGTGGGGTTGCTGTATGCATGTGAACTCCTCACATAGAGTTATGGGTTTAGGAGGGGGTTGTTGTATACATGTGATCTCCTCACATAGAGTTATGGGTTTAGGAGTGGGTGGGGTTGCTGTATGCATGTGATCTCCTCACATAGAGTTATGGGTTTAGGAGTGGGTGGGGTTGCTGTATGCATGTGATCTCCTCACATAGAGTTATGGGTTTAGGAGTGGGTGGGGTTGCTGTATGCATGTGATCTCCTCACATAGAGTTATGGGTTTAGGAGTGGGTGGGGTTGCTGTATGCATGTGATCTCCTCACATAGAGTGATGGGTTTAGGAGGGGGTTGCTGTATGCATGTGATCTCCTCACATAGAGTTATGGGTTTAGGAGGAGGTTGCTATATGCATGTGATCTCCTCACATAGAGTTATGGGTTTAGGAGGGGGTTGCTGTATGCATGTAATCTCCTCACATAGAGTTATGGGTTTAGGAGGAGGTTGCTATATGCATGTGATCTCCTCACATAGAGTTATGGGTTTAGGAGGAGGTTGCTGTATGCATGTGATCTCCTCACATAGAGTTATGGGTTTAGGAGTGGGTTGCTGTATGCATGTGATCTCCTCACATAGAGGTATGGGTTTAGGTGGGGGTTGCTGTATGCATGTAATCTCCTCACATAGAGTTATGGGTTTAGGAGGGGGGTTGCTGTATGCATGTGATCTCCTCACATAGAGTTATGGGTTTAGGAGTGGGTTGCTGTATGCATGTGATCTCCTCACATAGAGTTATGGGTTTAGGTGGGGGTTGCTGTATGCATGTAATCTCCTCACATAGAGTTATGTGTTTAGGAGGGGGGTTGCTGTATGCATGTGATCTCCTCACATAGAGTTATGGGTTTAGGAGTGGGTTGCTGTATGCATGTGATCTCCTCACATAGAGTTATGGGTTTAGGAGGAGGTTGCTGTATGCATGTGATCTCCTCACATAGAGTGATGGGTTTAGGTGGGGGTTGCTGTATGCATGTGATCTCCTCACATAGAGTTATGGGTTTAGGAGGGGGTGAGGTTGCTGTATGCATGTGATCTCCTCACATAGAGTTATGGGTTTAGGAGGGGGTGAGGTTGCTGTATGCATGTGATCTCCTCACATAGAGTTATGGGTTTAGGAGGGGGTGAGGTTGCTGTATGCATGTGATCTCCTCACATAGAGTTATGGGTTTAGGAGTGGGTTGCTGTATGCATGTGATCTCCTCACATAGAGTTATGGGTTTAGGAGGAGGTTGCTGTATGCATGTGATCTCCTCACATAGAGTGATGGGTTTAGGTGGGGGTTGCTGTATGCATGTGATCTCCTCACATAGAGTTATGGGTTTAGGAGGGGGTGAGGTTGCTGTATGCATGTGATCTCCTCACATAGAGTTATGGGTTTAGGAGGGGGTGAGGTTGCTGTATGCATGTGATCTCCTCACATAGAGTTATGGGTTTAGGAGGGGGTGAGGTTGCTGTATGCATGTGATCTCCTCACATATAGTTATGGGTTTAGGAGGAGGTTGCTGTATGCATGTGAACTCCTCACATAGAGTTATGGGTTTAGGAGGAGGTTGCAGTATGCATGTGATCTCCTCACATAGAGTTATGGGTTTAGGAGGAGGTTGCTGTATGCATGTGATCTCCTCACATAGAGTTATGGGTTTAGGAGTGGGTGAGGTTGCTGTATGTATGTGATCTCCTCACATAGAGTGATGGGTTTAGGAGGAGGTTGCTGTATGCATGTGATCTCCTCACATAGAGTTATGGGTTTAGGTGGGGGTTGCTGTATGCATGTGATCTCCTCACATAGAGTTATGGGTTTAGGAGGAGGTTGCTGTATGCATGTGATCTCCTCACATAGAGTTATGGGTTTAGGAGGAGGTTGCTGTATGCATGTGAACTCCTCACATAGAGTGATGGGTTTAGGTGGGGGTTGCTGTATGCATGTGATCTCCTCACATAGAGTTATGGGTTTAGGAGTGGGGTTGCTGTATGCATGTGATCTCCTCACATAGAGTTATGGGTTTAGGAGGAGGTTGCTGTATGCATGTGATCTCCTCACATAGAGTTATGGGTTTAGGAGTGGGTTGCTGTATGCATGTGATCTCCTCACATATAGTTATGGGTTTAGGAGTGGGTTGCTGTATGCATGTGATCTCCTCACATAGAGTTATGGGTTTAGGTGGGGGTTGCTGTATGCATGTGATCTCCTCACATAGAGTTATGGGTTTAGGAGTGGGTGGGTTTGCTGTATGCATGTGATCTCCACACATAGAGTTATGGGTTTAGGAAGGTTTATTCTATGTACATGAGAATTATTACAGTGATTACCTCTGCTACGAACATCATAGGGAATACGATACATTTCCAATAGCAACAATAGATTCTCAAACAAATGACAGAGTGAATGTCATACAATGTATACATTACATTCTATAATGAACTATAGATAAATATAGATATTCACTGGCATTAGGCTTAGGATTTCCATGAGCAGTTATAATCATTGGATGGCAGAAACATCAGTGCTAATTGTGTTATTTGCAGGAGTTCTTCGAGCATTTAGAGCCATTGGAGGATAGGGACGAGAAGGCTTTCAATGATTATCTATATGCCAAATCATTAGAAATAGAACCTCGAGGATGTAAACAAATTCCAAAATGTGTAAGTATATTTACAATTTGATATTCATATTATTTTTTGTCTTGCAGCTGTATTGATGCAGGATGCCTACAGTTGCAATGTATATGTTGTGCCTGAGGCTCCTGTTGGCTCTGAGGTTTATTCATTAGTTTATACAAATTTATTTTAGCTAGATAGGGAGAGAGAAGAGGCAACTTGGATCTTAAATGCCTTACCTAGGGGCACAATCGTAATGGCTCCATCAGGACTCGAACTCCTGGCCTTTTGCACCTGAAGCAAATGCACTACCACTGCATTATCACGACTTCCAGGTTCATCCATTGTCGTCTGCATCTTCTTTGTGTTGTTTAAGAAATAATATTTTTGCTTATGGTCAGTAATGAACCCCTATTCATTTTGGGGTCAGCTGATGTACAGCCAAGGTGACCTCTAATTACGTATGCAGATTCGCTGTCATCAGTAGAATCGAAGATATGGGTCACTGTTATTTGATTTTGTTGCCACCATTCAAGGGAAACCCAGTGAGGGGGGCTTCCATTTACTATGTACATCTACCACCAGCTGTTGTTATAATTACTGGGCTAAATGTTTGCATTGCCCTTAATGGTAAACCTTCAATGAGAGACATTATTGGGTTTTCGATTACCTCCGATTTATCCCGAAATATGTATTGGTCCTTTTAGTTGAAAGCCTTTGTTTTTATTGGTGTTCCCTAACCATATGTTGCGGTATGATAAATGTGATTTTATCAAAAGCACGTTAATTAATTTATAATCAATTTATAATCAATTTCTACAGTAAAGGATGGATCCATTGGATATGCTGTAGGATATCTGTCGAGATTTAGTAATTTAATAATTATAAGATAAGAAAACTAATGAAAACAGATAGCATATGGTGCAAAGGAAACAACGATAAAAACAGAGGAAGCCAATTAAGAGGACCAATCTACTTTCATGAGTATTCAGGGGCAGTAACTGACTAATGTTTCTCATTGATGAGTTTTATTATGGTGTATTTATACAAGTTGTTTGATTACATGATTTGTCACATTTATCTTATGTAATGATTCCACTTTTTCATTTTAGCCAAAGAAGTTTAATTATTCCATTAAGTCACCGGGCATTCGTCCAACAATGTCACGCCGTAATGAGACACAGTCCAAAAGTCATGCATTCCCCTTCACACCATTTGGTGCTGGATACCAGCGGATAGAGGAGGACCCAGAATCATCATCGCCACAGTGTATGACTCCGCCCACTCCAACTACTCCCATAAGTCCCTGTTCCGTGTCAGGCGGGGATAATGGAGTATTTGCTAATGTTGCAATAGGCCAAGGTTTGTTCCGAGTTCACATTAATGCATGTATTAAAGACTTAGCTTAACCAATTCTCTTCACTGAGAATGAAAATTTAGGACTTTTTAAGGACTTTTAATGACTAAATTTGGTAAATGTAAGGACTGTTTACCGGCATATGCTTTTCCAACATTTGTAATATTTGGCAATATAAATATATTCCAGCAGCAGCATATTTATACAGACATCATTATGTCAATACAGACACAGATCAGTAGAATATTTGCTTTATTTCTTAGCAAAATATAGCTGCTATAGTCAAGGATCATTCTAGAGTGTGATGTGGGCAAACTAGTTGCCCTAGGGACCCTGACTTCTTTGATTTTTTTTTTTTACAATTTTCACACAAAATGTTCACACCCTCTATTCAAATGTTGTATTTAATTGTCATACTGTGCATTTTAACCATATTTTGTTGACGTTAATTAAATTAAATAACACCATTTGAGGATGCTATCAAGCGCTTTCTCACTTCTCCCAAAAATTCTGACCTAGAATGAACCCTGTATAGTAGACTATAGTTCCTCATCAAAATCGGTTGTGCTGAAACGAAATTTAGTTGTAGCAAAATTACGTTTTTCATGAGGTATAATAACCGAATTTCATTGCCATCATGGAAATCTCAAATTTAATGACTTTTTATGACTAATTGGGAATTTTAGCTTTTTTAAGGACTTTTGGGTACCTAATTTAGGACTTTTAAATTTAAGGATTTTTAAGGACCCTTACGAACCCTGGTTCAACCCTTTACTCCACAACAGAAGAGCCCAATTACTCATTTTATATCCATGCTGTTGATAAGCAGTAGGAGCCATTATGATTGTGCCCTTAGGCAAGGCATTTAAATTCCACGTTGCCTCTTCTCTCTCTTCCTCGTGGCAATGGATTCCATCAGGAATGAGGTCTCGAGAGTGATTAATATAAGTTGAAAGAACTTGTTTTGCAATCGAGCTAAAATAAATGTGTACAAATTAAGCATTAGGCACACTGTACTACATACTCTGGGAATTTATAACAGCATGATACAGCAACACTATATGGGAAGCTATAAATAGGTTTTATGGCGTTTATGTGGGAGTAATGAGGTCTCGAGAGTGATTAATATAAGTTGAAAGAACTTGTTTCGCAATCGAGCTAAAATAAATGTGTACAAACCAAGCATTAGGCACACTGTACTACATACTCTGGGAATTTATAACGGCATGATTTGGGAAGCTATAAAGGTGTTTTATGGCGTTTATGTGGGAGTAAAGGGTTTATTAGGCAGATCTTCATAAACCCGAACACATGCTAGCAAGATTGCAGTTTGTGACCCACGCATGAGATGAGGCTACCACTTAGGTGCTGTTGTAGGAAACATGGTCATAGTATAGAGTACTGTAATATTTATAATTGTGTGCTTTTATTTTTGTTGTAATTCATGAAATACCTAACAGCTTGCAAATGAAAATACTTCACTAAAACACGGTAGTCCTCTACATATCCCGATTGTGAATGTGGGTATTTATTGAAGATTATGCGAACAAAGCACAACACTGGAAAGTCACTAAAACAATATTCAAAAATGAGATGATTTGTAGTACATGTAGTATATATGCTGTGCTCTAGGGGCTATTAGGACAACCAAAATAAATGTAAATGCTTGTGGAGCTTCCGTGGTGTAATGGGTGCGGTGTCCGCCTTGTAGCCAAGAGGTTGTGAGTTTGAGCCCCATCAGAACCACGGTAGTGGCGTCCTTAGCACTACTCTTAAATCCACATTGCCTCTTCCTCATGACGATGGATTCCATCAGGAATGATGTCTCGAGAGAAACAAGGTGGTGATGTCCTTAGGCAAGACACTCTAATCCACATTGCCTCTTCTCTCTACATCATGACGATGGATTCCACCAGGAATGACGTCTCGAGAGCGATTAAACTAGTGTTGTAGAAACTTGTTTCGCAATCAAGCTAGAATACATTTGTATAGACTAAATGTGCATATTTATTTTCAGGAACAACTTGTTTCGCAATCGAGCTAGAACACATTTGTATAGACTAAATGTGAATATTTATTTTCAGGAACAACTTTGACATCATCGTCTACAGTAACTGTTCCAACTGCTGAATTGGTTTCTCTTGTCACAGACACTGAACTGCCTCTCTTACAGCCCCCACCCCCTTTGCCCCCACGCAGGAGAAATACAAACACTCGTGATTCAACATCCAGTAATGCTAGTAGTGATGTGTTCAGATCTAATTCTCCGGAGCCCCCTCTCGTTCCACCTAGGACAGATTATGATCAACCACCCCCTGTTCCCCCGCGGCGAGACTCCATGTATAACACAGGGCCACAGCCAAGAACTCCTACTCTAGTTTCACAAACACGAACTGTTCCACCTGTGACGTCACGGACGCAAAGTGTGTCACAATTGCCCGTAGCTTCTGTTCAAAACATGCAGGTGCATAGTGCTACATTGCCACGTTACCATGGAGATAGAGACTCAGTGAGGAGTGAAAACTTGGAAAATATATTCAATTTTAATGGAGAAAATACTAGTGATATTCCAGCATTGCCGCCAAAAACATACAGATCACATGCCCGTAAACAAAGTAGTTAAGCAAAACTTGGTGTAGGCAAATTCCACGAAGTTAGATACAGGCTGCAAAAGTGTTTAGATATCTGAAAAATGTTTCGGTTTTAATTCTTCAAACGTGTTAAAAAAAGATTTCACCTGAAAAGTTCTATTAGCTGTATTCATTTTACAGTTTGGTATTTTCCACGTCATGGTACATGAGACAGGGACGTTTCAATTTGTTATTGGGTGTTACATCAATATTTTGTACATGTACATGATTATTAGAAAACGCAAAGTAGACTGATTTTTTATTAAATTTTAGTACATGAAAGGAGTAAATTTAAAACAGTTAATTTACTCTTCCTTGTTGGGTGGACAATTATGCTAAAGTGTATGGTGTCAGTACCAAAGTTTCAGAAGTATAGAATAATCTTAAATTTGTATATGCTGCGTGTGTTGAACTCCAATGCTGTGTGTACTGGGCTGACGTGCTGAGCCGGCATGCATGCTGTGTGTGCTGAGCATGCTGTATGTGCTGAGCTACCATGCTGTATGTACTGAGCTACCATGCTGTATGTGCTGAGCTACCATGCTGTATGTACTGAGCTACCATGCTGTATGCGCTGAGCTACCATGCTGTATGTGCTGAGCTACCATGCTGTATGTACTGAGCTACCATACTGAATGTGCTGAGCTACCATGCTGTATGTGCTGAGCTACCATATTCCATGCTGTGTGTGCCGAACGCCATGCTGTATTTGCTGAGCCACTGTGCTGCTGAACCGTTCTGCTGTATGCTGAACCGTTGTGCTGAATGCCATGTTGTGTGCTGAGCCGCCATGCTAAGCCACTGTGCTACAAGCGCTGAGCCGCTGTGCTGGGTGTGCTGTCTGTGCTGAGCCGCCATGCTGTGTGTGCTGAACCATTTAGCTGAGCGCCATGTTGTGTGCTGAACCGCCATGCTAAGCCACTGTGCTGTAAGCGTTGAGCCGCTGTGCTGTGCGTGAAAAGTGATTGTATCCGTGATGAATGTGTCACTATAGTTCCAGTCAGTATATACATGTACGTGTTGTTTCATACAGTAACATTTAACTACATCGTCTGTATAACATCTGTCGTCTTGCTCAGTTTCTGTTATTACTGTTACATGCTGTATAACCCAATAAATATTTGCGCCAATTAATTTCCATTTAATGCCGGATCACGACATTTGATGTATTTCCGATTTCATGAATCGTAAATTGAAGCTGGAAAGATCGGAAAGGCTGGCACTTTTGACGTCATGATCGGCCGTAATTTGTGTTAACCTTCTTCAATATTTATTGGGTTACAGTTAATACTGTTGTGCTTAGGTATACACAGATGAAGAGCTTGATGTTTGGTTACATATTTACAAAACTTTATAATAATGAGAAGACATTACAGGGTTCATTCTAGGTCAGAATTTTTGGGAGAAGTGAGAAAGCGCGTGATCGCTTCCTTAAATGGTGTTCTTTAATATACTTCTGCAAAATAGGGTTAAATTGCACAGTACAACCATTAAATACAACATTTGAATAGAAGGAGTGCTTTATAATGGGCCAGTGTATCTTACTAGATTGTTTGAAAATCGTAAAAAACAAAAAAAATTAAATTTTTTTTAGGGAGAAGTGGGGTCCACAGACGGCGACAATTTCGCCCTCTAGAATGATCACTGCATTACGAATGACATGAACCAAACTAGATACAGTGTATGATGATGAATGGAAAGCGACATTTTGCAATATATACAACCCTCCTTTATGGTTCTGTTAATGAACAGTGCTTATAGCAGTATTAATGCTCAGATTTGTAATCGAAACCTGGCTTATGCCAATATAGTTCTAAACCAGGGTCAATATGATATCTTCTATTTTTGGAACTGTCTGGTTATACTACAGCATCTGGATTTTCTATTCTAGTCTCCGAAATTAAGGTTTTATCCTTGTATAAATTTCTCCTCATGTAAGATTTATCGTTGTCACAAATTTCTGCCCACCGAAAGTTTCATTTTAATATTAATTTCTGTCCACCATATATGAAGGAAATTTGCTGAAAGATCATTATAACTTGGTGAAAGATCACTAACCTTGGTGAAAGATCACTGAATTTGCTGAAAGATCACTAAGCTTGCTTCAGTATAGTGTGGAGCTAAGCTTATTTCTAGAACCGTTATCCGTCTATTCAGAAGGTAAAATCTGTCTATTCAGAAGGTCATCAATTTTATCCGTCTATTCAGAAGGTCATCAATTTTATCTGTCTATTCAGAAGGTCATCAATTTTAGCCATCTATTCAGAAGGTCATCAATTTTATCTGTCTATTCAGAAGGTCATCAATTTTATCCGTCTATTCAGAAGGTCATCAATTTTATCCGTCTATTAAGGTCATCAATTTTATCCGTCTATTCAGAAGGTCATCAATTTTATCCGTCTATTCAGAAGGTCATCAATTTTATCCATCTATTCAGAAGGTCATCAATTTATGAATGTGCCACCTTTGTTGCTTCCAGTACCCATAAATGTGCTTCTCGCGATATAATTACAGGGTCCCTCAAACGCATATAATTATAGTCCATTGATAAGGTCATGAAGATGTGACCAGCCTCTTTGGGTATGTTTTTATTTCGGATGATTAGTATTCGCGAGTTATGAATTAGTTGTCAATGTGTAGAAATACAATGCAAAACAATGTCTCGTATTAATTAACGTGTTCTATAGTAGATGTATCCGTGGATCTGTTGCAGGCAGTTTAGGACTGTAACAATTTACTTGGCTCATAATTCAATTACATCCAACGCACATTTCTATGAAAGTATGGCTCTTGTAATGAGCAACATTGCTGGTGTTTCTATTACCTCCCTTAGCAGATCAAGTCTGATCTATCCATAAATATATATTGGTCTTTTAGTACAATGTAGCACAATTTAAAAATGAGAAATTCATGAAATTTAGTTTTGACGAATCTGGCGGGGATCATACAATTTTAAACAACAGGTTTTCGAAGTTACAGTAACTACACATAATACCACATTATCAGCAATACACTGCATCCTGAAGTCGCTACCGGTTGCCCATATCAGCGATGCCTCCTGAAGAGATTAGTCAATTTAGATCTTTGGAGGATAGTGCAATGATACAGACAGAGACCCATTCCAGAGTCTCCTCTGGTTCTTTTACGTGCACGGTGTACAGCATCGACATGAGACCTCGGTCTAAATTCCCATCCGAAAGACTGTTAATTTTATTAGGGTCAGACGGGGGATCGAACCTGCGATCCCTGGTTTACCAGTCCAGCGCGTTACCACTGGACTACAGATCCGTCTGTATCGCTGAAGCATTGCCGTCAATGATTTAATTTATAGTGATTATATCAATTAATAATCTGCGATTAGCAGCTTCTATAATATGGTGCAGTTATTGGGAAGTAAAATCAACATGCAATTTAATTGGCTCGCGGTCCGTCACCTTTGTTCTGATTTGGCATTTTACGTGGAGACATGTTATTTTTTGATGCATGAATAGCGTTTATCATGGATCCTCATGAAAGGTATTGTAAGGGTTAAAAAATGTTGCAAATTCTAAATATCGAACATCAAAGCTCGACATTCCGTATGTGTTAAATGAAACTCACTTTAGATATACAATGAATGAAATTGGGTGGCCGAGTGGTTGATATCAGTTGTCCCTCACCACTACTGGTTCGAATCCAACTGGGGGTGTCTAAATTGTTCATTATGTGAGGAAGCTATCCAGCTGGCTTGCCAAAGGTCGGTGGTTCTGTCCGGGTGATCGTCTTTGTCTGAAATACTGTTGGATTGGGCACCCGGGGGTGTTCCTCCGCCAATAATAGCTGGAGTCGCCATATAACCTAAGCTGTTTGTGCAACTTTAACCCTTTCAACCCCACAGGCCTCTAAATAGGCTTATGAAAAGTGTAGATCCAGCTCATAACGAGCCGTCTCATCAGGATCTGCACTTTTTTGCCAGTAATAATTATTACTATTTTTAGATAAAATTACCCATTTTGATAAATGAACTGGTCCAAATGTAATTTTCTTATTAATTTATTGGTCTAAAAATAGCATGCACCAGTCCAGGTCAGTTACTTGGGGTTGAATGGGTTAAACCCCAAAAACAAACAAAACTGTAATGAAATGGAAATTGATGGTGTGTGAATTGAATAGTATGGAAAGCATAGTGTTATGGTCACCTTTATGGGGAATCGTTACCTCTCTGGGAATTGTTGTACGTCTTTGGGGAATCATTATACCTCTTTGGGGGCATCGTAACCTCTTCTGGGAATAGTTATACCTCTTTGGGGAATCGTTCTCTTCTGGGAATTGTTGTACCTCTTTGGGGGCATCGTAACCTCTTCTGGGAATCGTTATGCCTCTTTGGGGAATCGTTACACCTGTTAGGCAGTGGTTTATATTTCATCACGGTATTCTTATTATGATCAAACCTTTATTTCTTTGTGTGTTAAAACATTTTATAGGGAAACCCTTTATTTCTTGATTGTATAAATCATTTATTTCTTTGTGGGATAAACCTTTATTTCTTGAGGGGGGGGGGGGGGGGGTGATATAACTTTTGTTTCTTGATGGTATAGACCTTCTATTTCTTTGTGTGGAAATGAAACCTTTATTTCTTGAGGGATAATACCGTTATTTCTTTGTGGGATATTGTGCACACTATACTGCTCTCTATATTGGCGACTGACAGGGGGAACCCTGCCTGTCAACATACACAATCAACCACTATACTGCTCTCTATATTGGTGACTGACAGGGGGAACCCTGCCTGTCAACATACACAATCAACCACTCTCTGTATTGGCGACTGACAGGAGGAACCCTGCCTGTCAACATACACAATCAACCACTATACTGCTCTCTATATGGGCAACTGACAGGGGGAACCCTGCCTGTCAACATACACAATCGACCACTATACTGCTCTCTATATTGGCGACTGACAGGGGGAACCCTGCCTGTCAACATACACAATCAACCACTATACTGCTCTCTATATTGGCGACTGACAGGGGGAACCCTGCCTGTCAACATACACAATCAACCACTATACTGCTCTCTATATTGGTGACTGACAGGGGGAACCCTGCCTGTCAACATACACAATCAACCACTATACTGCTCTCTGTATTGGCGACTGACAGGAGGAACCCTGCCTGTTAACATACACAATCAACCACTATACTGCTCTCTATATTGGCGACTGACAGGGGGAACCCTGCCTGTCAACATACACAATCAACCACTATACTGCTCTCTATATGGGCAACTGACAGGGGGAACCCTGCCTGTCAACATACACAATCAACCACTATACTGCTCTCTATATTGGCGACTGACAGGGGGAACCCTGCCTGTCAACATACACAATCAACCACTATACTGCTCTCTATATTGGCGACTGACAGGGGGAACCCTGCCTGTCAACATACACAATCAACCACTATACTGCTCTCTATATGGGCAACTGACGGCATACACAATCAACCACTATACTGCTCTCTATATTGGCGACTGACAGGGGGAACCCTGCCTGTCAACATACACAATCAACCACTATACTGCTCTCTATATGGGCGACCGACAGGGGGAATCCTGCCTGTCAACATACACAATCAACCACTATACTGCTCTCTATATGGGCGACTGACAGGGGGAATCCTGCCTGTCAACATACACAATCAACCACTATACTGCTCTCTATATGGGCGACTGACAGGGGGAATCCTGCCTGTCAACATACACAATCAACCACTAATACTGCTCTCTATATTGTCAAACATTTCTATTTTGTGTTTTCAGTGATGTTTTCCATAGTGTAATCAAGGGTGCATGTCTGAGAGAGGTGAAGTAAATCTATTAGCAGAGGTTCTCTGTGATAATAATAATAATGTGGAAATGTGTAATACTTTTGTTATCACTTCCCCCTCACTCTACATTCTGTATATGTTATCACTTCCCCCCCTCACTCTACAGTATGTATATGTTATCACTTCCCCCCACTCTACATCCTGTATAGTTATCACTTCCCCCTCACTCTACATCCTGTATATGTTATCACTTCCTCCCATCACTCTACAGTATGTATATGTTATCACTTCCTCCCATCACTCTACAGTATGTATATGTTATCACTGCCCCCTCCACTCTACAGTATGTGTATGTTATCACTGCCCCCTCCACTCTACAGTCTGTGTATGTTATCACTTCCCCCTCCACTCTACAGTCAGACTTCATGTGATACGATGTCCAGGATTGGTGTCGCCTCGAGTCTATGTTCAGGTATGGTGTTGACATTTACTGGTCTGGTCTATGTACATGTATGGTGACCCAATGATCTGGTTTATGTCCTGGTATGTCACCATGATCTGCTTTATGTCCTGGTATGTCACCATGATCTGGTTTATGTCCTGGTATGTCACCATGATCTGCTTTATGTCACCATGATCTGCTTTATGTCCTGGTATGTCACCATGATCTGGTTTATGTCCTGGTATGTCACCATGATCTGGTTTATGTCCTGGTATGTCACCATGATCTGCTTTATGTCCTGGTATGTCACCATGATCTGGTTTATGTCCTGGTATGTCACCATGATCTGCTTTATGTCCTGGTATGTCACCATGATCTGCTTTATGTCACCATGATCTGGTTTATGTCCTGGTATGTCACCATGATCTGCTTTATGTCACCATGATCTGGTTTATGTCCTGGTATGTCACCATGATCTGCTTTATGTCCTGGTATGTCACCATGATCTGGTTTATGTCCAGTTATAATGACATGATGATCTATCTATATCCTGGTATGATGTGACCATGATAAGGTCTATGCCGTGACCGATCATGATACGGTCTATGCCCTGGTATGACATGACCGATCATGATCTGGTTTATGTCATGGTATGATGTCATCACGATACGGTCTTGGTATGATGTCGCCATTATCTGATTTATGTCGTATGATGTTGCCATCATATGGTCAATGTCATGTTTTGGTATAATAGCAACATGATATGGTCTATGTCTTGGTATGTTATCAACATGATGTGGTCTATGTCCCAGTATGATGTCTATACCATGGTATAATGTCACATGATCTGGTCTATGTCCTGGTAGGTGTCACATTATCTGGTCTATGTCCTGGTATGATGTCACATGATTGGTCTATGTCCTGGTAGGTGTCACCATGTCTATGTCTTCTCATCCATTACGCCACGGAAACTCCACAAACATTTACTATGGCTAGAACGCAGCGTATATATCTTAAATGCCTTGCCTAAGGGCACAATAGTAATGGCTACAGCTGGGCGCAAACTCTCGACCGTTCGCATCTGCTTCCATTGCACTATCACGACTTCCACCGGCATATTTATGTAAACCAACTGCATACACCGATGTGACTATTTCCCAATATTTTATTATGGCATAAAATAGATTTTAACATATCGGTCTTCATCTGTGTTTTCTTTATCTGAAAAGGATTTAAATACTTATCACTGTACAAATTATTGTGTTTATAGTAACCGAAGACCAACAAAACCAATGAATATATCTCCCAATAAGTTGCAGCATGTCATGAATTATGGCCAATCGAAAAAATAACTAGTTTTTCACTTTAAAACTTAAAAAAAATAAAAACATGCCTATATTTTATATCTACATGTACGTTAAATGAAGTTCGACTGACGGAGGGTACAGACTTTATTCTAACCAATCCAAGTGCTGCCAATCTGCACATGGCCTTCCTATATTTCTTATATACAAAATGTAGATCAGCTTCCAAGACTAGTAGGAGATAAGACTTTATTCTAAACAATCCCAAGTGCTGCCCATGTCAGACTTTATTCTAAACAATCCCAAGTGTTGCCTGTGTCAGACTTTATTCTAAACAATCCCAAGTGTTGCCTGTGTCGGACTTTATTCTAAACAATCCCAAGTGCTGCCCGTGTCAGACTTTATTCTAAACAATCCCAAGTGCTGCCCATGTCAGACTTTATTCTAAACAATCCCAAGTGTTGCCCGTGTCAGACTTTATTCTAAACAATCCCAAGTGCTGCCCAGGTCAGACTTTATTCTAATCCCAAAGTGCTCAGTGTCAATCAGCACAGGCCTTCCTTTATTTCGTATATAAATCAGCATCAAAGACTACTGGCCTCTTCACATTATATACTCACTCGATTTCTTTATACGATTTCTTTATGCGATTTCTTTTCAAATATTTTTGGCTTATATTTCCTCTTTTGTTTCCTACAAATAAATGAAATGAATGGTAAATATTACAAATTACAAATGCATCAATACTTTTATAGTTAATCCGCATACATTCAATCGTACAATAGTGTGGGGCTATTTCACAATCCACTTTATTGCTACTTATATATGTATGCATGCTCGTCTATTAGCAGTTCATGGACGTCACCAAGTTTTTACCTCCTTTTACTGACTGTCAATGAGAGCTTATACCTGTGCACATAGCATCCCAAACCACACTGTAAACTTGACGGGGAACATTCAAGATAAATGCATCTGTGATGCCGCTGTAAATGCTACGTTCAGGGAGGCATGCATGTGTTTGAGTAATTAACCCATATGAACGACGCCCCCTGAAGAGAATTGTCATATTAGTTGAGGTTTTATTTTGTAGGTGCAGGAAATAGTGAAAATACTAAGTGAGTCCCAATCCAGAAGCTCTGCTGCTACATTTACTTGGCCAGTGAAAAGCAGTGACATTGGGGAAACGAAGGCACGGCTGTTGATGAGAGGTTAAATACGAGACCCAATCCAGAAGCTCCACCGCTACATTTACTTGGCCAGTAAAAAGCAGTGACATTGGGGAAATGATGGCACGGCTGTTGATGAGAGGTTAAATACGAGACCCAATCCAGAAGCTCCACCGCTACATTTACTTGGCCAGTGAAAAGCAGTGACATTGGGGAAACGATGGCACGGCTGTTGATGAGAGGTTAAATACGAGACCCAATCCAGAAGCTCCACCGCTACATTTACTTGGCCAGTAAAAAGCAGTGACATTGGGGAAACGATGGCACGGCTGTTGATGAGAGGTTAAATACGAGACCCAATCCAGAAGCTCCACTGCTACATTTACTTGGCCAATGAAAAGCAGTGACATTGGGGAAACGGAGGCACGACTGTTGTAAGAGGTTAAATACGAGACCCAATCCAGAAGCTCCACCGCTACATTTACTTGGCCAGTGAAAAGCAGTGACATCGGGGAAACGAAGGCACGGCTGTTGTCGAGAGGTTAAATACAATTGGGAGATAAGGAATGGCTGAACTATATAGAGCAATTACAGTAATATGACACACATGATAATCTCAACCAATCAGATTAAATGTCTCAAAACTCCCACGTTGAATCCGATCCAGCCAATCAAGAAGCTTGTTCAAGTTGGAATGATGTTCTGTAACTCTGATAATAACAATGTGATCTTCCGCAAATAAAAAAGTTATTTTCTCATTTATACAACAGCCTAAATAATAATGAAAATTCAAATAAGCTTGCGACATACTTTCCCATTGGGTTGCCTCGTACTTCAAGTATATTGCGTTTCATCAGACTGTGAAACCTATCTAACAATAAGTGACCCTCAGGCTGAAAATAAACATATATATAATTATTCAAATGCCTGCATTGATTAATAAATTGGGCGTTGTATATCGTAATACAATTACAACCAACTTAAGTTGTATTCTCGTTATGCTCTGTATGTGACTGTCCCATACCAGCAATTGTAATAAAACATAAACTGCTTTGTATGTGACTGTCCCATACCAGCAACTGTAATAAAACATAAACTGCTCTGTGTGTGACTGTCCCATACCAGCAATTGTAATAAAACATAAACTGCTCTGTGTGTGACTGTCCCATACCAGCAATTGTAATAAAACATAAACTGCTTTGTATGTGACTGTCCCATACCAGCAATTGTAATAAAACATAAACTGCTCTGTGTGTGACTGTCCCATACCAGCAATTGTAATAAAACATAAACTGCTCTGTATGTGACTGTCCCATACCAGCAACTGTAATAAAACATAAACTGCTCTGTATGTGACTGTCCCATACCAGCAATTGTAATAAAACATGCCAACACAGATTTCTCTGATATGAACTATATTGGGTGTGTTAAAAGTTGGCTACCTTCGGCCTCCATACTCTTTAAACACATGCAATGTAGTTCATACCCCGATGGAAATGATTAGCCTGCGATTCATTCCTTAAAAACAATATTTAAAAAAATGTTAAAACTGTTGGATATAAATTATATGTCGATTGTTCCCAGCAGGAAACTAGTAATATATATATATATGTGGTCCTCTACATTGTTCCTAGCAGGGAACTAGTAATATATATATATATGTGGTCCTCTCTACATTGTTCCTAGCAGGGAACTAGTAATATATATGTGGTCCTCTCTACATTGTTCCTAGCAGGGAACTAGTAATATATATATATATGTGGTCCTCTCTACATTGTTCCTAGCAGGGAACTAGTAATATATATATATATATGGTCCTCTCTACATTGTTCCTAGCAGGGAACTAGTAATATAATATATATGTGTGGTCCTCTCTACATGGTTCCTAGCAGGGAACTAGTAATATAATATATGTGGTCCTCTCTACATTGTTCCTAGCAGGGAACTAGTAATATAATATATGTGGTCCTCTCTACATTGTTCCTAGCAGGGAACTAGTAATATAATATATGTGGTCCTCTCTACATTGTTCCTAGCAGGGAACTAGTAATACATATATATATGTGGTCCTCTCTACATTGTTCCTAGCAGGGAACTAGTATACATATATATATGTGGTCCTCTCTACATTGTTCCTAGCAGGGAACTAGTAATATATATATATATGTGGTCCTCTACATTGTTCCTAGCAGGGAACTAGTAATATATATATATATATGTGGTCCTCTCTACATTGTTCCTAGCAGGGAACTAGTAATATATATATATATGTGGTCCTCTCTACATCCGAAAATAAAAAGCCTTTCAAAAATCATTCGGCTAATTCATTTTCTTTAAGATTAACAACCGTATGCTGCTGATGATGATTATGAGTATAGTAGAAATCAAACCTTCAACTCTCTTAGTGAGCCAACAAGTTCATCGCTTAATTTCACTTCAAAGTCTGGTTCTTCATATCTGATTATCTAGTAAAGGATTCTAAGCAAAAGCATTATTAGTAACACAGGCATCCGACACATACACAGAACCCCCATCCCCCAGGTTACTACACCCAAGGACCACATCACAACCCCAAATAGTCCACCTGTACAAAGGTTATTATCACGACAAATATAGGTTGTACGGACTTACAGACATTAGTTTAATCGGTCTTGAGACCTCATTCCTGATGGAATCCATCGACATGAGGAAGAGAGAAGAGGACATGTGGATTTAGGAGTCTTGGCCAAGGACATCACCATGGTTACGGTAGGGTTC
Organism: Archivesica marissinica; assembly: GCA_014843695.1. Classification (NCBI taxonomy): domain Eukaryota; kingdom Metazoa; phylum Mollusca; class Bivalvia; order Venerida; family Vesicomyidae; genus Archivesica; species Archivesica marissinica. The sequence continues at coordinate 14,803,617 of CM026404.1, read as the reverse complement.
GACCTCACACCCTCTCAATTATGAGGCCGACACAGTATCCATTTCACCATGGAGGCTCCAGATCAGCATATACGGGTATAATCACATATTTACTACAGACCACCAGGTGCGTAGTTGCCTTGACGCCACAATGCCTGGGCTTCCAGATTATTTTCAGGATTATTTTTTTGCTGGATATACAGTACTAGATAAAAAACTGAACTTTTCTTATGTGTTTGTTAGTGTATAAAGTTCCCATAAAAGGTACCAGAGTGCACCATTTGATGTCTAGCTTTCAAAAAATTCGGGAAGAAGGCCCCCAGACCATGCCTAATTTAGTTCAAACGGGCTTGTACATCATTTTCTGCTGGCTACGCCGCTGACCACAGTATATATCTAGTGAAGATCACAGACGAGTGTGAAACTGTCGTCAAGGATACTTTCTTTTACTCAATGTTTTAGTTCTGTACAGCTCTCTTGCTTTATGCTCCGCCCTCTTCTTTGCACGCGTCTCCATTACTTTATCCTTGGCTTTTATTTCACTCTTAATGGACTTCAATCTGTGAACACAAAAACAAACTTTATACAGCTAAAATTGAAATCTTTTTGATAATTAAGCACATTACACGCACTCTGGACTGTATGTATAAAAGTAGTTCCATCACCGCTATAGAATACAGCTGATGGTGCCATGAGTAAACTGTTACATCAGACATGGGGCTGCACTAAGATGGTCATTTTAAGCTGGAAGACTGCTTGTTTGTTCTGGTTTTAACCGTTTTACGCCTGCAGTACCACAATTTTGGGCTATTATCGCCAGTGGGTAGTTTACCTAACAACACCTTTCCTGGGCACGCTCCAGCATTTAACCAGTACTTGGTGCACCAACCTCCATAAGAAATTGTTAACTTTTTCATATCAATGAGTTGGAAGACTGATTAAAAAACAAACTGTATAATAATTTACTCATTTTGTACCCTCATGCATTATTCTGTTGGACAAGCACTGGGTCATGTTTTGTACCCTCATGCATTATTCTGCTGGACAAGCACTGGGTCATGGTTTGTGCCCTCATGCATTATTCTGCTGGACAAGCACTGGGTCATGTTTTGTACCCTCATGCATTATTCTGCTGGACAAGCACTGGGTCATGTTTTGTACCCTCATGCATTATTCTGCTGGACAAGCACTGGGTCATGTTTTGTACCCTTATGCATTATTCTGTTGGACAAGCACTAGGTCATGTTTTGTACCCTCATGCATTATTCTGTTGGACAGCACTGGGTCATGTTTTGTACCCTCATGCATTATTCTGTTGGACAAGCACTGGGTCATGGTTTGTACCCTCATGCATTATTCTGCTGGACAAGCACCGGGTCATGGTTTGTACCCTCATGCATTATTCTGCTGGACAAGCACTGGGTCATGGTTTGTACCCTCATGCATTATTCTGTTGGACAAGCACTGGGTCATGGTTTGTACCCTCATACATTATTCTGCTGGACAAGCACTGGGTCATGGTTTGTACCCTCATACATTATTCTGCTGGACAAGCACCGGGTCATGGTTTGTACCCTCATACATTATTCTGCTGGACAAGCACTGGGTCATGGTTTGTACCCTCATGCATTATTCTGTTGGACAAGCACTGGGTCATGGTTTGTGCCCTCATTCTGTTGGACAAGCACTGGGTCATGGTTTGTGCCCTCATTCTGCTGGACAAGCACTGGGTCAAGGTTTGTGCCCGCATTCTGTTGGACAAGCACTGGGTCATGTTGTGTGCCCTCTTTCTGCTGGACAAGCACTGGGTCATGTTGTGTGCCCTCATTCTGCTGGACAAGCACTGGGTCATGTTGTGTACCCTCATCCTGCTGGACAAGCACTGGGTCATGTTTCACTAACAAAAACTAAACTAAACACAGCATGATCACTATTATTTCCTAAATCCAAAGCATAAGAAATATGTAACAGTTTACCTGAAGAAACTATTGTCTTTCACTCTTTTCCGTTTTTCAATTGCAGCTAATTTTGTCTGAAGATAAAATGTCCATAATGATATTACTAAAGTGGCAACTTTATACGATACACATACTTTACTAACACGGGAAAGTGGAAACTGGATATAGATACACATACTTTACTAACACGGGAAAGTGGAAACTGGATATAGATACACATACTTTACTAACACGGGAAAGTGGAAACTGGATATAGATACACATACTTTACTAACACGGGAAAGTGGAAACTGGATATAGATACACATACTTTACTAACACGGGAAAGTGGAAACTGGATATAGATACACATACTTTACTAACACGGGAAAGTGGAAACTGGATATAGATACACATACTTTACTAACACGGGAAAGTGGAAACTGGATATAGATACACATACTTTACTAACACGGGAAAGTGGAAACTGGATATAGATACACATACTTTACTAACACGGGAAAGTGGAAACTGGATATAGATACACATACTTTACTAACACGGGAAAGTGGAAACTGGATATAGATACACATACTTTACTAACACGGGAAAGTGGAAACTGGATATAGATACACATACTTTACTAACACGGGAAAGTGGAAACTGGATATAGATACACATACTTTACTAACACGGGAAAGTGGAAACTGGATATAGATACACATACTTTACTAACACGGGAAAGTGGAAACTGGATAAGATACACATACTTTACTAACACGGGAAAGTGGAAACTGGATATAGATACACATACTTTACTAACACGGGAAAGTGGAAACTGGATATAGATACACATACTTTACTAACACGGGAAATGGAAACTGGATATAGATACACATACTTTACTAACACGGGAAAGTGGAAACTGGATATAGATACACATACTTTACTAACACGGGAAAGTGGAAACTTGATAGATACACATACTTTACTAACACGGGAAAGTGGAAACTGGATATAGATACATATATTTTACAAACATGGGAATATGGCAACTTGATAGATACATATATTTTACAAACATGTGAAAGTGGCAACTTGATAGATACATATATTTTACAAACATGGGAATATGGCAACTTGATAGATACACATATTTTACAAACATGGGAATATGGCAACTTGATAGATACATATATTTTACAAACATGGGAATATGGCAACTTGATAGATACATATATTTTACAAACATGGGAAAGTGGCAACTTGATAGATACATATATTTTACAAACATGGGAATATGGCAACTTGATAGATACATATATTTTACAAACATGTGAAAGTGGCAACTTGATAGATACATATATTTTACAAACATGGGAATATGGCAACTTGATAGATACACATATTTTACAAACATGGGAATATGGCAACTTGATAGATACATATATTTTACAAACATGGGAATATGGCAACTTGATAGATACATATATTTTACAAACATGGGAAAGTGGCAACTTGATAGATACATATATTTTACAAACATGGGAATATGGCAACTTGATAGATACATATATTTTACAAACATGTGAAAGTGGCAACTTGATAGATACATATATTTTACAAACATGGGAATATGGCAACTTGATAGATACATATATTTTACAAACATGGGAATATGGCAACTTGATAGATACATATATTTTACAAACATGGGAATATGGCAACTTGATAGATACACATACTTCACAAACACGGGAATATGACAACTTGATAAATACACTTACTTTACAAACATGGGAAAGTTACAATTTAAAAATCACATTTAACAGACAGGACCATGCAATAATAAGTCACTAAAGAAAGGCACATACAATTTAAAAGCGATGTAGCTATACTAAACTTCAGCTAAGCAGAACATTTGATGATGCATGCGAGTAGATTCCATACCGATATTGTTTCCAAACTGTCATATCAAAATCTGCTAGGGACGTAGAAGCTGTAGAGACCTGTTACAGAAGTAAGCTACAAATGTGCTTCCTCGGAGATAGTTGGGACATTATAATAACATGGTGTCTCAACACTGATTATAAGTGGTGTACCTTTTCCTTCAATGCCTTCTCTTTCTTCCTTTTTCTTTCATCTTTCTTGTTCTCCCTCCTCACAGGAGGGTTTACAGAGAGGTTATCGAGGTCACCCACCTCAACATCTTCTACATTATCGGCATCATCCGGAAACAGACCAGCTGACATCTCCTCTAAATGAGTTCTCTGAAATGCATAAGCATTCACTATATATATTATCCCCGACTAGTATAACCGTAAACTGTATACTGCCTAGCGCAATATAACTGCGGTGCCAAATGTTAGCATTCTTCAAGGAGTTTTCAGGGATCATTCTAGAGGGCGATGTGGGCGAAAGTGTCACCCTAGGGACACTGACTTCGCCCTCTGGGCGCCCCACTTCTCCCTTCTTCCTTGGGTTTTTTTACGATTTTCAAATAAAATTTTGTCTAGTAAGATACACTGGCCCATTATAAAGCACTCCTTCTATTCAAATGTTGTATTTAATGGTTTTACTGTGCATTTTAACCCTATTTTGCAGAAGTATATTAAAGAACACCATTTAAGGAAGCTATCAAGCGTTTTCTCACTTCTCCCAAAAATTCTGACCTAGAATGAACCCTGAGTTTTGTATTGGCGATGTCTTAAATTGGCGCATTCCCCCCTCCACAAAAACTCTGATCGGCAAGAGAAACGCAAATAATTCATACTACAAGGGGATAGAAATCTAGTCAAACCTGCCTTAAGCAGCCAGCAAAGGGAACCACAGGAAGTGGCTGCTTAGCACAGGTGGCTGCTTAATAGAGGTCAAATGTATAATAAAACAACATATTGGGAATCAGTGCAATGGCTGCTTAATACAGGTTGGCTGCTTAATGGAGGTGACCATTAACACAGGTTTGACTGTAATCACGCTTCTTGACATGTTTAAATCATATTGCATGGTAAATTAATTGGAAATGTAGTACTTATTACAATGCAAACAAACAATGACCGAGTACCATTGTGTGCGCAGTGGCTAGTCAATGCTGTCAACAAGTTATCAAACATACCCAAGATTATTACCGATTCCTTTGCGAAAGCCTGACTGTAGGAACATATACTATAATACACATGCAACATATTACTACCGGTACTATTTTTTCACTAGTTTATATATATATTATAAAAATTAACTATATCTATACATAAATAGTCTCTGACTAGTAGAACCATAAACTGTATGTGAACATTCAACAAAATTCCTAAACGATCACCTGGTGTTTTATAATAATTGGAGCAAACTAATAGTCATACAATATAAATATTTTCATATTGTCATTTAATGATTTTTATTCCAGATGACTGGAATTCATTGCATAAAAATCTGTAATAAAATTATTCAATTAAGATGATATGAATATTGATATTATATGGTTATTAGTTTCAGATCATCTTTTGCTATTTTGACTGTGCCATCTGTTTCTATAGCATTTAAATGCATGTTCTTACCTCAGTCGGTACATCTTTGACTGTGCCATCTGTTTCTATCGCATTTAAATGCATGTTCTTACCTCAGTCGGTGCATCTTTGACTGTGCCATCTGTTTCTATAGCATTTAACTGCATGTTCTTACCTCAGTCGGTACATCTTTGACTGTGCCATCTGTTTCTATCGCATTTAAATGCATGTTCTTACCTCAGTCGGTGCATCTTTGACTGTGCCATCTGTTTCTATCACATTTAAATGCATGTTCTTACCTCAGTCGGTGCATCTTTGACTGTGCCATCTGTTTCTATCACATTTAAATGCACATTCTTACCTCAGGCGGTGCATCTTTGACTGTGCCATCTGTTTCTATCACATTTAACTGCACGTTCTTACCTCAGTCGGTGCATCTTTGACTGTGCCATCTGTTTCTATCGCATTTAACTGCATGTTCTTACCTCAGTCGGTACATCTTTGACTGTGCCATCTGTTTCTATCGCATTTAACTGCACGTTCTTACCTCAGTCGGTACATCTTTGACTGTGCCATCTGTTTCTATCGCATTTAACTGCACGTTCTTACCTCAGTCGGTGCATCTTTGACTGTGCCATCTGTTTCTATCACATTTAACTGCACATTCTTACCTCAGTCGGTACATCTTTGACTGTGCCATCTGTTTCTATCACATTTAACTGCACGTTCTTACCTCAGTCTGTACATCTTTGACTGTGCCATCTGTTTCTATCGCATTTAACTGCATGTTCTTACCTCAGTCGGTGCATCTTTGACTGTGCCATCTGTTTCTATCGCATTTAACTGCATGTTCTTACCTCAGTCGGTGCATCTTTGACTGTGCCATCTGTTTCTATCCCATTTAACTGCATGTTCTTACCTCAGTCGGTGCATCTTTGACTGTGCCATCTGTTTCTATCCCGTTTAACTGCATGTTCTTACCTCAGTCGGTGCATCTTTGACTGTGCCATCTGTTTCTATCACATTTAACTGCATGTTCTTACCTCAGTCGGTGCATCTTTGACAGATGGAAATTTGGCATCCAGTGCCCTCTTTATTCTCTCTTCTACTTTTAACTTTTTCATTTCCTTACTCTTAGCTTTCTGCAACAAATCCTAAAAAAAACACAAACACAATTTGTCAATGATAAAGTTGTGCCTAACTAAGATTTTTTATCACATGTATGAGTTACGATGAACCAATCAAATCTATCAAAGGAGGATAAGGCCAAGAAGGAACAAGTCTATTGCAGATCCTTTCATGTCCTTTAATTCAAACATCGTCAATTATTTGTGATATATACTTATCTTTTTCAAATTGTAATGAATAGTTCAAATACAAATAAAATGCTGTCATACTGTAATTACAATATGCATCTAATTATAGGAGAATAGCTTTCGGTTCTAATCCTTTTTCAATTGTACATTTGTATATGTTATATCATTGTTTGAAATAAACTATGTTTTGTGATTTAGCATGTCTCCCGTTTGCGGTTTTAACAGTCCAGCTGTAAGCAAGGGAGCAGTCGACAATAGGTCTTTATTTTTCAAAACAGATGAGCTCAAAATAGTACATTTGTATTGAGAACTGTATTATATTCAATGGATTGCCGAGAAGGTTGTGAAATGAGACACCATTTATGGATGAACACAACAAAATTCAAATGTAAACCAGTTTCTGGAATGACAGTACTCGTTGATAGGAGAAGCAAAACATTATGAAACCACATTGTAAATATGGACGGGTGCTGATGAATGCTCGTGAAATATGTGTTATGCCCACGGAACATAATCTATTCTATTGCCAATTAATAACGTTATATCTAGTAGATGTTCTTGTTGTCTTCAATTAAATGATTAACATGTTTATTTGATTTATACATTAGATAAAACAAACTAAATCCTAAATTTGCATTGGCTGCATTACAAATGATAGTTAGATGGAAAATAAACCAACTGCAATGTGGATAACCAATAAAGATTAATATTACATGTACTTTGCTAATGCAGTAACCTGAGGCTGTCCGATTAGTGCAGTGGTTAGTGCTTCTCACCAAGGCAACCTGGGTTCTATACTCCGACCGTAAAGTATGTGAGATGGTTCAGTGGTCGCCAGATCGGACAGGTGGGTTTTCTCCGGGTACCCCGGTTTAGATATCTGATACTGTTTTACCCCAAAAACATCCTTTATTCCAACATACAAGCTATGTATGGTATTGAAAAAAGTCACCATTCCATTTTAAATCATGATGTGGTGTTCTGAGTATGTGTCTCACCTGATACTCATCGTATGCTGGATTGTACGAGGTGCCAGGGTGTGGGAATTCTACCGCTGGTATCAGTGACACAGGAGTCTGTAGACGATCTGGAGCCTGACAACATACAATATAATAATACATAATCAATACAGTCTGGTATCAGGGACACAGGAGCCTGTAGACGATCTGGAGCCTGACAACATACAATATAAATTTACCTAATCAATACAAGCTGGTTTCTATCACATTTAACTCTGACGGCTGTCCGATTAGCGCAGTGGTTAGTGCGCTCGCTTCTCACCAATGCAACCCGGGTTTGATCCTCGGACCGGGTATGTGAGATGGGTCGCCAGATTGGACAGGTGGGATTTCTCCGGGTACTCCGGTTTCCCCCCACACGAATGACCACATTTACTCTTTCATTCGCGCCAACGAGAGTGATTAATATAAGTTGTTAAAACTTGTTTCGCAATCGTTGTAAAATAAATAAAGTTTACACCAATCTGACGGATCTGTAGTACAGTGGTAACACGCTGGACTGGTAATCCAGGGATCGCAGGTTCGATCCCCCATTTGAACAGAATAAAATTAACAGTCTTTCAGATGGGACTTTAAACCAAGGTCTTGTGTCGGTCCTGTACACCGTGCACGTAAAAGAACCAGAGGAGACTCTGGAATGGGTCTCTGTCTGTATCATTGCACTATCCTCCAAAAATCTAAAATGACTAATCTCGTCAGGAGGCGTCCGCATATGGTAGCGACGATAAATAAACGTAAAACACACAAGCTGGTTTCTAAAAAGCTTAAAGTTCATGGTGATTGCTCAATCATGTATAATGGATATTAGATTTTGTCCAGTAAGATACACTGGCCAGTGTAAAGCACTCCTTCTATTCTAATGTTGTATTTAATGGTCATAATATGTATTTTAACCATTTTGTTGAATTTTTTTTTTAAATAATATATATTTTTTACCATTTTCTCACTGGTCAATTCTGACCATGAATGAGCCCCTGCTAAAATATTTGGCTTCCAATCTCATTATTTACACTGGAAAAATGGAACCCAAACCCTAAGTGCTCCATAGAATCGCTGAGATACAACATAACCGAATGTGTGTGTGATTTACAACAATCGTTGCTATCATTCAACGGTGATACAGTGGTTCCAATTGAAAATGAACTGGAGGCCCCGGAGCTTACAATACAGGGTTGGGTTTTTGCCGACAAAAACTCAATTTAATAAATATTAGTAAATTCATGTTTGTGTAACAGGCTATTACCAGCTATTGTTACAGAACCAATCCAAAAGAATCCTAGCTCGATGAAGTCATAAAAATGAACTATGAAGTCTGTATTGTAATACAATATACAGTTTACCTTCACTCGCTTCTTCTTTGTGATTGTCAGGAAATGGTCATCTTCCCCATCATTTTCACGCTCCAATGTGTCTACAACAAATTATACAATTACAGTCTACATCTGATATGTCAAAGTTGGTTATGTCAAATTCTTCAATTATCTCGAAGTCGGATCAAAGTCCCATTTCAGACACTATAATTTTACATATAACTGGCTCCGTTTATATCGAATTTCGTTAAGTCAAACTTCAATTTCTGTTTATATCGAATTTCATTAAGTCAAACTTTGGTTATGTCGAAGTATTTAGTTCAGTCCGATCGACATAACGGATGCAGACTGGGATAATCTTATACAGTAAACTATCTATCTTACCCTTGTCTATTGTTCTTACCCTTGTCTGTTGTTGGACTGGTAAAGACATTTTTGCAAGGGGAATTTTTGCTCAAAAGTAGAGAAAAACAAACTGTTGGTGTATGGAATAATGGACCAGAGTTGCGACTTTCAGGGCATATTTTGCCAGCTACATAAAAAACAATCAAGAACTATAAGTATATGTTTCCACTAAATGAAGATTAAACTTACAAAATTGTAAAATAGATCCTCGCATAATATATATACAGTCAAACCTGTGTTAGTGGTCACCTCCATTAAGCAGCCAACCTGTATTAAGCAGCAAGTTTCCAGATTCCCAATATGTTGATTTATTATACATTTGACCTCTATTAAGCAGCCACCTGTGCTAAGCAGCCACTTTACAGCGATTCCTTTGGCTGGCTGCTTAAGACAGGTTTGACTGTATATTCTATTTTGTTATTATATTCCCAACAATAAGTTCTCGGCCATCAGTCGAGGGTCAAATTTTGCCGTGAAAATGCTGATTCTAAGCTTCTAACCAGTCCAAAAGTCTAGGTTGGACTTATGACATTTATTCTCTCATTGACAATGGCTTTGTCTCTCATTGACAATGGCTTTGTCTCTCATTGACAATGGCTTTTTCTCTCTCTCATTGACAATGGCTTTTTCTCTGTCTCATTGACAATGGCTTTGTCTCTCATTGACAATGGCTTTGTCTCTCATTGACCATGGCTTTGTCTCTCATTGACAATGGCTTTGTCTCTCATTGACAATGGCTTTGTCTCTCATTGACAATGGCTTTTTCTCTCATTGACAATGGCTTTGTCTCTCATTGACAATGGCTTTTTCTCACATTTGTGAATGAAACTGGGCTCAATTTCTTTATCTGGTTAACTTTATTACATTACAAATCATACAAAAATGCACTGTTATTTGTCAGCTTCTTTATGGTTTATAATGTAAATAATTGTCTAAGCAAATTGTAATATTAAATCAAATAAAACAAACAAATGGTTATAAACAAAGATCCAACAAATAAGACAAACATTGTCAATTTTGTTTTCTCAAAATGTTGTTGGCTTGTTTCTAGTCCATAAGTCGGCCTAGTATTTCCATCACATTTCTGATGAGAGAAAGGTTGAATTATGGCCAGGAATAAACGATACTTCAAAACATGAGAAAAAGAAATCAGCATGCTTTTTGGCTGTCCGATTTGGGTTCTCCGGTTTCCTCCCACACGAATGACCACATTTACACTTTCATCCGAGCCAACGAGAGAGATTGATATAACTTGTTTCGCAATCGTTGTAAAATACATAAAGCTAAAAAAAATAATCAGCATGCTTACCTCCCCATAGATCATAATTTGCTACAGCATTTTTCACCCGTGTCCTGGCTTTCTCGAGTCTCTGGCTGCAAGCTTTGCGTCTCTGTTGGATTGACTGTTTCTGTGTAGCCGATAATACCCCACTGGTTTCCTTCTGAATCACACGCGGATTTCTCTTGTCTTTCCTGCAAGTATCATACTTTCAATTTACTGCCATTGTATCCATGCAGCACAGACAACTCCAGGAGATATCCTGCTGTGGTAAGCACATACATTCAAATTTGTTACGGTAAGAGATAATCAATGGGAACGGCTAAAAGTGGCCCGTAACCCGGTATTTGCAATGTCAGTTAACCCATTCAACACCAAGTAACTGACATGGACTGGTCCATGATGTTCTTAGACCAATAAATGAATAGGAAAATTACATTCGGACCAGTTCATTTATCAAAATGGGTAATTTTTCTCTAAAAATAGTAATATTACTGGCAAAAAGTGCAGATCCTGATGACGGCTCGTCATGAGCCAGCTCATCTGGATCTACACTTTTTGTATGCCTATTTAGAGGTCTGTGGTGTTGAAAGGGTTAAGCAGGAATGGTCTATAAATACAGGCTACTTTGTTCTTTAACCCATTTCATTCTGGATATATTTAAAGGCTTTTGCAAACAACATAGATCCAGATCAGCCGCAGTGTGACGCTGCATGCTGATCAGGATCTATGTTGTTTGCTACATAGCCAAGTGTCTTAGCAAGATCATCTGAATAGCAAACAGCATAGAGCCTGATCAGACGGCACATTCTGTGGCGGTTGATCTGGTTTTATGTTCTTTGCAAATACTGTTTGAACGGTATCCAGAATGAAATGAGTTAACACCACAAATGGGAAGAGAAAAAGTGGTCTCTTATTACAAGTGGTCTCTTAATAGACGTGGACTTTCATAAAGCAAGTTTCACTGTATTTTGAATTTATATCATGTGCTTCAGAAGGAATGTTTCTGAGATGTTCTTCAGAGACCCATGATACTCTTTATGGAGTTACTGCCCTTGAATACTCTTTTAAGGAGTTACTGCCCCTGAATACTCTTTACGGAGAATAGTTCCTCTTAAGTGGTTTCCTCTGTTTTTATCATTGCTTTCTTTGCACAATATGCTATCAAAAAATGTCTGTAAATGTAAAACCACACTAAGATCAATCGAGGTAAGCACGTTGCCCGCTTAGAAAATGGTGACAAACTTACCACAACATTCCGTTGGGTCTATTTTTACCTGCCCATATTTCCTTCGTAAACAAACATCAATTGGTCGCCAAGAATGATGTCACTACATAACACAACGATCATAAGAAGGGTACAAGGGCGATTATGAGCCAAGTAAGGCCATAGTAACGTCGATGATGCAGGTGATTGCTTCTTCACAGGACCCAACAATGTTGACCTACACTGGCAGGGACCAACTTGACCAAACAGAAGACCATCGATAGCAAGATGGTAGAAGTTCTTGAGACATCCCCATCCAAACAAGGATACTGAGGAGTGGGAAGAATGACATTCAGGGCCATCTACATGACCAACAAATGGATCTATTCAGAAGCAGTCAAAGGCTCAGCTTCTTAATTGTTAGACACGATGGTTTGCTGTACTTTCATGGATCTCATTGAGTACTGGGTGGGAGCTGTGGGGGCAGTATATGGGAGCAATGGTGGGAGCAGTGGGTGGGAGCTGTGGGGGCAGTATATGGGAGCAATGGTGGGAGTGGTGGGTTGGAGCTGTCACTTGTGGGTGGGAACAGTTACCTGGAAATGCAAATATGGATACATGAGCTGTGGGGGCAGTATATGGGAGAAGTGGTGGGAGTGGTGGGAGCAGTGGGTTGGAGCTGTCACTTGTGGGCGGGAAGAGTTACCTGGAAATGCAAATATGGATACATGAGCCATGGGGGCAGTATATGGGAGAAGTGGTGGCAGTGGTGGGAGCAGTGGGTTGGAGCTGTCACTTGTGGGCGGGAAGAGTTACCTGGAAATGCAAATATAGATACCTGAAGTCTGGTAACACAGCCAAAACTGTGTTATGTCATTTTCACCACCATATAGCACTAACATATTCTACTAAATATAAACATCCTTCAATTTATTGCATACACACCAAAGTAAGTGCTTTATGATGGCACATGACCTGTGTTATACTATGTGTAACTGGGTGCGGGCCGTTATCTAATGTTGTCGAAACTTGTGGCCCAAACCATTTGCATACTATGTATTGTATCGTTCTGTGCATAACATTAACTATTGATTTGCAATAAATTATGATTAGTTTATACAAATTTATTTTAGCTTGATTGTGAAACAAGTTCTTACAACTTATATTAATCACACTCGAAACCTCATTCCTGATGGAATCCATCGCCACGAGGGAGAGAGAAGAGGCAACATGGAATTTACATGCCTTCCCTAAGGGCACAATCGTAACGGCTCCAGCTGGGCTCGAACTCCGGACCATTCGCACCTGAAGCGAATGTGCATCCACGACTTCCATAAAATATTATTAAACTTAAAGCGTAACTGTTAACACAAAACAATCCATATACAGTCATAACAATTGCCAGTAAATCAGGTTATTATGACCCATACAGTGAGAAGAGAACAATGAACACATAACTCACCTTTTAGGTGGTGGTGGTTGTAGAGCTATTTCAATAGCTGTCAATTTCTCTTGTGCCCTTCGTTTTCTCAGCTGTCTAGTTACACCTACAAGTAATCAGAACAGAGCTAGCATAATGCTGCAAAGAAAATAATTCTTGTAGTTCTTCATATAACAAATCAACTAAAATTTACTAATATCTCAAACTTGTGTACTACTATTTCCTGATCAATATCATGTAGGACTCTTATTCTTTTTGTCCATTATGACAAACAGAATATGAAATGGCCGTAAGTATAATGTTACAAATGACTGTTAAATGAATAAAACAGATATACTTGTGTAGATGTATAAAAATCATTTATACAAACCAGGTTTCGCTTTTCTTATTTTCTTGTCAACAAAGAACAAAGACTTGTCTGGTTTCTCCGAGACCTTTCCACTGAAAAATGCAAATAAATATATATTTGTTGGCGACACATTTTATTCTTACTGATATTTATTTAAGCGATATTGCATTGCAAAAAGCAATTCAATGCTTTTGTTTACATATAAATAACATTGTTACTACTAATTCTTCCAAAATAATTCGAACATAAACTTTCTATCAATAAGTTCTTTTGCTGTATACAGACTCTCAAAAGTGATAGCAGGATTTCATAATTATAACCATCAGCCATACTCCCGAATTGACATTTGTTTATTACACGTGGTATACTGTCGCTGAAAGATCATTAACTAAATATAAATATGCATAGGCACAATTGTGAGATATAACGGCAATTCTCTACCATAAATCTTATTATTCAGGATATACTCATTGGGGTGCTGACCATATTTACATTATTTTGCTGTCAACAAATGTATGCATGTACATTTGTTTTTTAGTTGAAATGCTCAGATTGCTGGGTTCCCATTGTCGGTTGCCAATGGCACCCAAAAACCAAATACTGGCGCTACATTTTATGAACTGGCGAAAATATTTGGCACAACTTATATTATATTTATCAATTTTCTTTTTACAATTTTTTTTTTTGGTCAAATACATGGCTTCAAATATTTATCTGTGAACTATTACAGCTCTTCAATTCAGAAAGAGGGAAATATTGGAAACAAATATACTGTATAAGAGTAAATTACATTCTGTACAATTTTTGTGATTTCACCGATGTAATGTTGCTTGAGAAGTTTAGAACCAAAGCGTGCACATCAGCCTCTTTACTATTGAGAAAATCAGCTACATGCACTCAAACTATCGTTCTATCTATCTATCTTCCTCTAATGTTGAACCCCTCGCGGGGATGTAGACATGTTGCGCGTCTTGTATCTATTTCAATTCTTGGCAAACAGGGCATTATGAATAAATACAGTACCTTGCCCAAGGGCGCATTACAGTGGCAGGGTTCAACTTTGGTCCAAAAGTCTCCAGCCAATTTAGGGAGAAGTGAGGAGAAATTAGGGGGAAGTGTGCTTTTCACATACATAATTTTCATTAGGTACCATCCGCTTACAAACGATCCAGACTATTATAATGGTCAGGTATTATTAAATTGGAATATTAACACATTTGTTTTTACGTTTATTTATCATCGCTACCGGTTGCCCATATGAACGACGCCTCCTGAAGAGATTACTAATTTTAGATTTTGGAGGATAGTGCATTGATACAGACAGAGACCCATTCCAGAGTCTCCTCTGGTTCTTTTACGTGCACTGTGTAAAGCACCGACACGAGGCCTCGGTTTAACGTCCCATCTGAAAGACTGTTAATTTTATTAGGGTCAGACGGGGGATCGAACCTGCAATCCCTGGATTACCAGTCCAGCGTTTTACCACTGGGTTACAGATCCGTCTGTATATATTAACACAGCTAATCTTGGAAATTGGATTATATAGTAACTGCCCTATGGTAAATATCTATTAATTCCATGATCACATTCTTGGCTCCAAACGGTCTAAAATTGATTTCAGACAGCTTTTTGCAGATTTTCCACAAGATAATAAGGCGAAATTGACTTAGCTCATCCAGCCAGTGAAAGTGTAGATGACAGGAAAAAAGAGACGATTCCGCATAAGTTTAACCCTGCAGTAGTAGCCAGTGGGTTGAGAATATCAAACAGGCACAAGACACAATAATATTTAAACAGATAGCAAAAACCAAATATAGTTTATTTGGCAAAAACATCCTTTTAAGACGAGTGAAGGTGAGGTTTTCAGGTCAATGGTCATAGGGGAGGACTGGTCTCTGCACCGTGGAGCGAGGGCAAACAGGCATACAAGACGTCGACAAGAGATGGTTACTGAACAAATATGATATAATAAAGTCAGCTAAAGTATTAAATATAACATGTGTTTGTCTTATATTGGTTTATTTCATCAAAAAAACTCAACATGATCAAACACCGTCTTGACGGTCCGCCATACTGTAAAGGGACTTAACTCTGTCTGACCCAGCAGCCGACAAGAGAACAGGCACCTGTTCCCCTGTGTGCGCGCGCGCGTGACCTTTTTAGGGCCAACTATTTTTGGCTGGCTTAATGATGTGCAATATATATACATCTTATTCGGCAAATTAATATGATATACATTGTACATCATCCTGTCACACCTCCTCGTGGTGCCAGCTGGTAACATGGTTTCATATAAATACATTGCTATATGAAACCGTGGCTGACGTGACAGGAAATATTATATATTGAACAGGAATTGTGTAAAAAAATACATGGAACATGGGGGGAAAAAAACAAAACTGTCGTGGTAGCTTCACCGCCTGACGAGGCCCTTAAGCAAGGCCGAAACAGTTCAAATCACACACACACGCGCTCACACACGCACACAGGGGAACAGGTGCTTGTTCTCTTGTCGGCTGCTGGGTCAGACAGCACACGCGCTCACACACGCACACAGGGGAACAGGTGCTTGTTCTCTTGTCGGCTGCTGGGTCAGACAGAGTTAAGTCCCTTTACAGTATGGCGGACCGTCAAGACGGCGTTTGATCGTGTTGAGTTTTTTTGATGGAATAAGCTAATATAAGACAAACACATGTTAATACTTTAGATGACTTTATTATATCATATTTGTTCAGTAACCATCTCTTGTCGACGTCTTGTATGCCTGTTTAACCATTTTTCATATCTTGAACCCAGCTAGGGCATCATTTTTTTATTGCTTTTAACATTGTAAATATATGCATGTATACGGCAATAATGTGACGTCACACGAGGGGTGAACACTTTACAAATGTCAAATGCAGCCGATACTTTGTAGATGTGCGGTTCATTTGGATTTATTCTGATATCACCATTAATTAGCATCCATCGATATTACGTTGTTTGGGTATAAAACGAACAACTATTCCGTCAAGATTTATCACAGACGGATATGTAGTCCAGTGGTAACACGCTGGACTGGTAATCCAGGGATCGCAGGTTCGATCCCCCGTCTGACCCTAATAAAATTAACAGTCTTTCAGATGTGACGTTAAACCGAGGTCTCGTGTCGGTGCTTTACACCGTGCACGTAAAAGAACCAGAGGAGATTCTGGAATTGGTATCTGTCTGTATCATGCACTATCCTCCAAAATCTAAAATAACTAATCTCTTCAGGAGGCGTCGCTCATATGATCAACCGGTAGCGACGATAAATAAACGTAAAAACACTCAAGATTTATCCGAAAAAATAAATAGCCGAAATTGCACAAACTATTGAGAAAACAGTAACGTTCAGTACCCGGTTCTTTCCTGTAATCTCTCATCTTCTAAGAACTCTTCTACGTCATTGATGTCGACTTTTCTCCAAGATTTCTTCTTATTTTTGCTTAAATGTTTTCTTTTTGTATTTTTTCCTCGCACGTTTTCCATTTTCAGAACATAAACAAAACGCGTGTAATTGTCTCTAGAAGATCAACTTAACTTACATATATGTCAAAATTATTTTGTCGTATTCTTAATCGACCCACATAAATATTTCTTGACTACCAATTCAAAGAAAGGATAATACAATAACCAAAGGCTATGCAAAGCTTCTGATCGCATTTGATGTACTAACTTATTCTTCTTCTGAAAAGTACTGACATCAATTGGGTGTATACTCATGAAGTATATGTACATGCGGTCTGTTTGTCTGTCCATCAAAACACACATCCATCCCAGCCCATATCATCCATCCGTGTAGTAGTCTGTTGTTGCCAATATGAATACGCAAAGCTTCATAGCGAGTTCAAGCATTGATCCACAACAATCTAAACGATCGAATCCGTGGCCGTAGCTAATAGACGTATTTTCTATAAAACGTTCCACTATAAAACAAGCCTTTCGTATTACATGTAATGTCTAAATCGTGGTTGTAAGTACTGCACTTTAACTAGGCCTAATCGACAATAATCGCTGCTGGAACACGATGCCAGTATCCGTCTCTTAGGGGCGACTCTATATACCATTAATAGTGACGAGAAGCGTTATCATGGCCTCTAGGGTGACATGCTTGTGCAGATAGTGAAAATCCACACTGAACCTGACTTCTTGAAACGTCATTGTATCATGAGGATGTATACATACGCAATATACAAGCAAACCCCTATATATACATGTATGTAAAAAGACATATTTTTCAATGTGATACTTTTACTGTTGCTGTTACTATTTCTACTGTGTAATATAGTAACAATTATAATATTGTACTTTGTTTATTATAACAAATATAAATTAAACTAGAATTATGAAACCTTGAAAAGATGTGCAGTATTAGCATTATGAAATACATGTATATAAAAAATATATTAGCCAATACACTATCCATTACACTAACTATGTTTTATATTGATAATAACATAAACATTTGTAGGTGTACGCGTTTTGTAAACAAAATCAAAATGTTTATCATTTTTCGTTTGAATCGCAAATGTAAATAGCAATTATTGAAGTTAAACTATTTCCAACGATGTATTACTACATTCGTTCAATTGGCGTGTATTTTATTATCCGTAACTGGTGCGGGCCGTTATCTAAAGTTGTCAAAACTTGTGGATCAAACATTTGCATGTTCAGACCTCCATGTAGATAGTAGCTCTTTCAGGTAAATCATATTTCCGGTACACAATTTTTTTTTTTTTTATTATCGACACTCTTTTCTCAACTCTTAAAGCTTGCTATGCGAGCAGGCCATTGTAACCCGCTTGCTTAAACATTGATATTAGCAGGGTGGGAATGAGAGCTAGATAATAATAGATGGGTATAGCAACCAGATCATTATGAATTTTGAGATATCCACACCAAGGTATGAAGCTGAAATAACTGACTCAAACAGGATTTCATGACGTTTATAGTGTAGTGACATGGGTCAATCATGACGTGGGTCAATCAAAGTGTTAAATGAATTATTAGAAAACGATATAATTATGGTCTTTAAAATGCTAAGAAGTCAGACACGTCCATAATATATAATGAAGCTTCTCTATACCATGTATATGTATAATGCAGTCAAAAACTACAAGTACGAGTCTATCGGATGGTGACTTATTACAGTTAGTTTAAACAATATTTAATTCAAGAATTGTATATAACATAAGAATAGTTGCAACATCACAGTTATGATTGGGAGAAAAATTACATAGTACATGTAACTTATTCGAATCCCTTTCCTTCAATACAATTACATACACACCCATATTCTGTGACAGATTACATTACAAGTATTGCTTAGTATGACATATTTTATAAAGCGAGTATAAGAACAAATTACAGTTCCCTATTGAAGATGTTGCTGGTTGTGCTGCTTACGACTGTCTTATTATAGTGTATCATACCGAAATCTATGGAAACACATATATGGACGTATCGGACCTCAATTGCTATAGATGTGGTCCAAAATATCAACTGATGGATTTGAAACATTTAGTTTTTTGATAGAATTAAAAATTTGATAGACTAATATACATTGCGTTTTCTTCTATTCTAGTACTGCATCGACGTATACACTATCCACGGACCATTCTAGAGGGCGATGTGGGCGAAATACCCTGACTTCGCTCTCTGGGTGCTCCACTTCTCCCTATTTATTTTTTACTATTTTCGTACAATTTTGTCCAGTAAAATACACTGACCCATTATAAAGGGGTGCTGGTCAAAACGTACCCAAGTCAAAACGTACCCGCATTTTAAATCAAAACGTACCCGCATTTTAAGTCAAAACGTACCCAACGATAAGTCAAAACGTACCCATTCTTTGGTCAAAACGTACCCACTCAAGAAGTAAAACCTTGGTCATTTGGAATTTTACCCCGACAGAAAATGACCAAAATGCTTTAGGTTAAGGGTTATAGGATGAAAGAAAATGAGAAAAAATGTAAAAAGGAAGAGAATGTAGTAATTTTTTTGTTATGATCGTTTCCATGTTATCCTATTGGGAAAGATTATTCCATAATTCTTAGATGTATGAACATTCCCAAAAAAGATAATCGATACGTTCTACATTCGTGCAACAAAAATCACATATATTGGTTGACGCTAATTTACATCTATACAAGTATGTGTTTGTTGGGAGAAGCCGCATCAGAAAACGGTGGTTTTTACGTTTATTTATCGTCGCTACCGGTTGCCCATATGAGCGACACCTCCTGAAGAGATTAGTTATTTTAGATTTTGGAGGATAGTGCATGATACGTGCACGGTGTAAAGCACCGACACGAGACCTCGGTTTAACGTCCCATCTGAAAAACGGTGATGATTGAGCTTATTTACCCTCGCCGCCGGCGAACCATATGGGTGAGCGTGAAAAACGGTATTGAAAACTTCTTAATATATACACGTTTTTACAAGTGACAATTAGCGAACAATCTAATGAGCCCTTTAATGTAGGTGTTCATCAATTACCGTATTAAGGTAATCATTGTATGATCACAGACAAACTCACATTCCAAGGTCTTCAATCAACACCAATTAACCCGGATTAATCAATCAATTCCAATTATCATTGCTCAATCGGCCATCATATCTGCAAACACAAACACTCCAACATTATCATGAATTAAAGCAAGCGTGTTTCCAATTACCAACACAAACAAATTAACAACTATCAAATTCTTTTATGCAATCTATAACACACAGGAACATATACCATCATGTATGTTGAGAGAGAAAAAAATACCAATTTATATGCATATTTTAATCTCAAGTATACCATTTCTCTCTCATACTAATACCTTCTAAGTATGAGTTTACCTATCTACAACTTTTTACTTGACACATAATATTTCCAATCTATTTCCAGTTATTCAATCTCTATATTATCCCATGGGTACGTTTTGGCTTATGATAGGGTACGTTTTGACTTCTGTGTGGGTACGTTTTGACTTTTGGGTGGGTACGTTTTGACTTCTTGGTGGGTACGGTTTGACTTCTGGGTGGGTACGTTTTGACTTTTTTTGGTACGTTTTGACTTGGGTACGTTTTGACTTGGGTACGTTTTGACTGGAACCCTTATAAAGCACTCCCTCTATTGAAATGTTGTATTTAATGGTCATACTGTGCAATTTAACCAAATTTTGTTGAAATTTATTAAATAATACAATTTAAGGACGCGATCGCGCGCATTCTCACTTCTCCCAAAAATGAACCATGACACTATCCAAACACAAGTACAGTACAACATTGGACACGGTACGGTACGGAGAATGTATGGGGAATATAATTAATTGTTTTAATCAAGCATACCCAATGTTCGTACTCAATTGTTTTCGGGAGGTGTGCTCAGTGTGTTTGGAAATATGATTGCAGTAACATTTGTTTATTTTAATTTTAATTTGTTGCGTTAACTTAAACATAGTTTTGATGTTGAATATGTCAAGAAGGCTGAAAAGTTATAGTTAAAATGAAATAAGGTAATTTGAATTCGTACTCGATTTTCTTCGTACGTACCTCTAGTCGTAAACAACCCCGAGGTAAAAAAAATGTATGTATGTATGTTCCATTAATGTCAAACCACTTGCGGGGACCTATACATGTTTTCCTGGACAGGCTTAGCCGACCTAAGTGGTACTAAGCAATCAATGACACTACATGGTTCAACGTCGTGGGGCACGATTCGTCAAACACTGCTACCAGAGCAGATCCAGTGTCACGGAGATGCTCCAAGACCTACAGTGGACATCACTCCAGGACAGAAGAAAAACATCTCGCCTAGTTCTACTATTCAAAATAGTCAACGACCAAGTCACTGTCAACAAGACTGACCGCCTATTACCCCCTCCGCGCCGCTCGCGTCACACAGCAGACCATGCCTTCCAAATTCCACGCTGTTCTACTAGCTACCGCCAACAGTCATTCTTCCCAAGAACCATCAAGGAGTGGAACAGTCTTCCTCCGGACACTATATCAGTTGGCACAGTTGACGCCTTCAAGGCTCAACTAGCCACCATCTTTATCTAATCTCCTAACAGTCTTACTTATTTATTTTAACTCTCCACTGTACATACTATCACTTTTATTCCAATTCTTTCTCTATGCGCACCCACCTGGCAATAATGTTTAGTTTGTTGAACTTGGCCAGTAACTGGTAGAAGTAGAAATATGATATGTGGCCTGACCGAATATCGAACCCGGGACCGTTCGATTCCAAATCCGACGCTCTACCACTGGACCACGGACGCCACACAAGTGACATAAATCCCGTTATTCCAATTCAATAATTGATGACCTTACATTGTATATTGAACGAATACAAAGGTTGTAGCAAAAGCATATACTTTCATATTTCTGAACGGATTTTATCCACATCGGTCCATCGTCATACGAGGGAAAGGTCAACCAGGTGATGACCAATATATATATTAAGTGAATATAGTCTCACACAACAACTGATATCATAGCGTGGGAAACATTGACCCCGGGTGTGTGACTGTTGTGAAATGTTTCCTGCATAAGTCACTACAGTATTTTAGCATTTCAAATTTATTGTTGTGCATCAGTGCGTATTTTTATTAAATGTCTATCTATCTATCTTCCGTTAATGTCTAGGACACACTACAACATAACTATCTTGTTTGCCAGAGAACCAACCTATTGATCATTTAACTGACATCATGTGGTACAGTAGACGAGTAGTCCAAATATTTAGACTTAAGAAAAATGTGACATTTTATTTATAGGACTAGTGATACAGTCGTCACCAAATTGTAATGTCTTCCAATTGATTTAATCTAAATCATTTAATCGACAATACATACTATCTATAACGTGTATACTGCATCCAAAAATGTTGCAACATATTCGATCACTAGAATAAAGTAATAATAATACATGTATATTTCTATCTCTGTTTTATAGCCAAGACATGTGGAGGCAGTCACATATTTGGATGTCATATAATATCACAATAAAGGTCCTGTTTCATATTGGATATGTCACAATTACATACAGAGAAGGAGATACAGTCTGCTGTCCACTGGTTCAGGGGATGGAGCGCACTGCAGCAAAGTGACTTTCTTAAAGAGCTTCTAGACAAAGCGATTCCATGTCACATGGATTCATTGTTTGACTCACTCAGGTTCATGAATGTTAATGACAAACCTCTCAGTATCTTTCAGTGCCAAATAAATCTGTTTAACCAATGGTTTGACACATGGACACAAAGTGACAAGAACTTGTTTATGATAAAACTAAGAGAAGTGAATTCAGAATTTGTTGATGAATTCGATAGACAGTATTCACTGCTGATATCTTTGCAAAACAATTGATGAATACAAAAAGGACAGACAGCCCAACTCTACACTAGTAGTAATCTACAATAATAAGATTACCTGATGCATAGGCCTGTTTGATATGTTTAGTATTTATCTTGCAGGGACGTAGCTACCAATTTCTTATTGGTGGGAAATAGCTGACGCGTCAAGATCTGGCCTGTTGACAATGACACAATGAACTTGGCACATAGACCTACTACATGATACACATAATGCCGACTACACAGTGTCATTGTCGATATTTCTCTGTTACTAATAGTCATGCTGTCAAAAAATATTGGTGTAATAATAAAGACAGATATCATGAAAATCGGGCATAGGTTTATCTTATAATGTTGCTGATCGAACCTGCGATCCCTGGATTACCAGTCCAACATGTTACCACTGGACTACAGATCCGTCTCTAAAGCGAAGTCACAATCACCAAGTGTACGTGACGGTGGTCATATGCCTATCTGGAATTCGGGGAATGGTGTATAAAACTGGTGTGACATGTAGTCAACAATGGATTATGCGAAATCATTTGTGAAATATGTTGACCTATTTTGAATTATTGGTGCGACAATCATTATCTACGTCCATGTCTTGAGTGCAGATGTTTTAAATAACGTGTATGACGCCGTTGTTATTATGGCACACAGAGGAACACCAACATTCCCATTAGTGTAATAGGAAGATAGGGTCCCCATTCTCAAGGTGCTTAGTTGACACATGTTGATGTGCGAAATACTCTCCCATGGGTATCATTGTCAGCCATAATGGCTCATAATATGCTCAATGCATATCTACATACATAGTAAATCCTGAAGACTGATTAGTCTACATTGCACAACGACTCGTCATCATCACAGGGATTCGGCACGTTTGGGGGTACTAGTATATATATTTAAGTACTTAAATATATATACTAGTACTCCCAAACGTGCAGAATCCCTGTGATCATCATTAGAAAGCTCATCATACTCATTCTCTTGCTCATCTTCTTCATGTTCTACCTCATGTACAGTTTTCTTGCAAGTTAATGAGAGACTATGGGAGTTAAGGGTCACAAGACCACATTGGCTCCAAGATACCCTCTGTCTTTTCCAATATTATAGTGCTATAGGGACACGAAATTCGCCTTTTTAGCTCGCTTGTAGTGGGCGAGGCGGTGATTTACAAGACGTATGTGTTAGAAGGTTGTCTGTGCAAGGTGGGGGCCTGGAGAAATCCACCTTAGATATTAACATCAGCATGATGTTGCGTACGGCGTTCACAGCTCTTCCGTGTGTGGGGTAGCCTAAATGTCTCCATGTCGTCCATCATTCTGGCATTACAGTCCATTCTTCCCGGAGTGTTCTGAGGATTCACATTGCTCCGTCCGTTATAAAATCATGCGGTACTAATACCTACATGTATAATCATTGTTTGATTGCTAAGAAATACTGACGAAAGAGTCATGCAAAGAAACTTCCTCAGCTGAATATGGCGTGGCACTGGTTATTGCTATATAGCTTCTGCATGGGACACACCTTGCCATTTAACGTACTTGTTACATCTTCCCTGTTGAGACATACAACCCAAGTTAAGTGGTGCAGAAGTCAGCTCCTTTCAATGCTACCAATAACAATTGCTCCATGGCTTCACTGACGGTTTTGAGACAGAACAGTGCTTTACCACAAGCCTTTCCTTTCATCACACTACCAGGCAGCCACTGGCGACGAGTCTAGCGTATCTGGGATGGATTTCAGAGTAGGCGGATACTACATGTGTAACCAATCACCATATCCATGTATGGAATGCCCCTGGTGTGACCACAGGGATTCGGCACTTAAATATATATACTAGTACCCCCAAACGTGCCGAATCCCTGTGGGTATGACCACATGCTGCTTGTACTCCTCCGGAAATTTCCAAATTAGGGGGAGAGCCTTCATGCAGCCACCATGATCAAAACTATTGAGGACATATTCCTGGCCCACTCCCTTGTGACATGCTCTAATCGCTTCGGCAGTTCTTTGGTGACTGAGTTGATGACCAGACACGATCTCCTCTGATACACTTCGAGTGCACTTCGTTGTTAATAGTTGGTGAAGTGAATTCAGCTCCTGCAGAAAATTTTACCATATATGTGGAAAGGGGCCAGTGTCTCAGTTGTATTTTCTTTCAGGGAGCGTGTCTTACTTCGCTTGTATGAGTGAGTGCCCGACCTTGGTTTGTGGCATTAAACCCGGGTTTAATCTTCCGTATCGTGATCCTTCCGGTGTTATTTACCACATTTGAGTAATGCATGTTGGTTGCTATTTTGTTCATATTGTCCCACTCCAGATGGAACACTTCGTTGCCCTCATCGATAACAATCTGAGGAGTAAGGTTGGTGGACACCTCATCGAGAGCATTGACTAGTGTCGTCTCAAGTTCCAAGCCGAAGTCGTAGGACTCCCAGTGTCCCAGCCTACTCTGATATTGGTGAGTTGTTTATAGCGGTAGAGATGTCGTATGGTTGTGCAGTAGGGGATGTGTTTCTGAAGCTTCCATTGTACCATTGTCCATTGTCACAGCTCGGCAGATATATTGGAAGAGTAGGAAAGCGATTAGCATAATATCAAACTATTACTATAAACATTTACAGAAACAGCTGAATAGTATCAGTGTAGGAGATATATCATACATATGGCTTATCGAGAGCACGATGCGTCTTCTCACAATTCTGTATCACCAGATATTACGAAATTAAGGAATTTCACGAGGTCAGTTGGAAGGAGTATATCTGATGATTTAATATACCAATCACCAGCTGCCAGAGGTCATTGCAATGACAAGTGACTCATTGAATGCCCGCTGGGTTATACTACGAAAGGGCTTAGCCACGTCATCATACTTGTCACTGGACCCCAACAAAGGCTACAACAGCTGCGACTGATATGTTTGCACTGTAGACAAATGTATATGTGATACCCAGTTTTTGTCTTCTTGATTGACCTTAGCAAAGGCAATCAACTCATGCATATACTGTTACTCTTGTCTTCAGATTTTCTCTAATCTCACTCTTGTTTGTTGAAGCCATTTTGAATGTAGAGAAGACGTAGTGATGCAAGCTGCACGACCTCATCTTGCCGAAACACTAGGTCTACATCCATATCAAGCACAGCAGCGAATGCCTTCTGATGTGCAGTAACCTTGGGATCATTCTCTGTGACAATGGCATTATTCATAGTTGTAGCTGTATCGCGTAAATGGTTGAAGTACTTCAAATTGAATGAGTTACGATATGATGGGTGAAAATTTGCTTCTCTTGCAAACAGGTCATCGCTTTCAACCATGCGATATAGATGATGTAGATTTAGTGCCAAAGCCTGCAGTTCAATCTGTTTCCATGCAGGTCCCTTCAATGTTAGTCCTCGTTCTTGAATATTGGGAACTTGGTGCATCGTTCAGTCTTTCCAGAAACTTTCATTTCAAGTTTTCCACAGACGATACAATCTAGAGGGAACAACTGAATCCCAGAGAATGATTGTTTGCAAGGTGAGCATAATGTTAATGCCACATAAGATATGTTTGGTGCTCAAACGATCTAGATGATTAGTGAAAGCTTTGGTAGCAGCCTCGGTGGTATCCAATTGTTTCATACTCTGCATCGTTTAGACTTTCAGGAATGCGATCATATACATCCTCCATGCGACATGCATCAATGTTAAAGTGAGACTTCGGTTCCGAATACTGATCCACCTTGTCAACGACATATCCCCTGACTTCACTGAATAGTGATCACTAGATGCTGAATGCCACTCACGTGTAAAACACAAGTTACATGACGGATATGAAGTCCAGTGGTAACACGCTGCACTGGTAATACAGGGATCGCAGGTTCGATCCCCCGTCTGACCCTAATAAAATTAACAGTCTTTCAGATGGGACGTTAAACCGAGGTCTCGTGTCTGTGCTTTACACCGTGCACGTAAAAGAACCAGAGGAGATTCTGGAATGGAACTCTGTCTGTATCATGCATTATCCTCCAACATCTAAAATGACTAATCTCTCAGGAGGCATCGCTCATATGGGCAACCGGTAGCGACGATAAATAAACGTAAACACACAAGTTACATGAGTGTGATCCAACAGTTCTTGTGACTCAACACCACTATTTGTTTTACGTTTCTTTGGCTTTAACATGCGTATCTACCACCACATTATAACTGTACCAAGATTGCTATGGTTAATTCGTACCACCACCCGTTCTATTCTACATGCCTGTACTAAATGTATGAGCTCTATCTACACACGTAAGATTTGTGTTAGTATATTAGCAGTAAAATAATTAACTGTGGAGCACCCACGTCCCCGCGAGGGGTTCGACATAAAAGGAAGATAGAAGATCTTATATTTCTACGGATATTTATATTTCATTGTGCAAATTGCTTTTTTGTAATATTGTTAATATGATTGTTCCATGAGAGGTCGTTTGAGATCGTGACTCCAAGGTATTTGCCCTGATTGGTCATATTCCGTCTATAATGTTTATTTCAGTAATTGATTTTAACTTCAACCCTTTATTATTGGCTTTCCCCGTTGATAGTTAGTGCCCATTTCAACATATAATACATATCGTCTACAGAAGCGTCTGCGTTTTAGACCAACCCACCAAAACTGATGACGTATAACACACACCAAGCTATGGCTGAACTTCGCGTAACATCAGGCAGGGATGGAACTCGATCTTTTAGCGGTACCTTTGTAGATTATATCGTATAAACTAGATATCCCTGTAATCTAATTCCAGTTGGTCATCACACAGTATTTCTCTGATTCTTAAATACTTTCAGTTAAAAATAAACAGAAATGTGTTAAGACTTAAGTCCGTATCGTGGTGGGTGGGATGGTTGTTGGGTGTTTCGTCAAACTACAAATTCGTCAAACTTACTATTGTGTATAAAACAGGTAGTCGTTTCGTCAACCTTATTTATATACCGGTAGTAGTTTATTGTTATGGTCGCGGAGGTGTTACATACATATTAGACGAAACACAAACAAGGCAATTATGCCTATTGTTGAAAAATCAATGATATTAGATGTCATCTAGGTTGCTGACTAGATTGGTGTTTTGGGATACAATGATTTAAAGTAATATTGTTGACTATTCTGTAATACGTTTTCACAAAGCAGTGGAGAAAAAACGTATTTCAGAATAAAGTCCAAGATTATTTTAGATCATTGTATCACAAAACACATAATAATTTGTTAGAAAATAGATTTTAGATAATTAAATTTCCAAAATTAATATTAATTTCAATTGTAAAATAAGTTAAATGATATGTTGTTGAATCCTCGTTGTACATGCTCACTACAGGTCTCTGACGTTTGCCCGTACATGTATCTCTCAGAAAGACAATATGGCAGGACATTAATGATAAATGGAACAAGATTGTCTACTATTGTCTACTTTTATTTTGGTGCATTTAAATATATATACAAGCATACACAAATGGTGACATTAATAAAACACAATGACATTTAAAATATACATGTATAACATGTATTCGTAAAAGACTGACTGTTGAGATTTTTTACAATTATACATTTAATTTATTGCATCTAATCTGACGAAACGAAATAAAGATTAGATTCATTAATGTATAATATAATAACAATCAAAAATATTTAAAATATACATGTATAACATTTCTGTTCTTATTAACGTATAGAAGTCATCGTCATGAACTGCATCTGTGGTGGTTGTAGGTCCAAGTCCTGCGATGTGACTCACGGTACGCAATAATTGGGTCGTCGTCAGCTCGTCAATTTCGTACTTATCCCACGCCTCGAAGAGTCGTCCGTGTAGTGAGGCATATTTCTTCCGATGTATTCTTGTCAGTAGGTGCTCGCTGACGAGGCGGATCTGCAAGTCGACGGTCTCTGCCTCGCCACGGAGTAGGGGTATCAAGACGTATATGTGTAGCCGTCGCTACTGATTAATTTGCGGTCATCACGCTTGCTGCCTCCCTCTACAACCTCGTAAGTAACGGGGGCATCAATGGGTATTTCCCTGTCTAATGGCCTGTCAACTAAGGTCACATCCAACGGTAAATGTGACCTGTTGAAATCTCGATCGGGCAGATCAAATGTTATGTCTTCAATGACGGAAGGCGTCTCGAATTCGTCGTGGGTGGATATGTTATCGTCAGCGGGTCTTATGATGAATGTCGTCGATAGATCCCTGATTGGAGAGGCTGTTACATCTAGTACTGGTGGCGTCATGTCCACGGATGTCGTCGATAGATCCCTGATTGGAGAGGCTGTTACATCCAGTACTGGCGGCGTCGTGTCCATATTTACAGTAGAGTTGATGTGAGGGTCAACTACTTGTAAATTCATTTCAATGTCACTACAGTTAGCGCATTTCCATGCCAGTTCTAATTCACCCTTACACATCCTACGATACTGATCGGCGGAGATGCCTGTGTTGCACTTCCGATGCTGCCAGCGTTCACATGTATCACAACAGACCGCATGCATCCGACGGGTAACTATGAGAGTACAACGTATACAGTAATATTTGGTAGCCATGATTAATAGTGAAGAGAACAGACCAAAATCGCCTTTTAAACTAGTCGAATTAACTTGACGTTCATCACTTTGACAACAAACTGCTTCAAACACCTGACAAGAATGTACAAACATAATACACACCCACGCCAGCATCTAATTAACGTTATCAATTCAACGCCAAACACATGCCTGCCACGTGCAATTAATTGGATCGTAATTTCCTTTTGATTATAATTGCAGTTATAACGATAGAGCGCATTTATTGTAAAACAAACAAATTGAGTGAATTAAATTAAAGTGGCTGCGTTTTCAAATCATCATCATGAATACACAACCCTACTTGATGTTACTCAAATCAATAGTATTCTATAGTATTGAGCTATAACCATTAAAAGGTGTGATATACTATATTATCAGTCTGACGAAACATCCAGTCCAGGTAGTACATAACACCATTTTGACGAAACCGAAGGTTGACGAAAACTCCGTAAACCGGTGGGATATGTGGGTGTCAGTGGTTTCGTATAACTACTTCTTCGTATACAAGGCAATATAGAGTGAAACATTGTGGTGAATTTGTCTAATAGTATATTATCACACCTACGCCAATTATGAGATGGGCTGTTGACAAATTAATCAATTACTGGAGAATATATTATTTTTCACACCTGAATCTGAATGGATACGACGTAGAATCCTTTCGGCATGTACACGTCGGAGAGAGAGAGTCTATAATAATTTGGCTGAAAGAGCTGACCTAAAGCTCTCAGTTGATTTGGCGCACACAAAACTATCTTCAAGTTTGTTCCAGTCTTTTATAGTTTTGGGGAAGCAAGAGTTTGTATATTTGTCTGTTCTACCCTGCTCAATAACGAAACACTTTGAATTATTGTTCACATAGTTTTCTAACACATTTTTTACGACACAGTCTTTATATTGTTTTGGCTTGATTCTGCGTTTAGGTCTTTCTGATGTAAGAAAATCTTGGCACGGGAAGGCTGGCACCAGCCCCTCGACCACCTTGTAGAAGAATACTAGGCGATTCATCTTCCGTCGGTCTTGTAATGAGGGGAGTTTCAAGTCGCTTAGCATCTTGGTGACGCAACCTTCATTCATCTCTACTCTTGTAGTCGCCAGAGATGAATCTTGCAGCTTGATTGGTCGGCTCAAACATTTGTGATGCTGGCTTGTATGCCCGTGTTTTATCAGCTTTAGAGCTGAGCCGTGCCATATGTCCAAGCCCTTGAATCATGTATAAATGTCATGCTCTTCACATCAATTTCATTACAACCATGGCGTCTATATTTCCATGCGTTTTTTGCTGATTATACAATACAATAAAAAATAGATAAACACTGTAAATTTCATTGTCATTGTATTAATCTATGTACCTTTTTTATGTCATTGTAAATAATTTAATGCTTTGATGTACAATAAATATATTATTTTAATGATGGTCTATGATTTATTTATTCTCCCCCATTCACTTTAATTAATCTTGATTAGGCCTGAAACCTAGATAGATAATCACTCCTGGTATGGCAAACACACGGCTACATAGTCCATTCATAATTGTGTCTAATTACCTAAATAGCTAATAATAGCATTATTATAATGAGCCTGTATAGTGCAGTACTATTAAATCAATTATATGAACCTGTGATTATACGAATGCACTAGTATACGAAACTACCATTAGACGAACAAGAGATTATACGAAACCACCTGAATTCGGGTATGTTTTCACTCTCTTGTCATATACGTTAACGATATGGGGCAGTAACGAAATATACAATTGGCAGTAATCTTGGGACAATTGGCTGTAATCTGGGCATTAGGGTTAGGGCTAAATTTGATCTTCAATTGAAGAGTATTCTACTGTTCAGTTTTAGTTTACTTCCACCTGTTTTGTGGGATTACTGCCTCTATCCCCAACCTGTCCTATATGATGTATGTTCCATTGTCAAACCACTTGTGGGGACCTAGACATGTTTTCCTGGGCAGGCTTAGTCGACCTGAGTGGTTAACCAGTACTAAGCAATGTGTGTGAGGTGCCTTGCTCACTGACACTACATACGTGCCTCTATCCCCAACCTGTCCTATATGATGTATGTTCCATTAATGTCAAAGGGTGCTGGTCAAAACGTACCCAAGTCAAATCGTACCCGCATTTTAAGTCAAAACGTACCCAACTATAAGTCAAAACGTACCCATTCTTTGGTCAAAACGTACCCACTCAAGAAATAAAACGTACCTAAATAGGTAGTCAAATATACCATTGTGCTTGATATAATTTGCATTGACTAGACTACTAGTTCATGAGAATGAAGTGGTACGTCATTGTCCAGACACAATGGAATGCAGGATTCGGGCAGTGTATTCTAGGCAGGATGTCATAAAACTGTCAAACTTCCTGTCCACTCGACGACAAACACACCGCCGCTAATTGCTGACCGTGTCATTGGAATTCCATTTTAGATATTTGGTCAGTTGGCCATTTGGATTTTTAAACAACTAAACAAGTATATATAGAACATTTTTTCGAGTTGGGCCCGTCCACGATGACGTCTTGGCGGAGAAAGCCTGGCGGAAGGTACTGCTCTGCAAGCTGAAAACATTATAATATGAATTTAATGCCACGAGATGTGTGTGGCTGTACAAAACATAAACACTCCAGCATTATCATGAATTAAAGCAAGAATGTTTCCAATTACCAACACAAACAAATTAACAAATATCAAATTATTTTATGCAAGCTGTAACTCACAGGAAAACATACCTTCATGTATGTTGAGAAAAAAATTACCAATTTATATGCATATTTTAATTTCAAGAATACCATTTTTTTCTCATCCTAATACCTTCTAAGTATGTTTTTACCTACCTACAACTTTTTACTTGACACATAATATTTCCAATCTATTTCCAGTTATTCAATCTCTATATTATCCCATGGGTACGTTTTGACCTATGGTAGGGTACGTTTTGACTTCTGGGTGGGTATGTTTTGACATCTGGGTGGGTATGTTTTGACTTCTACTTGGGTATGTTTTGACTTCTACTTGGGTACGTTTTGACTTCTACTTGGGTACGTTTTGACTTCTACTTGGGTATGGTTTGACTTCTACTTGGGTATGTTTTGACTTCTACTTGGGTATGTTTTGACTTCTACTTGGGTACGTTTTGACTTGGGTACGTTTTGACTGGAACTCATGTCAAACCACTTGTGGGGACCTAGACATGTTTTCCTGGGCAGGCTTAGTCGACCTGAGTGGTTAACCAGTACTAAGCAATGTGTGTGAGGTGCCTTGCTCACTGACACTACATACGTGTATCGAACCCAGGACCGTTCGATTCCAAATCTGACGCTCTACCACTGGACCACAGACGCCATACTATGATATGTTCATATGTATCATACAGTGCTCCATCTCTGCCCTCCGCGTAATAATGAGCACCCTGTGTTTATTTGAAACATGACAATGGTTCTAAATTAATGGCATCCAGTGATAAAGCGTTGTATATGGATTTATCCTGGGTTTGATGGTTATCCCACAAAACATTTAGTAGTAAATTAAAGCTGAAAAGTAGAATACTCAGGGCTTCAATCAAATTTAACCCTAATGTCCATATTACTGCCAATTGTCTCAAGATTACTGCCAATTGTATATTTCGTTACTGATTCTCGGTCATGTATGTAGTGTCATTGAACAAAGCAATGGGTTTGACATTAAAGCAGCATTACATCGTAATAAAGGATGTTTTGGATAAAATATAAATACTAATGTGTGTGTGTTTACAAAAATCTAAATAGTCGCTCAGAAACGATATAATTCAAATAAATTTAAACCGTCGTATACGCAAATTTGTTTATCAACACACGAAATATAAACACGCACACCGCGCATGCGTGAAGCAACAGAGGATGTACAAAACAACTTATATATTTTGAACATGAAAGACTATCTATCTTCCTCTAATGTCGAACCCCTCGCGGGGATGTAGACATGTCCCTAAAAGACTTAGCTAACAGATCTATAGGTATGAATCAACATATCAAGTAATTTAATTAAAAAAGACAACGTGGGACAAATGGGGACGATGCATTCGAATGTAAACACGTGCGGACGATGCGTTCCGGTTGTAAACAAGTGCGTGACCGATCGACTTGGAAAGTCCTACTTTCGGTTTCGTGTTTGTTTTATCTGTTTACCAAATGAACATAAGCACACAAAGTATAATGTTAGAATGTGTAGCAGCATTGCTACCCATACGTAAAAATTGAATTTTTCAAATATCTTTTATTTCATACGATGTAATGCTGCTTTAATGCTGTATATATCAGCTCCCTAGAAACGTCTCTTCTCAAGAGAAATAATTATCACAAACTACATATACATTGTATAACTCTATTATTCTTGGCCACAGACGGTAGTCTCGGCATCGTTAGTAGTTGAAGATTGCACAAGTATTTCCACTAAAATGGTAAATTTATATTGGCTGTGTTGATACAGGATTTAGTAATCCATGCGAGTACAAAATTGAAAGTATGCTGATATTTTAAATGATTGAATTTCAGAGCATGATGACAGATGGGAAAGGGGTGGAGCTGGGAGGTCACGTGGACGAGGTGGTGGCTACAGAGGATATAAACAGCCATTTAACAACGGCAGCAGAAGTATGTTTGTGTCTCACCCTATTTAGTAGAAAGCGAGACTAAGCAGTCATCTGTCTTGCAACGGCACTGACTCAAAACAATTCAAATATAATGCTTTTGATAACTTGCATACTGTTTCTACCCATCCTAACCACAGGGATTCGGCACGTGTGGGAGTACTAGTATATATATTTAAGTACAGGGATTCTACTCTGTGGAATGTCAGAAACAATTTTGTACAAAGCTGTCCAAATATAACGCCTATCCCGAGTCTTTATATTGTTCTTCAAATAAAACACAACTTTAGGCTGCATGCATGTATACTTTGCAAACAATTGCCACAGACATTGGCCATAGCAGGTCACATTTCCATACTAGGACACGGGTTCTGTCAGCAACAAAATAAATCTTCGACGGGAGAGTTTTAACTGTGAATACATTATCAATAAAATGTGTTTCCACTAACGTGTAGGTTTATTCGGCAAAAATGTACGTCAAAAAGAGATTTCGTAGCATTTTCAATTTGTTTTGAAATTTCTAAAGCGGCGCAATTCGCGTTGAAACGAGCGTTCTGATTGGATTATTAGAATGTAACAAGATGTTTTTTTATATATGAAGAATAATCATAATCCAATCAGAACGCTCGTTTCAACGTTCGTTTCAACGCGAATTGCGCCGCTTTAGAAATTTTCAAAACAAATTGAAAATGCTACGAAATCTCTTTTTGAGAGTCCCCTCTGGTTCTTTTACGTGCATGGTGTACGGCACCGACCCAAGACCTCGGTTTAAAGTCCGATCTGAAAGACTGGTAATTTTATTATGGTTAGACGGGGGATCGAACCTGCGATCCCTGGATTACCAGTCCAGCATGTTACCACTGGACTACAGATCCGTCTGCAGCATTACCCAATAGCTATTTTCTTAAGCAAAATACAGATATTTTCCCACCACCAGTCACGACGGTTATGGCTTTCCTTTTGTGTTATTTCTCTCCTATAGGGATTAATTTTTATTGGCTTTATTGATTAAAAGATTCATGTTTGCTTTTTGTTATTACACATTACCGTCTGTTTCAGAACGTTACAATTACATCAGTTCTAACTACAATAGGCGCGGTTCTGGAATCCCTTACAGAAGTAGAGGCCGAGGAAGAGGTGGCCCGAACCCTCGTAGTCGGGTAGATGATGAAGGGGATGATGTAATGGGGGACAACGAGAACCAGTCCTCGGTCAGCAGATAGTATGTATTTATTCATTTGGTTTTCATCTTAAAATAAAATGAACTTTGTTTTTTAATTTGTTTAAACTTTATATCTATTTTACACCGATTGCGAAGCAAGTTTTAACAACTTATATTAATAACTTTCATGTGGTAGAAAACCCACCTGTCTGATCTGGTGACCGATGTACCATCTCACATACTTCCCGGTCCTATGATGCCTCTTGACATGGCATCTGAAACCGGAGAAAACCCACCTGTCCGATTTATCGACTTATGGCCAAGAAACAAGCAAAATAAATGTTTAATTGTCAGCTGTGCTAATAAACTGTGAACATGTATTCAGGAAAGACAAACTGTGGTAATTCAATACATTTATTAGAATAATTTATTGGATAAATGATACAGGTTCTACCATAACATGCTTATTAAAATATTTACTTGTTGGAACTTTATGTCTGTAGACATATTATTTGCATTATAAATCATAGAAAAAGCTTATCCAAAAACGTCGTAAATTATTGTTGTGCATCAGTGGATATTTTATGATTTGTATGGAGAATAAAGTCAACCAACTATCTCAAATTGAGCCGGATATAATGGGAGATAATCTCAATAAGCCCTAAGCTTTCAATTTAATCCATTTTCGTTTGTATACAATAGATATGTACTGTACATTATGAATGATTAAATATGTTTAAACCAAATTGAGCCTATATTTATTAAAAAATGAAGTAAGTTCGAAATGAATATAATATGTTCACAAAGTACCCTCGACTTATGGAAGGATCAAGATAAAAACCAGCTTTTTCAAAGTTTGACCCTCTATATTTGTACTTGTGGCCGAGATTGACTTATTGCCGAGGATATATGGTAATTAGCTATCAATCCTCCCGTAAGGTAGCAAAGTTTTCCAGGGGATACCCCAATTACCTCCATCCACACCTACCCTAGTCATGGCTGAAAATCCTGCCTCTTTTCTGACCCACCTGCCCCTTTTTTCCACTCTAGCATAAACCGTAATGAACCATCCGGTTAAATTTAGAGATGTCTTGTTCATTGTTTTGAAGTTATTGATATTGTTTCATTGTTTGCTTCAGTAATCCATATGGACGTTCGGGTAAAGGTGGATTCCATGGAACGAGT
This sequence comes from Archivesica marissinica, assembly GCA_014843695.1. Taxonomy (NCBI): domain Eukaryota; kingdom Metazoa; phylum Mollusca; class Bivalvia; order Venerida; family Vesicomyidae; genus Archivesica; species Archivesica marissinica. Next base: position 14,766,940 of record CM026404.1, on the reverse strand, counting down.
AGATATGACAATAGAAATGGTTCAAGTCAACATTGTAAGTTTTATTATTACAGATATCTGCAATAGATGCACATGTTCATTGTTTCTGTATCGTGATGAAGTTAGGTTCAGGTTTAAATGAATTATAACTTGATATGAAGAAATATTTTGTGAATGTGACTTTGTTGTAATAGGATTTGTTTTTGTTAACCTTCCTTCATGACAAGGCTATTCCCTACACACGCCCCTCAGTAAATATTTTTCACCCTTGCCATTTTTCATAGACACAAAAGTTACCCTTCATTTAGTTCAAATTGCTGTAAATGTCGTCCACTTGTTATAAAACTGGGTAACATTTTCATATTATTGACATATCCCCGTATTGGTCAAATAATACAACAGGTACGTGTCATAACTAATTTTGAATATTACGGCAATAAAAGCAAAGCACTTTCTAATTTAACATTTTCATTTGTTAGCATAATTGAGTTTTATTTCTATCAATTACATAGCTAAATTGGCCTATTTTCATTATTCGATGAAATTTAATTCGATTGAAGTTTTTTTTCAAGGGAAGTAAGTCATGTATGATTTTTCAACTAGTACCGTGAACTGGAAATAAAGAATTGAAAAAATATCTAACCTACCATACTTACAATATTTTATGCTTTCCAATGAAATAAAGAGAAATTTATCAGTGAAATAAAACGTTTCCACTGGTTGAACGTGGTGGAATGACACATTTTATTTCTCACAACGCGAATGTTATCGGACACTTAGCTGTCAGTGACGTCATTTTTGGTCGTCTAAACACAACGTTCTTGCACCAGCACACGGTTTCGTTGTTATCTGATCATAAAAACACTTTTCGTCCTAAATTTAAAAAAATAAATATTTGTTTGTTTAAGTGAATGATCGAATAATATTTCACTCAATCATGAACATAGAAAGCACAATCATTATCACCAGTTTCTAGCGCCACATGAGACAAAAATGTTACGCGCCGGTGGATGGGCCGATCTGTGGTACGTACGTGACTACGTTGTACTTGGCCGGAAGTACAGTCGACGACGACAGAGATTTTGGGAGGTAAACGACTGTTGTCCCTGATACGCCCGTGTGACATTAGCCCCGTGACAACAGTACACTCTCCGACGCTGGTCTCCTTGTTGGAGGGTGACTCCGCAATGTTTTATGGGAGGGGGGGACAAAGAATATTAGACTGTTTCTAATAATTATAATGTTTATTTAGTAATATCGTAGTAGTGAACAGAAAATGCTGTGGCCAAATATTCACACAGTAGTTCAACGTCATATGCACTGTACAAGCTGTCAGTACCCAGAACTTGGCATTGTAGATAGACAAACAATTATTTATTTCATAAATAATTTATCTAATAAACAACTAAAAATGTTACTATCAAGTTTCACAACCATTTCCCAAAAATCACTACTTATTAAATAATTTGTTAACCAAATAGCACACCTTAGAGTTTATTATGGCCGAAAGTTCCGAAACGGATGTGCTATGAAAATTTTAGAAACTGCGGAGTCCAGAATGAACTACTGCAGTGCTTATATACCCTCAGACCATCTCCCCACACAACTATGTGTGGCCACAGGTGTGTTGGTGGATTCCACAAGTGTGGCAGTGAATCCCACAGTAAAAGCTGTGGAAGAACGCTCCACACAAAACTCGGTGGCCACAGATTTATGTGTGGGACAGGTGCGCATGACTAAAACTCGCTTGAAACACCCAATGAGAGCAATAAAAACATGAACTAAACACATAAACATGAATATTAACCTCAAATTTACGTTTCCGTAGCGTATTCAAACTGTACATATTAAATAATTCACCTGAGTCGGTCTGCAAACTACAACAAACTGCACTCAGTATTTACACAGGTCGCTTAGCGACTATTCACCATGAAAAACACAATGGCTGATGCAGATCAGATACTGTGAAACACGTATGAAAAAGGAAAAGTCGGATAATAATGCTTGTGCTTAACAGTTTCCAGTGTTATTTGGCAATAACACTAACTAAAGGTGTACCTATAAGATACAAGTGGAGTTCTCATTAACGAATGAAGGAATCAGTGTAACTCGGTGATTTTCTACAGTCGCAAAATCATGTGACAATTCAATTGTAAACAAGAACTTAACGGAGCATTTCTACCCGTAATGACTAGATTCACACACACTGTAGGTAGCATCTACCCTGTATAACATTCAGATTACTGTGCATAACGACAATTGAAACTAAATTCACTATATCAGTTAGATAAACGTGACCGAACATCTTGGCGATATCCAAGACGTGAAATGAAAGCAGTTATGCAGGGTATGTCTGACTGACTGCGAGGTATTACAATAATGCTTCCAATGTTCATTTGGTGAACTGTAATTCAATCATACACGGAAACAAACAATTATCCTCTTATAATCTCTTATTATATAACTTTCAGCTGGTGACACAGTGAACTCTCTGAAGAGACTTGGCCTACCAGTGGACAGTACAGGTGGCGGCGACCAGGAGTGGTTCAGAGTTGTGGTCAGTATCTCTTGACTATATTTATTTAAACCTTTCAACACTACAGACATCTAAATAGGCTTACGAAAATAATTGCCAGTAATGTTACTATTTTTAGACACAATTACCCATTTTGATAAATGAACTGGTTCAAATGTATTTAATTTATTGGTCAAAAAAAATATCATGTACCAGTCCATGTCAGTTATTTGGTGTTGAATGGGTTAAGGAGAAAGATTTTAACTTTAATTGCGCCGCTCAGATGAAAAGGAGGGGTCAATGGCACAGGTAATTATCTTGGAGCCCTGTGGGTGTTGAATTGTTCCATGTGAGGAAGCTATCCAGTTGGCTTGCAGATTGTCAAGTGGTTCTACACTGTGCTGCCCATCCCTGCAATAAAGATTGTACAGAGGGTCACACAGGGTATTCAAGTGGTTCAACACTGTGCTGCCCATCCCTGCAATAAAGATTGTACAGAGGGGCACACAGGGTATTCAAGTGGTTCAACACTGTGCTGCCCATCCCTGCAATAAAGATTGTACAGAGGGTCACACAGGGTATTCAAGTGGTTCAACACTGTGCTGCCCATCCCTGCAATAAAGATTGTACAGAGGGTCACACAGGGTATTCAAGTGGTTCAGCACTGTGCTGCCCATCCCTGCAATAAAGATTGTACAGAGGGGCACACAGGGTATTCAAATGATTCAGCACTGTGCTGCCCATCCCTGCAATAAAGACTTGTACAGAGGGGCACACAGGGTATTCAAATGATTCAGCACTGTGCTGCCCATCCCTGCAATAAAGACTGTACAGAGGGGCACACAGGGTATTCAAATGATTCAGCACTGTGCTGCCCATCCCTGCAATAAAGATTGTACAGAGGGGCACACAGGGTATTCCTACACCAATAATAAATGTACTCGCCATATCACCTAAGCAGTTGGTGCTAATTTAAGCCCCCAAAAGAATCATATTCGCTGATGTCGCTTCTTTGTTTGTATTTTACTAATTTCTACACATTTACTCTTAGATACCATGGGGCAAAAAGGCAGACAAAGATTTTATTTTGAGGAGTATAAATAGCCATGTGGATGTTCCATTTCTTCCAACATATGTACGTATCATTGATTTACTCATACAATGTAGTCTGTAGTTTAGTACACATGTTATTTGCTAATGTGTTATTTTATTTATTTATTTTTTGTTTTTAATTTTTTGTTTTTTATTATATATTTTTTCCCATTCTATATGCATGTACATAAAACATTTAATTTTCAATAAGAAATGAATATAGAATTTTTTTTTCTTCACTCATGCTCTCACTCTCTCACCCAAACACTCGCACTTACATGCACACATTCAAACAGCATACACACGTATCAGCAGTTACAGAAGCAAATAATGTGTTATTTTGTATGTTCTCTTAGATGTGTTAGTGGGGTCTGAAATAAGGGTTAAGCTAGATCTTCAATGAATGAATAAAATGGTATTTATTATTTAAGAAATTTCAACAAAACAAGGTTGAAATACACATTATGACCATTAAATACAACATTAGAAGAGAAGGAGTGCTTTACAATGGCCATTTACTGGACATCATTTTGAATGAAAATTGTATAAAAAAAAATTAATTATTCGTCGCTCGCACCGTATGTTGGAATCCCGCTGCGGGTGTTAAATTCATCCACGTGAGGAAGCTATCCAGTTGGCTTGTGGAAGGTCAATTGGTTGAACACTTGTGCCCATCCCTGCAATAAAGACTGTTCAGAAGGGCACCAAGGGTATTTCTTCACCAATAATAAATGTAGTCACCATATGACCTAAGCTGTTGTTTCGATTTTAAGCCGCCAAAACAAAAATTACAGCAAAATTAAATGAATTCTCTTGGGAAGAAGTAGGGCCCCCCAGGAGGCGAAGTCAGGGTCCCTTGGGCGACTATTTCGCCAAAGTCGACCTTAATTGTCCTCAATATATTCCATATGATAAAACATCTCCCTCAGGTCCGAGTTGGGAGAATTGGGTCACTTATGGGAAACTATTTCTCCATCAGTTACTGCTCCTGAATACTCCTTAAAAGTAGATAGGTCCTATTAAATGTTTTCCTCTGTTTTTATCGTTGTTTCCTTTGCACAACATGCTAGCAATTTTATTCCACTATCACTTTATATGATTATTAAATTACTATATCTCCACAGATCTCATACAGTATATGCAATGGGTACTTATTTGTAAAGCAATGTTATCACTTAATTAACACAGTTTTGATGAAATCCCAATTATCATACCGCAACATCTGGTTAGGGAATAACAGTAAAAACAAAGGATTCTAACTAATAGAACCTATTCACATTTTGGAATAAATCAGACTTTATCTGCCAAGGGAGGTAATAGAAAAATAGAGATGTCTCTCATTGGGTCACTTCTTGGAAACTATTTCTCCATGGTCACCTTATAGCTTGAGCTCTGCCGAGTCCCAGGTTGCAATCTGGTAGGAGAAATGTTGTGAGATTCCACAGTTCCTGTACTAAATCGAGTGAGATTAGAGTGGAATGTGTAGAGGATAAGACTTGTATAACATCAGACTGGAGACGGTTTGACGCCCCAACATCACTCCCTCCACACCCCACTATAGGTCAGTCTCAGACTAAGTATATTAATTGCAAGTGACTTAATTTCACATTGTGTCTATATTTCTACTTTTGCTGTTGACAGTTCCATTATGAACAGAATGCGGCAGTATTTCATGTAACTGATCGACGGGCTGCTGATGCTATCACAGGGGTCACAAAAAGGATTACAATGCCCAATGGATTCAAGGTAAGATGTTCATTGTGCATATCAGCAACTTTGTATTCTCATAACGTTTATTGTGGAGTAGAATTACTATTGGCTCTTTCTAACATAAACATATTTCATGTGTGTGTGTGTGTGTGTGTGGTTTGCCGGTTGTCTGAAAGACTGTTAATTTTATTAGGGTCAGACGGGGGATCAAACCTGTGATCCCTGGATTACCAGTCCAGCGTGTTAACCAGCGTGTTAACCACTGGACTACAGATCCGTCTGTATTTCATGTACAGAGTAATGTGTTTCTAAGCGTATATGCCACTGTATTGTGTAAGGGAGATAAATATTTCGGACATGCAATTTTATTTGTCTCCCTAACAAATTGCAGTTAAGTTGATATAATTCTCTATTATTTATTATTAAATATGTTTTTATATGGCTCATTCTAGATGTCCATGTGCGAAATTATCGACCTAAGACCCTGACCTAAGACCCCTATTGCACCACTTTTCCATAAAAAGTATATACAGTCTACATTCGTTATGTCGAATTCCGTCGGACCGAACAAAATACTTCAACATAACCAAAGTTTGACTTAACGAAAGTCTATACAAACGGAGCCAGTTATATGTAAAATGATAGTGTCTGAAACGGGACATTGATCCGACTTCGAGATAACCGGAGAATTCGACATAACCGACTTTGACATAACTGTTGTAGACTGTACATGTATTTAATTATTTAATTTTCATGCACAATTTTCACTTGGCACTATTGTTTTGTTTCACATTAGATGACAATCTTGGTAAAGACTAGTTATCCACCAATCATTCCCATGGGCACAGACGAAGTGGACAAGCTGAAGGTAGGTTTGTTTGATATATGAATATCGCCACACTTTTGTGTATAATTGCATGTGAAGTTTAATAGAAGTCCGCCTCCGTGGTCGAGTAGTTAAGGTCGCTGACTTGTATACCACTGTAACCTATCATCACTGATGGTCACAGGTTCGAGCCCCGCTCAGGCCGTGTCTCATTCATATGAAAAAGTTGGCAGTTTCTTACTTAGGTTGGTGCACCCAAGTACTGGTTAAACACTGGAGCCTGCCCAGGAAAGGTGTTGTTAAGTAAACTGCCCGCCGGCGATATAGCCCGAAATGGTGCTGATACAGGCGTAAAACCCGAAATATAACAAGTTTAATAGTTGACCCTCGTCAATCGATTTACCTGCCAATCACTTTGTCTCCTTTTTCTGAGCTCTGTCCATAGAGCTATGATATGCAAGACCAATGTCAATTTCCTCTGACCTTTGTAGTAGTAGTGTTGGACAAAGTATTGACAAATTGAGACACGTGGGGGGGGGGGATCACATGAAACAACAGTATTAATATTTTTATAGTTTTGGATAGAGTGCTCTTAGCTCTGTCTATTATTTTCAAATAAAAATATATTTTGTCACATTGGAAATTTTACACGTTACAAAAGTGTTTGTTTATTATAGTGTCACCCCTATTTCTGATAGGCCAGCCATTTCTGACTTATGAGACCCCTCTTTTTATGAACATCAGTACTTCCCGAATCATATGCTTGAATGTCAGGCGCCAAGCTGGTAGGCAATCGGTAACCATTATTTAACTAGCTGGCGGCTCATCAACCGGCCATATCAGAACGAACCCCTGATGAGATTCGAACCTTCGACCTCCCACTCCGTAGACGGACGCCTTAACCACTAGGCCACAGAAACTTAATACCACTACACCATGTTTTGAATGGAAGCGATGCAGATGAGGGAATACATGTCACTCCGTGATGCAGATGAGGGGAATGCATGTCCAGGGTTTCTTCTGGGTCAATTTTAGTTTGCGCCAGCAAATTCGCCAATCAGAAAAAGTTTGCTCCAATGTTGGAGCCAGCAGTCTATAGTGCCATATTCAATCAGACATCTGGTATGTGCTGATGTTAAACAAGTTGTCATCTTGTGTGCATGTACTACTGTTAATTACTTGTACTTCTGCTGTAGTTGTCTACATGTACTTATGAATAAATAAATACTGTGTAACTTATTACCTACCAATCATAAAAAATCAAGTTTGGGAAATTGGTAAGTTTGTAGGGACTATTAGTCATATCACTAAACTGAAGGTGTTTCAGTACTTTCATGGTTGGAAATTATCTGGGCCGAATCATATTCTGGGGTTTCAGGATTAGCAAAATTATTCTGCTTGGAAACTAAACCTATTTCAGTAGTGGGCATTTCCCGACATATGACGTACTTACTTATCTGTATCATCTGAACGCTTTTCGTTGTACAGAATTGTAACAAGTAAACGTGTCTCGTCAATGAACAAGTACTCGGTGATCTTGTACATTTTATCCCTGCAGAAAGGTCCATATAATCGGCTGTCAAAATATTGTTGCGTCACAGAAAACGCATTCAATGATTCTCATTGCGTCTCTGGCCATTTCATTGCATCAAAACCGCAAGAAACGCACAGTGAGAAAACATTATCACATTCTGGTATACAGAAATATCTGTGCTAATCAGTTGTAGGATTAAAGACCGCCATTTAATCCAATTATCCGTAATTAAAATGTCACCAACTTCTCAACACCCCATGCAATCAAGTGCCAAATAGCTGATTTCCAATAAACAAACGCTTGTCATCATCGCACGCGTGACCGCACACGCGACCCTCACTTTCATGGATTTTCGGCCGATTATGTTTCTTGAACAAAGTTATTTTGCCGATATTTATGGCATGCGCCAAGGATTTTCGCCAACTGAAGATTTTTGGAGCCAGATTTAATTTGTATGCCCATTTGCTGACAAATGCGACCGACAGCGGGAACCCTGCATGTCACTCTGCGATGCAGATGAGGGGAATGCATGTCACTCTGTGATGCAGATGTGGGAATGCATGTCACTCCGTGATGCAGATGAGGGGAATGCATGTCACTCCATGATGCAGATGAGGGGAATGCATGTCACTCCATGATGCAGATGAGGGAATACATGTCACTCAGTGATGCAGATGAGGGGAATGCGTGTCACTCTGTGATGCAGATGAGGGAATGCATGTCACTCTGCGATGCAGATGAGGGAATACATGTCACTCTGCGATGCAGATGAGGGAATACATGTCACTCAGTGATGCAGATGAGGGGAATGCATGTCACTCTGTGATGCAGATGAGGGAATACTTGTCACTCTGTGATGCAGATGAGGGAATGCATGTCACTCAGTGATGCAGATGAGGGAATACTTGTCACTCCATGATGCAGATGAGGGAATGCATGTCACTCCGTGATGCAGATGAGGGAATGCATGTCACTCCGTGATGCAGATGAGGGAATACATGTCACTTTATTCTTTTAGGTTGTCATGAGCAACAGATATGATCCAACAACAAAATCCCTCAAGTTAGACTGTCTACACACAGACCAAGGTATATACAGACTAAACCTTCTACTCATTGATTTAACCCATAAAATGTTACATAAATTGGACTGAATGTGCAAACAACATAGATCCAGATCAACCACGGTGGAACACCGCATCTGATCAGGATCTATGTTGTTTGCTATTCAGCCAAGTGTTTTATCTCCACTATCCGAATAGCAAACAGCATAGAGCTTGATCAGATGGTACATTCCGTGTCATCTGATCTGGCTCTATGCTGATTGCAAAAGAGACTATAGTCGTGATTAGCAGGTTAATGGTTATACTGTTTCACACTACTTGAGAGCCAGAACTGGTACTGTACTGTTTCTATGTTTATCAACAGATCAAAGTGTTTTGATCTGTATGTATGAGTTGTTGACTTTAGTTTATACAAATTTATTTTAGCTTGATTGCGAAACAAGTTCTTACAACTTGTATATTAATCACTCTCGTTGGAATCCATCGCCACGAGGGAGAGAGAAGAGGCAATGTGGAATTAGGCACAATCGTAACGGCTCCAGTGGTGCTCAAACTCCAGACCTATTGCACCTGATGCAAACGTGCTACCACTACGCTATCACAACTTCCACTGTTGTTGACTTTAAGATCACTTGTCTGTCTAGGAGTTTCAAATTATTTCATGGGAGGTCAGTTGTTCCATCCAAATCTGTGTTTGAAATACTTGCAGCAGAGGTACTGGGGGAGGGGGGTCTACCTCCACGACTAAAGGCTAATAAGTCACCATACGATCTACAGGTAAGCGGACTGCAATTTCATGCCCACAAACCAACCAATCAAACTTGAGAGTTGTCCTAATGAAATGACTTTGTTATTACAGATCTGACTAAAGACAACCTGTATATGTCTTTGGGAAGACCACAAGTTATGTCAAATGTTGTCAAAATCATTAAAGAAAACATTCCAGAGGTTAGTACATAGTTAGTACATGTTGGATTATGACAGCCGAGTCTATGAATTGATGCGTTAATGACTATTTAGTAATTGTTCAGTTTGTCCGCTTGTTAACATATGTACTGTATTCAGGTTGTTAACATATGTACTGTATTCAGGTTGTTAGCATATGTACTGTATTCAGGTTGTTAGCATATGTACTGTATTCAGGTTGTTAGCATATGTACTGTATTCAGGTTGTTAGCATATGTACTGTATTCAGGTTGTTAGCATATGTACTGTATTCAGGTTGTTAGCATATGTACTGTATTCAGGTTGTTAGCATATGTACTGTATTCAGGTTGTTAGCATATGTACTGTATTCAGGTTGTTAGCATATGTACTGTATTCAGGTTGTTAGCATATGTACTGTATTCAGGTTGTTAGCATATGTACTGTATTCAGGTTGTTAGCATATGTACTGTATTCAGGTTGTTAGCATATGTACTGTATTCAGGTTGTTAGCATATGCAGGGACCAGTTTAGGGGGCGACGTGGGCGATAATGTCGCCTCTTTTGGCTCCGTTTCGCCTTGGCGTTTGGAAATAGGGAAGTGCAAGTCGCCCTGCCGATTTTCGGCAAAATTTGGTTAATTTCCATCAAAATTCGCCGAGAAATCTATCATTTTCGCTTGATCGCGCTGGGAGCCGCCATGACACCTAGGATGGGAAATAACTCTGTCCGTCGTTTCGGCTACTTAAAATTTAACGTGAATTGCCATCTGTCTAAACATGCAAATTGACTGTACATTTTATGTTGTTTTTTTTGTAATGCAATATTTAAAAACTGCAGACTAATTTCGCGATCAGCAAATTGTTAGTGCCGTTTTTCTTGTGCACAGAAAATCAATATACTGCCCAGTGTTAACAGACAGCATTTGTGCTAAATATAGACACGCGTGTCTTTCATCATGCTATCAAAACATGATCGCGTCTCTTATCAGATTACACGCGAAGGCCACACAGGTCATTAGCTGCAGGGGAGAGTAATGTTTATCACAGGTAGTTTGATCGGACCAATGGCACACACAAAACTTAGCAATATAAACAATATATAGTTTGTGGGGTAAACAAATGTTTATATTGCTCCGTTTTGTTGTGTGTCATTGGTCCGATCAAACTACCTGTGATAAACATTACTCTCCCGTAAGCGCTTATAGGATTAAATTGGTGCCTATTGTGTATTTAATCGGGTCTCGCTTGATTATGCACTACTGTCCGAATACCGTAATTACCCGACATGTTATGTTTTGTGGACCGATATTTTTTATTTATTTTAATGAGGTTTAGTAATAATCATGAGTATGGTATTTATCATTTATACTAAATAAAATATTGTTCAACCATTGCTTGTATTTTCTTTCATATTTCTAAAAAAAGAGTTGTTTCCCCTATATTCTATATATATCTATTTCATATAGAATGTAGAGTAAAAAACTGTTTTTTACTCGCCACAGTTTTTTACTCGCCCCTGGGTTTCATGATACATATAACAACTGAATTAGGCTCTATATATGTCATTAAATAATTTTATGCCAAATTAATTGACCATCTCCTGTGTTGTGTCAATTACTTTGTCATATCCTTATATAATTATAACATATAGCATAGTTCAGTTCCTGATTGACTTGCCTCACGACAATAAAACTTTCCAGTACTTGGCAAGTATTATAAATGTAAATTTGTGTTGTCGCGAGGAAATCAACACTTCTCCCTCACTTCTCCTTGAGTTGGTGTGACTTCTCCCTATTTTGGCTGGAGGGAGAAGTGACTTCTCCCTAAAATTTGGACCAAAAATGAACCCTGATATGTACTGTATTCAGGTTAGCATATGTACTGTATTCAGGTTAGCATATGTACTGTATTCAGGTTGTTAGCATATGTACTGTATTCAGGTTGTTAGCATATGTACTGTATTCAGGTTGTTAGCATATGTACTGTATTCAGGTTGTTAGCATATGTACTGTATTCAGGTTGTTAGCATATGTACTGTATTCAGGTTGTTAGCATATGTACTGTATTCAGGTTGACAACAACACAACAAACACACAAACACAACAAACACACAACCGGTTGTTAGCATATGTACTGTATTCAGGTCGTTAGCATATGTACTGTATTCAGGTTGTTAGCATATGTACTGTATTCAGGTTGTTAGCATATGTACTGTATTCAGGTTGTTAGCATATGTACTGTATTCAGGTTAGCATATGTACTGTATTCAGGTTGTTAGCATATGTACTGTATTCAGGTTGTTAGCATATGTACTGTATTCAGGTTGTTAGCATATGTACTGTATTCAGGTTAGCATATGTACTGTATTCAGGTTGTTAGCATATGTACTGTATTCAGGTCGTTAGCATATGTACTGTATTCAGGTTGTTAGCATATGTACTGTATTCAGGTCGTTAACATATGTACTGTATTCAGGTTGTTAGCATATGTACTGTATTCAGGTCGTTAACATATGTACTGTATTCAGGTTGTTAGCATATGTACTGTATTCAGGTTGTTAGCATATGTACTGTATTCAGGTTGTTAGCATATGTACTGTATTCAGGTTGTTAGCATATGTACTGTATTCAGGTTGTTAGCATATGTACTGTATTCAGGTCATTAGCATATGTACTGTATTCAGGTTGTTAGCATATGTACTGTATTCAGGTTGTTAACATATGTACTGTATTCAGGTCATTAATATATGTACTGTATTCAGGTCGTTAACATATGTACTGTATTCAGGTTGTTAACATATGTACTGTATTCAGGTTGTTAGCATATGTACTGTATTCAGGTCGTTAACATATGTACTGTATTCAGGTCATTAATATATGTACTGTATTCAGGTCGTTAACATATGTACTGTATTCAGGTCATTAATATATGTACTGTATTCAGGTCATTAATATATGTACTGTATTCAGGTCGTTAACATATGTACTGTATTCAGGTCATTAATATATGTACTGTATTCAGGTCGTTAATATATGTACTGTATTCAGGTCATTAATATATGAAATAACTGTCCATTGCTGTTTTGTTATATTGACAGATATATACAAAGTGTTACTGGCCTGTATTCAAGCTTTCATACAATTATGGACAGTTTTATTTGTAAATGGGTATATTTCCATTAGCCTGGTCGGATCTGCCTCTGATATGTTGCAAACCTGGGTTTAATGTTCCAATTGACTTCATTGTTTACAATTGTCAAGTTAGAAATCGGAAGCTTCAAATGCAGTTCGTGGTCGTCCGACGTGCACTTCGTGAGTTTCCGTGATATGCAGATCGAACCATATAATTTGCTTGCACCTGCAGAACGACTATTGGAATTCCAAACAAGGATTTGATTTTTTCAATATCTTGCTCCTCGACCAATGGGAAGTCGTCTATATATAGCATATATAATAAAAAGTGTTAAGGACCTGTATTCAAGCTATTTCATGCAGTATTGGATTGAGTATGAGTGCCAATTCTCATTTTATACAAATATAAAATGGATAGTGATAATGAAATGGTGTGTCCCCTAGGAATATCTAGCCTGCAATATAACAATATTTCTGTGAATTTCGATTCTTCAGCTGTGTGGTTTGGACATGAGCAACAACAAACTGATCAATCTGGATCATCTAGCAGCATTGGTGACGTCTACCGGAGATGTCAAGGTGCTCGACCTCAGTAAAAACCGGGTCAGTATAATTAGTTGATCAATCTGTGGTCGAGTGGTTATGGTCGCTGACTTGTATACCACTGTAACCTATCATCACTGATGGTCACGGGTTCGAGCCCCACTCAGGCCGTGTCTCATTTATATGAAAAAGTTGGCAGTTTCTTACGGAGGTTGGTGCACCCAAGTACTGGTTAACCGCTGGAGCCTGCCCAGGAAAGGTGTTGTTAGGTAAACTGCCCGCTGCGATATAGCCCGAAATGGTGCTGATGCAGACGTAAAACCCGAAATATAACATAAATATAACAACATACCTCCATTGAAAAGCAGCAATGTATACAGTCGAACTTTGTTGCCTCAAACTCGACCTGTCTGTTAATAATGGTTCGAGTCAAGGATAGTCAGTTTTAAGCAATGTATTGATGCAAAATCATGTACACATGTAGATTTCCTACATCTTTGTAATTTTATGCCTCAAATTTCACAATTCGAGAAGACGTGCACGTAAATTATTCAAATTCAGTGGGAAACCGATATTATTCCAAGAATGAGAGGTTGAGGGGGTTATGTCACTTACTGCACAGGAAAGGAAATGCCCCCCCCCCCCTACCACAACACTCCTCTCCTGATTTGGTAGTTTACAGTTAGTTTGATGAGTTTGATGTATTCTGTATAATGTATATTCTGGTGTTGGTCTGACAACATTTACGCTATCATCCGTTGTAATCGTTGTAAAAAATAAATAAAGTTTATAAGTTTGATGAGTTTGGTGTATTCTATATAATGTATATTCCGGTGTTTTACAGGTGACACATTTGGAGGAGCTTCGTAAACTGAAGTCGTGGAAGTTAGACATTCTGACATTGGACGGAAATCCACTTTGTGATAAGTTCAATGATCAGTCGGCATATATCAGGTAAACTGTATGCATGTAACACAGATCAAATGTCTTGATCTGTGATGTGGGTAAGATCTCTCGGCTTGTATCAATGAATTCCGCAGGTGAATGTGACGTCCTCATTTGTTAGATAATTTTACTTGTACCAATAGCGGTATTTACCACAATATTTTGCATCTCTTGTTAAAGCATTTTAAAGAAGGAAGCGGAAATTATGAGTTTATAAATTTTGTTTCTTAATAATTATCGGAAGGAAAGGTGTTGTTAGGTAAACTGCCCGCCGGCGATATAGCCCAAAATGGTGCTGATGCAGGCGTTAAACCCGAAATATAACATAACATAATAATTATCGGGTCGTTTTTAATGTTCAGATTAACATCGAGAAATGGATTAGCAGAAGTGAACAAGCAAAATAATCTTGCCACGGTGAACTCCAGATTTCATAAGTTGTGGGTGAATTAAGCGATTAAGTAAACCTCTAATAGTGCCGACTAATGCAAGTCAATATTATTTTAATAGCACCATGAGAATGTCTGCATAAACATTGTTTATTCCATGTTTCGAGAGGGGCCTACCTACGTATGTACAGGAACAATGATTTGTTTAAACGAACCGAGTGTTTAAAAAGATTGTACTTGTAATAGCAGTTTCTGTTTGGGGTTTAGAAGAACATACAGGAACATTTCAAAACTACAATAATGAACGCTGCATTTTTGATATGGTAATGAAGCTTACGCTGTAAACATAATCTTGGAAGCAAACTGCCTTAACGAGAGAGGTTAATGAGTCTATGGTCCAATATAGTGTGCTGGATTTCAGCAGAGTTCCTTTTCTGTGTCAATAGTTTCTTGGGCATTGGCTAGCTCTATCGTGACTAAGCTTATTGAAGGAGTTTGTTAGCCATGCTGCAAGTATAATATAGACCAGTCATGGCACCAGTATGCTGGAGGAGAATCGTATGTGACAGTGCAGAAAAGCATAGTCCATGAAACGCAGGTCTGCTACCAATGACGGGTCATGGCGTTCCAGAAAGGGCGTCGGCTTATACAGGGGCAGCTGGTTCATGGGCGCGTCACAGGGTGCCAGAGAAGAGAGGCATGCACAGGCAGAAGTTTTCATAATTGTGCTTTGTAATTATCTAAATTTAATGTCGAACATTGGCTTTGCATTAGGGCTTGTCTGTTTCATGCAACATTTCTAAATGTGTTATATACGAATAACATTTAATATAAGAGCAATCTGAGATTGTATACCTCCGCCACGCTAAGTAATGTCCGTCTCACAGCAGTAAAGAATCTTTTAAAAATAATCCCGGATCCGGTTCCGAAATCTAATTACTTCGTCCTAGGCCCACCCTTCCACCAAATTTCGTGAAAATCCGTACCCGAACTTTTGCGGTAATCATGCAAACAGATAAGCAAACAATAAACGGAACAATAAACAAGCTTCTGACAATGCCGAGTCTTTCAGGAGCATTACTAATATCTTAAAACAAGAGTTCAAGTATATCTCATTGAAATCTGTGGTCGCCATGGCAACAATTTCAAGAGTCTTGTTGGTAACATCTGTTATTTCATTTTGCTTGATTTAATCTCGACTTTAACTATGTTCCGAAAAGTTTATTTTAACAGGATGCCTCAATGTTTTTGTATACACCGTAAACATGTTTTTTGGAGTAAATACATTACTATCTTTTTCCAGTGCCGTGAGAAAGGTATTCCCCAAAGTGATGAAGTTGGTGAGAATATTATATTTTACAATGATAATGGATTTATTTGAGTTATGTAGTATTGTAAAACAAGTGAAATAAGTTTGTTTCTTGGATTCAGTCACATGAACAGCTGTGGTTGTTATAGTGACTTGCTACTTGTAGTGGAGGAAGTCCCCGGGTGCCTGATTCCAACGTGCCCCTGGTACCTTGTGCCATCCAGCTAAATAGCTTCTTCATTTGTTAGGCCGGACTCCAGTATGACTGAACCCACCAGATTTATTAGCAACCAATATGAATCGACCACCAGTTATTGGCAACCAGTAGGACTGAACCACCAGTTATTGGCAATCAGTAGGACTGGACCACCAGTTATTGGCAACCAGTAGGACTGAACCACCAGTTATTGGCAACCAGTAGAACTGAATCACCAGTTATTGGCAATCAGTAGGACTGGACAACCAGTTATTGGCAACCTATAGGACTGAACCACCAGTTATTGGCAATCAGTAGGACTGGACCACCAGTTAACCAGTAGGACTGAACCACCAGTTATTGGCAATCAATTGGACTGGGCAACCAGTAGGACTGAACCACCAGTTATTGGCAATCGGTAGGACTGGACCACCAGTTATTGGCAACCAATAAGACTGAACCACCAGTTATTGGCAATCAGTAGGACTGGACCACCAGTTATTGGCAATCAGTAGGATTGGACCACCAGTTATTGGCAATCAGTAGAACTGGACCACCAGTTATTGGCAATCAGTAGGACTGAACCACCAGTTATTGGCAATCAGTAGGATTGGACCACCAGTTATTGGCAATCAGTAGGACTGGACCACCAGTTATTGGCAACCAATAGGACTGAACCACCAGTTATTGGCAACCAGTTGGACTGAACTGAATTGATTGTCGGTCTGCTATATTTGTATAATATCAGTTTTAGTTGAGAGTTCACTCTGTTGTCGCCTTTGAACAAGAGATCAGTATCTATGCTGGCCGTATGAGATTAAATAACATGAGATCAGTAACTATGCTGGCCGTATGAGATTACATAACATGAGATCAGTAACTATGCTGGCCGTATGAGATTACATAGCATGAGATCAGTAACTATGCTGGCTGTATGAGATTACATAACATGAGATCAGTAACTATGCTGGCTGTATGAGATTACATAACATGAGATCAGTAACTATGCTGGCTGTATGAGATTACATAACATGAGATCACTACCTATGATGGCCGTATGAGATTACATAACATGAGATCAGTAACTATGCTGGCTGTATGAGATTACATAACATGAGATCAGTAACTATGCTGGCTGTATGAGATTACATAACATGAGATCAGTACCTATGCTGGCCGTATGAGATTACAGTAGAAACGTGCGCTAAAATAAATAATATAAGAATGTTACTATGGTTTTGTTGATCAGGATTGTTGCTCGTTTCAGGACGGGAATGATTTCCCACCACCAATAACGTTTGATATCGAGGCAAGGACGGACCTTCCGAAGTCCAAGGTTTGAGACATATTACACTAGTGCTCGTGTTCTTTGTTACTATCGATAGAACTGTTTAGCTTCCATGGTGCGATGCATTCGGTGTCGCCTCGTAAGCAAGGGGTTGTGCGTTTGGAAGTAGTAATGAAACCTGTTGTTAAAGATGGCTTATCGGGGATGTTAGTGATCGTTGATTGACAAAACCTGTGTCCATCGGTTCGGGGAATGTTACTCTAAGTGTCCGTTAGATAAAACTAAAGGCATCGAGAACCATTAAATCCACATTGTTACAACTTATATTAATCACTTTCTAGACCTCATGATGGAATCCATTTCCACGAGGGAGATAGAAGAGGCAACATATCCGTTAGATATAATTAAAGGCCTCGCGAGCCATTAAATCCACATTCTTAAAACTTATATTAATCACTCTCGAGACCTTATTCCTGATGGAATCCATTACCACGAGGGAGAGAGAAGAGGCAACATGGAATTTAAATGCCTTGCCTACGGGCACAATCGTAACGGCTCCAGCGTGGTTAGAACTCCGGACCTGAAGCGACGCGCTACCACTAAACTAGCATGACTTCAATATTAAATCCACATTACCTCTTCTCTTCCTTTTGGTGATGCATGCCACCTGAAATGAGTTCTCATGGTTAAATGGTTAAACTGGTTTTGTAAGAACACCTTTCAACAATTGAGCTAAAAGAAATATGTATAAACTACTACTAGGTCATGTAAAAGTAAAGGTAAAGTAATCTGCCAATCAGTAACCATTATTTGACTAGCTGGTGTCTCCCCATCCCCGAATGAACGCCTGACAAGGTTCGAACCATCAACCTCCTACCGCTAGGCCACGGAGACGATATTTCAGAACTGCAGTACCTGTGCAACATTGGTTGTTCGTAATATTTGTAAATCTGATCTCCTCTATGAATGATATGCATGGTTACACCCCAAACATTACAACTTTTTATGACCCCCCCCCAATTATTTTTATAAAAGTGAGCTCATTTAAATATCTGTTCTACCTTCAACTTCTATGCACATTTTACAGGACAATTACTTCCTGAGCACGGAGGTGCGGGAACCAGTGGTGAAGTTCCTCAAGGATTTCTTCACAGTGTATGACCTGGACAGCAGGTCGGGCTTGAGTGGTGCCTACCATGCCCAGGCCATCTTCTCTCTGGCAGTTGCTTATAACGCAGCTGTGCCATACAAGTAAGTTAACATACTTGTCCTCTATATACTCCTAGTTTCACGTGTATTTACATGGCGTCGAGAGCGTGGTATTTAATTTTGTGTCTCTTTATTTTTACCTCTCCTATTTTTACCTCTCCTATTATTACCTCTCCTATTATTACCTCTCCTATTATTACCTCTCCTATTATTACCTCCTATTATTACCTCTCCTATTTTTACCTCTCCTATTTTTACCTCTCCTATTATTACCTCTCATATTATTACCTCTCCTATTATTACCTCTCCTATTATTACCTCTCCTATTATTACCTCTCCTATTATTACCTCTCCTATTATTACCTCTCCTATTTTTACCTCTCCTATTATTACCTCTCCTATTTTTACCTCTCCTATTATTACCTCTCCTATGGAGGTTATATGTTTTTCTCCGTTTATATGTTGGCAGGATTACGCAAATGTGACAAATTGATTTTCATGAAATTTGGTGGGTTTCTGATGATCTCATTGGATTTTGAAGGTCATCCAGATCCAATTTTGAATATTTTGAAGGTCATCCAGATTCAATTTTGAAGGTCATCCAGATCCAAATCCAGGATTTTTTAAAAGCATACTTCAGGATATTGAGATAGCGTAAAGAGATAGCGTAAAGAGATAGCGTAAAGATGGACATTTATCCTACCTTAATGCATAATAATGGTCAAAAACGGCCTGCCTAATAAACTTTGCTTTATTAGTCAGTGCCTAATAAACCTTTCCTGATGTCATAACGCTGCGTGTATAACGTCATATGTTCACAGCTGGTATGATAAACTTCAGGTCATGAATATTCTGTAATCTCTCCTCTCCAAACTTTTTATCAGAAGATGGGATAAATAGAATATTAGGTCACTCTCTTGTTAATTTTGATTTATTAGGATCGTCTCCGAAAAAATATATTTTCTCCAACTCGCCTAATAAATTAAAATTTATAATATTCTCTATATTTAACAGTTTGCTGTCAAGGATTGTACTTATTCTGTATTAGGTGGGGTTATGTGGTAGAGCATTTTAGGGTTCCCGTTGTCGGTCGCCAATGGCAACAAAAAACAAATACTTTTTTATGTTTGGCACAACATGTTTATGTCAAATACGTGGCTTCAAATCTGGGAACTATATGGCTCTTAGTTAGCTCCAAGTTTTTCAAATTGGCTCCAGTTTTTTTCAATTAGCGCAGACAAAATTTCAGACCGGGAATCCTACATTTGTGTGGTATATATGACTTGTGTGTACTACCATCCATACTCGCCTATAAGATGCTCTCTCCTATAAGGCATCCCCCTATAAAATATGTGGGATTTGGCACGCAGTTGCATATAAGACATGTAGATAAATTGGAAACCAGACCACGTATAAATTGCATGTTTGTCCAGTGCAAGTTGAAGACATGTTCAGTGTCCTAGTGCTTTCTTGTCTATGACGTAATTATGGATACCATAAATTTTAATACATTTTGAAAAATATATATATGTTTGTAAAACCTTTTTAGCACTCACTCATAAGACGGGGGCCACTTTGAGGCCATAGCCTTGTGCAGGCCCTTGCTTGTTTAATGTTGTTAAAACGTGTGGCCCAAAGCATTTATATTTTCATGCTATGTATTGTATCTTTATGTGTATGACATATGTATATTGATTTGCAATAAAATATGATTAACCCTTTCCACACCACAGACCTCTAAATAGGCTTACAAAAAGTGTAGATCCAGATGAGCCGGCTCATGACGAGCCGTCTCATCAGGATCTGCACTTTTTGCAGGTAATATTACTGTTTTTAGACAACATTACCCATTTTAATCAAATGAACTGGTCCAAATTTAATTTTCTTATTAATTTATTGGTCTAAGAATGTCATGAACCAGTCCATGTCAGTTACTTGGTGTTGAATGGGTTAATTATAAAAAAACATCTGGTCATAAAAACTTTGTCTTATAGGCCAGTATGGGCGGTATGCTGCTTCGTAGATCAAGTCAAGTGTACATTCAGACTCTATTTTACATAAATATTGCTAATATTTCTTCCTAGCTGTGATCTGATCTGATAATAATATATATATGTGCATCTCAATTTTTAATATCTCATTAATTTAAACATTGTGCAATTTCAGACAAATGTCGTTATCACGCTATCTTGATGACAGCAGAAACTTAACTAAACTACACAAAGACCCAGGTACTAGAAACGTGTTGTAATAATATATAAATATTGCATTCCTCAGTGGGCAACATGAAAAATACACGTGGAGAAAATGAATATCAACCGAGGCGTAAACGTCTACTTATTAAGAGAGATGCTTTGTTCTTAATGAGCATTTTATTGATTCAGTCCGGAAGCCATAGGCAGGCAGTCAGTCAATATTGTCGAAAATAAAGACTGGTCGCTGTCGAATAGTAAATAATATTGACTGTTTGTATATGGGAATTTTGCATTGAGTAGTCACGTAGGGTATTGTAATGGAAATCTAGAACCTTTGAGTAGTGTGAAATATAACACAGAATCATGTTTCAATCACCTGCTGTTACACTGCAACCCAGTTGTTGTTGTTTTTATGCTATTATTTATTGTTGGTTAATCAGGGTGGCGCTTTTTGGAGGATCATACAAGATATAGTAGATGCTACATTTCCACAAGTATCCCGGGTTCATTTCCATGTCCGGTATGTAGCACCAATATATGGGACCCTGGCTAACAGTCCCATCTGAAAAACTTAATATTGTTATGGTCAGACGGGGATCAAACCTGTGATTCCTGGATTCGTAGTCTCAACGCGTGAACCATTGACCCCTTCAATGTATGTGTCCAGGTGTGTGAAATTGCTCCGATCAGATGGCTGGAATGAACCACTATCGACTCTCAATAAAATTATCCTGGCCTTGTTTGTACTCTTGCATTGGATAAGAACATGCTTCCATGGTAGGCAGTAATTATGGAGTTGTGGAAGTCACTATGTACGGAATTCCCAACGACACATACCTTATTGTCAGAGAGTGCAAAGGCGTTAGATGTCCATAAAATGTACGGAATTCCCAACGACACATACCTTATTGTCAGAGAGTGCAAAGGCATTAAATGTCCATAAAATATTGTAGCATGTTTCAATCTTGTTTGTAAATACCTGTCAATTTCAGGTTGGAAGCAGAAGTTGTTACGACAGGGTGACCATATTATATCACATCTGTGCGGATTACCAAAGACGACACATGACCCGAACTCCTTCATGGTAGACTGTAATTTTATGTCGGTAAGCAGTGTTTTATTTTCTTAGAAATTGCTCAGCCTTATCTTCTATAATAGCGTATCCAAGCGGCACAGTATTTGAAATTTTTGAATGTGTGGAAGCTCAGTGGTTGTACCCAGGTTTCTATGTATTCCTAAAGCCCTGTCTGGAGATGCTCATTGCGTCTTCATCCCAATAAATGTTAGAAAGATACCATCTAGCTCTCGGTAAGAATACTACAAAGCTTAATTTATTTAATCCAATCATAAAGCCATTGGTGGATGTGAAACATGGGTGGTTTATATATAACAATTGAACACGAATATTGTGAATGGTTGAATATATTAAAAATGTGTCGATGGAGGCACCCATGACATGAATATTATTATAGACACGCAAGCAAGATATACAATTCTCTTCTGAAAGTAATGTATGAACTCTTATTCTATTTTTAACTCTCAGCTACATCATTTTCTTGTATGATTAACTACCATTATTTGATAACTAAAAAAGATTGGTAATATTATTTCTTTGAAAATTTCAAGAAATAGTAATCAACTTGCACATAACAATTTGAGTTTTAGGACGATTGTTCAAACAATATTTTAGTTCAAAATTCATTTATACAATATATACCGGGCAGTCAAAGTATATCATAAGTTGTATCCTCAGGATTTGAAAATGGGCTTTCACAGCAGTGTATAGAATTAATTCATCTTTAAAGCAAGCTGAATAGTATTTGTTATGTTTTCAGTCGAGTATGATGAGTTTTACAGTTCAAGGCGTGTTTAAGGAACGTGACAGTAAGCAAGCAAAACAGCCAATCCGAGCATTCAGTCGAACGTTTGTCACCGTGCCCGGTGGAAGCAGGTATTAACGATGTTTATCACTCTCACCGGAATCTCAGCGTGTCTGTCCGGAGCCAGCTCTCAGTAACAAAATGGTGGTATTTATTGAAACTTAAAATAGATACACATAGTGTGAGGATAGGCGCAGTAATGCCAGAGCAATTTCCCTTTGACTAAAAATCCACAAATGTGTCTGTCCTTTTTATGATTTATAATTTTATGAAGCTTCATATCACCATAGTGACGTGTGCACACGTGATTTTCGTCGTGATTGTACCAGTAACATCAGAGTTGATGCCCTTCCAGAGACATTTCTTCTGGGGATATCTATTTGTGGAATTTGGTTTGCCTAGTGGTGATTGAGTATCTATATTTATTTAGTAACCCGTGCAATCCTACGATTTGGGAACATCTTATGAACATATCCATAATGGTTACCGATTGCCTATCTGCCAAGCGACTAGCCTTCAAGGATAGGGTTCGTGAAGGACTGATGTCCATAAGAGGTGTCTTGTAAGTCAGAAATGGCTGGCCCTTTCAATAGGGACTGGCACTTTACAACAAACTCTTTACTTTTACTTTACACATGGCTTTGGCAATAAATAATACTGCTGGTATGAAATGCGTTTATTCCTAACACAATTTCCAGTTGATATATAAAGTAGTATTGTAGTTTGCAGACTAACTCTCTATGTGCTAAGTCTTACAGGTCAAATGGATGTCCAACCAAGATCTTTTATATTTCAGTATGTTAATAATGAACGACATGTTGACCGTTACAAATGCATCTTCTGACCAAACGCAAGTGAGTATGAGCACTCTCTGAAATTATCTTGTCTTTGAGATATTTTAGTTTTAAACAGTATTTATTCAAACGTAATCACCTTTATGTATTAATAAAATACAAGTACATATAACATAGAGACAGAAATAAAATATGTAATTTGCTAAATTTACAAAAAGTCGGCGAAGAAGCATATGCCGCCTCCTGTCTATACATCTGGCCTCAAGCGCATTGCGAGGAATGTGAGACAGTAATCCACGAAATATCCTGAGGCCGTAATCCACGAAACATCCTGAGGCAGTAATCCACGAAACATCCCGAGGCAGTAATCCACGAAACATCCCGAGGCAGTAATCCACGAAACATCCCGAGGCAGTAATCCACGAAACATCCCGAGGCAGTAATCCACGAAACATCCCGAGGCAGTAATCCACGAAACATCCCGAGGCAGTAATCCACGAAACATCCCGAGGCAGTAATCCACGTATCATCCTTAGGCAGTAATCCACAAAATTGGCAGTAATCCACGAAACATCCCGAGGCAGTAATCCACGAAAAACATCCTTAGGCAGTAATCCACGAAGCATCCTGAGGCAGTAATCCCCGTAACATCCTGAGACAGTAATCCACGAAACATCCTGAACCAGTAATAAATTGCTGAACTTCCCAGAACAATTAATGACCTATTTTACGTATGCCTGTATTGTGAGATAATGTGATGATTGTATTATGATATGCTTAGGAATATACATAATCAAAATACAGTTGAACAATATGTGGTTGAACCAATTGTTTGGATTTCTGAATTACATAGACTGTGAAGTGTGTTAAAATGTATAGAAATGTTGAATTGTTAAAGCAAACTTGTATATTTCGAACTTCAGGCAGCATTCAAGAATCCTGCTCCTACCCCTTCATCCAGTCCAGTACCCCAGATGTCACCTAGTACTCCCTTTGAGGGGGCAGGATTAACAGAGGTCCAGCAGCAAATGATCGTCAGTTTTATTGCCGACTCACACATGAACACCGAGTGGTCAGTGAAGTGAGTAGCTCATTAATAATTACCTTTTTAAGTTTCCTATGTCGACAGCTTACTGTTTCTGGCAGGATTCCACATCTGCAGTAAAGCCCATTTGTACTGTTGTTGTGTGAAATGTTTTGAGATAGCAGTACAGAGTTCTTTTCTGGGTCAGATTTTTCGGGAGAAGTGAGAAAGCGCGCGATTGCGTTCTTAAATGGGGTTCTTTAATAAATGTCTGCAAAATAAGGCTAAAATACACAGTAATACACATTAAATACAACATTTAAAAAGGAGTGCTTTATAATGTACTGAACAAAATGTATGAAAATTGTAAAAAAAAAATTAAATATTTTAATTTGTTTTTTTTAGGGAGAAGTGGGTCCTAGAGGGCGAAGTCAGGGTCCCTACCTAGGGCGACTATTTCGCCCAAGTCGCCCTCTAGAATGAGCCCTGCAATAGATAATAATGTGTAGATTTATTTACCATCGCCACCGCAGAGTATAGAGCGAGCATAGCGTGCTAGATACTGTTAATTATTCAATGTAGAGTTGTGTTGAAGTGTGGCTGTGTCTCGTAGAATCTTGAAATGAAGTGTAGAGTATTTGGTATTCCAAGGCGATTATCTTCTAAGATGATTATTTTCTAGTTGTTGAAGTCTACATAGATTATGTTGCAGATGGCTAGAAATTCAAGGAGGTTAGGTACTATACATTATTCTATAATTACGTCCAAGATGGTTTGAAGTCCAGACAGGTGGTTGTCGCTGGTTGGCTAATGCAAGTGGGTCAGCCAATCAGCTGTCGTCGTTTTGTTGGCCAGTGCAAGTAGGTCAGCCAGTCGTCGTGAAATGGCTGGACTGCCATCTTGTCATATCTTGACCAGATTCACACCTAGATGTCAGTTGCGAGTTCTCTACTGCATAGCAACGGTTTTGGATATGAATATTTAAGAGTATATTGTTACTTGAGCAATCAGTGATCATGTGGATATATATATGTGACAGCAGCTATGAACCATGTTTATATAATATATGTTTCCAGATGCCTTGCACAGAATGGTTGGAATTATGAAAAAGCCGGACAAAATTTTCTACAGTTACAGCAACAAAGCAAGATACCTCCAGAAGCGTTCAACAAATGAACAGTTTAACCAAATCTAGTGCTATGTTTAACCCATAGCATGTTGTAGGCGAAATGAGCAGATATCAAATGTGTAAAAGTTTTCTTATTTTTCCAAGACATTGCATTCAAATCGTCCCGATTCTTTTTAAAAAAGAGAAAAAATTGCCTACAGCGTGCTAAGTTTTAAATTGTACAAATGGAAGACACCTACAGACTAGTGCTATGTTGTAACTACTGGAAAGCATATCAACAAATAACTGTACTGTTGTATCTACTACATTAGTAATCAGCACAGACAAAACTGATAGCAGCGACGTAGGTGACTAGTTCCTCCCGGTAACGGGCCCGCCCACCATGGGTGTACTTCAGCAATTAACATTCATTAAATGGATGTGTTTTTGCTTGCAAAAGTTGCAAGACAACAGTGATACTTCATTTCAAATCAAGACATATTTCATCTTCTTCTTTTTTTACCTTGTGCATTAACACAAAATGTTCTTTATGTTTTTACACCATTTTACAGATGAAGATGATACTGTACATGGGTTAAACGTTGACATCAGTTACTCGGTTGTCATCTATATATTTCAGTACTAGTGTGATCTTTTCCAAATCTTGTGTCCTTCTAGTAGATGTGGAGAATGATTTTACCTACAGTCCAATTGTTTTTAGAAATATTGTTGCAATTAATTGTTTCGTCATATTTTCAAAGGCATCAGGAAAGTTCTTAGAAAGTAAAATTGTAAACATGCGTTCTTTTCATGGTTTTTAGTTGATCATGAAACAAGCTTTAACAACCTATGTTAATCATTCTCGTTGGTTTAACATTAGGGAGAATTTCGTTAACTCTGCCATGTGTCCTCTACTCCTCTATATATTTTGGGGCCTCCGTGGCCAAGTAGTTCAGGTTGTTGTGTTCAAATTACTTGCCCCTCACCGGCGTAGGTTCGAATCCCACTGGGAGTATCAATTTCTTCAATGTTTAGGAAGCTATCCATCTGGCTTGCGGGAGTCTGGTGGTACTGCTCTGGTGCCTCTGTGCGTGTACTGCTGCTCGGAGGGTAGCAATAATAGCTGGATAGTTGCCAAAGGACCTAAGCTGTTGGTGCGACTATTAATTAATAAAACAACAAATCTATTTTATATGAAAATAAAATACTTCTCCCGCAGATCAAAATAGGAGCTCTATTGCCCACTATTCTTCCAAAACTTTGGAGTTTGTCAGAACTTGTCCCAACTAGAAACCTTGTGTAACT
Organism: Archivesica marissinica; assembly: GCA_014843695.1. Taxonomy (NCBI): domain Eukaryota; kingdom Metazoa; phylum Mollusca; class Bivalvia; order Venerida; family Vesicomyidae; genus Archivesica; species Archivesica marissinica. The sequence goes on along the minus strand of CM026404.1, from coordinate 14,739,979 downwards.
AGGTTAGAATTAAAGTCAGTCTTGTATTATATGTTCCCGGTTGCCTGGACACTAATGGTAGAGTTAATGAACTTCGATGAGGTACAAACATGTTTATATTATTTATTTTTGTACCGTAATTGTTTATATGTAAGACGCAGGTTTTATCATCCAAAAATCTGGTGCGTCTTATGCTTAAGTTTTGAACTTGATAAAAAAATGTACCAGGAATGAAAATGGACAAATGGCTTAGAGAGATAAATCCTTCATATTGATTATCTACAGCTCAGTACAATTGCGTTCTGTTTCCGGTTTTCGTTGAGTCTAGTGCTTATTTTGGTAGTCCAAACAAACATCATTATCAAGTTTTTGTGATGCTTACGAACAAATCACATAATGTCCAGTTTTCTTTGCATTTTCACAAGTTTTGATTATTTTCTTTGCTTTTAAATCAGATAAGCATTTGAAATAATAATTTCTCCGTATTTTTTTTCTGTGTCCTATACTCCATAGCGATCTATATATGAAGGATTACGGTAAATGCATTAGAACGAATGGCAGATATACGGTAGCTCTATGTAATATAACGACCGATATATGAAGGATTACGGTAAATGCATTAGAACGAATGGCTGATATACGGTAGCTCTATGTAATATAACGACCGATATATGAAGGATTACGGTAAATGCATTAGAACGAATGGCTGATATACGGTAGCTCTATCTATGTAATACAACGACCGATATATGAAGGATTACGGTAAATGCATTAGAACGAATGGCTGATATACGGTAGCTCTATCTATGTAATATAACGACCGATATATGAAGGATTACGGTAAATGCATTAGAACGAATGGCTGATATACGGTAGCTCTATGTAATATAACGACCGATATATGAAGGATTACGGTAAATGCATTAGAACGAATGGCTGATATACGGTAGCTCTATCTATGTAATACAACGACCGATATATGACGGATTACGGTAAATGCATTAGAACGAATGGCTGATATACGGTAGCTCTATCTATGTAATACAACGACCGATATATGAAGGATTACGGTAAATGCATTAGAACGAATGGCAGATATACGGTAGCTCTATCTATGTAATACAACGACCGATATATGAAGGATTACGGTAAATGCATTAGAACGAATGGCTGATATACGGTAGCTCTATCTATGTAATACAACGACCGATATATGAAGGATTACGGTAAATGCATTAGAACGAATGGCTGATATACGGTAGCTCTATCTATGTAATACAACGACCGATATATGAAGGATTACGGTAAATGCATTAGAACGAATGGCTGATATACGGTAGCTCTATCTATGTAATACAACGACCGATATATGAAGGATTACGGTAAATGCATTAGAACGAATGGCTGATATACGGTAGCTCTATGTAATACAACGACCGATATATGAAGGATTACGGTAAATGCATTAGAACGAATGGCTGATATACGGTAGCTCTATCTATGTAATACAACGACCGATATATGAAGGATTACGGTAAATGCATTAGAACGAATGGCAGATATACGGTAGCTCTATGTAATACAACGACCGATATATGAAGGATTACGGTAAATGCATTAGAACGAATGACAGATATACGGTAGCTCTATGTAATACAACGACCGATATATGAAGGATTACGGTAAATGCATTAGAACGAATGGCTGATATACGGTAGCTCTATGTAATACAACGACCGATATATTGTACATAAACGATCAACTTGTCTTTACATTTTAGTAGCACATGTTATTTCAACACAGTTTGAAATTTGTTTTACATTTTGTCATGTATTTTAAGAATGAATAGAAACATTTTACTCGGTTGTTTATTATGTTTTGAGGACTATGGTATGTAGTAAATTATTAACAAGTTGCTTTGTCAGCACAACCACTTCATGGAATAGCGGAGCATCTGTGGTATGTATAATGGATATGGTGTCCGTCTTGTAACCAAGAGGTTGCGAGTTTGGGCGCCGTCAGAACCACGGTGGTGTTGTCCGTAGGCAAGACACTTATATCCACATTGCCTCCTCTCTCCATCATGCCGATGGATTCCATCAGGTCCAGAGAGCGATTAATGTTGTAGAAGCTTGGTATGCAATGAGAGACATCTGTAATTTTCTATTACCTCCCTTGGCAGATAAAGTCCGATTTATTGTGAATAGGTCCTTTTAGTTAGAATCCTGTTTTTACTGTTGTGCCCTAACCAGATTTTGCAGTATGATAAATGTGATTTTATCAAAAACGTGTTAATTAAGTGATAACATTTATTTTACAAATAAGTACCCAATGCATATACTGTAGGAGACCTGTTGAGATATAGTAATTTAATAATTATAAGAAGCGATAGTGGAATAAAATTGCTAGCATGTTGTGCAAAGGAAACGACGATAAAAACAGAGGAAAACACTTAATAGGACCCATCTACTTTTAAGGAGTATTCAGGGGCAGTAACTGACCGATGTCTCTCATTGAGCTAAAATAAATTTGTGTAAATGGAGAATTCATGGACAAAATATACTCTCCTGAATACTGGAGCATCAATTCTGTGCACATAATTTCATACCGACAAATTGTTTATTGTGTTTGAACTGAATGGCAATTTTTAAAGTGGTCAGGCAATACAGACTGGGAGGGGTTAGTTTAGGTATAAAGTGGTCAGGCAATACAGACTGGGAGGGGTTAGTTTAGGTATAAAGTGGTCAGGCAATACAGACTGGGAGGGGTTAGTTAGGTATAAAGTGGTCAGGCAATACAGACTGGGAGGGGTTAGTTTAGGTAAAGTGATCAGGCAATACAGACTGGGAGTGGTTAGTTTAGGTAAAGTGGTCAGGCAATACAGACTGGGAGGGGTTAGTTTATGTAAAGTGGTCAGGCAATACAGACTGGGAGTGGTTAGTTTTAAAGTGGTCAGGCAATACAGACTGGGAGTGGTTAGTTTAGGTAAAGTGGTCAGGCAATACAGACTGGGAGGGTTAGTTTATGTAGTGGTCAGGCAATACAGACTGGGAGGGGTTAGTTTAGGTAAAGTGGTCAGGCAATACAGACTGGGAGGGGTTAGTTTATGTAGTGGTCAGGCAATACAGACTGGGAGGGGTTAGTTTAGGTAAAGTGGTCAGGCAATACAGACTGGGAGTGGTTAGTTTAGGTAAAGTGGTCAGGCAATACAGACTGGGAGTGGTTAGTTTATGTAAAGTGGTCAGGCAATACAGACTGGGAGGGGTTAGTTTAGGTAAAGTGGTCAGGCAATACAGACTGGGAGGGGTTAGTTTAGGTAAAGTGGTCAGGCAATACAGACTGGGAGGGGTTAGTTTAGGTAAAGTGGTCAGGCAATACAGACTGGGAGGGGTTAGTTTAGGTAAAGTGGTCAGGCAATACAGACTGGGAGGGGTTAGTTTAGGTAAAGTGGTCAGGCAATAAAGACTGGGAGGGGTTAGTTTAGGTAAAGTGGTCAGGCAATACAGACTGGGAGGGGTTAGTTTAGGTAAAGTGGTCAGGCAATACAGACTGGGAGGGGTTAGTTTAGGTAAAGTGGTCAGGCAATACAGACTGGGAGGGGTTAGTTTAGGTAAAGTGGTCAGGTAATACAGACTGGGAGGGGTTAGTTTATGTAAAGTGGTCAGGCAATACAGACTGAGAGGGGTTAGTTTAGGTATAGTGGTCAGGCTCAGGCAATACAGACTGGGAGGGGTTAGTTTAGGTATAGTGGTCAGGCTCAGGCAATACAGACTGGGAGGGGTTAGTTTAGGTAAAGTGGACAGGCAATACATATTGGGAGGGGTTAGTTTAGGTAAAGTGGTCAGGCATGATATATTTTGGCAGGGGTTTGTTTAGGTAGTGATCTGGCAGGAGGGGTTTGTTTAAGTCAAGTGGTCAGGCATGACATTATGGAAGGGATTTGTGGGTGGTGAATTTATTATTACATCTATAACACAAATGAAATTAATTTTGCAGATATTTTTGTCATATCGGCAAATAACTCGCACTATTTGGATGCAAGCAGCCACCGTATTGATGGACTTCCATATGCACACTAACGCTGTAGATTTCTCTAGTAGGATAGTTTAGTTTACATACAAATTTATTTTAGTGTTTACCAGATTAATTCCATTTCGAGCGGACCATTCCTGATCGAATCCATCGCCACGAGGGAGGGCCACTGTGGAATTTAAGTGTCTGCCTAAGGGCACAATTGTAACTATATCTGGGTGTAAACTCGAGACCTCTCGCACCTGAAGATTAATGAGCTATCAGGACTTCCATAAAGCCACGGAATTAAAGGACTTCCATATATATGTGGACATTTCTGACTTCTCTAGTTTTCCAAACAAACAAAGTGACTCGCTGAGTATTAGGTGAAGAACAACACAAACACATTTTCCTAAACGTTTTATTCCCACAGTTTGTATCACAAGATTCAAATGGATAACAATGTTTACAGACACAAAAGGAAAATGTCAAAGTTTAATATTGTTAAAACTATGTATATTGTGCACAAGAGTAGTTTCTTGGCAAGTTATCACAACAGACCACAACACTATCAAACACATTTATATATTAATAAGACGATGCCACAAGAACGCTTGGTATCATCATCTATGAGGAGATTCCAGTATACAAGTACTACCTCGAGGAGATGCCAGTATACATGTATTACCTAGAGGAGATTCCAGTATACAAGTACTACCTCGAGGAGATTCCAGTATACATGTACTACCTCGAGGAGATTCCAATATACAAGTACTACCTCGAGGAGGTTCCAGTATACATGTACTACCTCGAGGAGATTCCAGTATACATGTATTATCTCGAGGAGTTTCCAGTATACATGTACTACCTCGAGGAGATTCCAGTATACATGTACTACCTCAAGGAGATTCCTGTATACATATACTACCTCGAGGAAATTCCAGTATACATGTACTATCTCGAGGAGATTACAGTATACATGTACTACCTCGAGGAGATTCCAGTATACAAGTACTACCTTGAGGAGATTCCAGTATACAAGTACTACCTCAAGGAGATTCCAGTATACAAGTACATGTACTACCTTGAGGAGATTCTAATATACATGTACTACCTCGAGGAGGTTCCAGTATACATGTACTACCTCGAGGAGATTCCAGTATACATGTACTACCTTGAGGAGATTCTAATATATATGTACTACCTCAAGGAGATTCCAGTATACATGTACTACCTTGAGGAGATTCTAATATACATGTACTACCTCGAGGAGGTTACAGTATACATGTACTACCTCAAGGAGATTCCAGTATACATGTACTACCTCGAGGAGATTCCAGTATACATGTACTACCTCGAGGAGATTCCAGTATACATGTACTACCTAGAGGAGATTCCAATATACATGTACTACGTAGAGGAAATTCCAGTATACATGTACTACCTAGAGGAGATTCCAATATACATGTACTACCTAGAGGAAATTCCAGTATACATGTACTACCTAGAGGAAATTCCAGTATACATGTACTACCTAGAGGAAATTCCAGTATACATGTACTACCTCGAGGAGATTCCGTATATAGACAAACCAATATAACTAGTAGCATAATTTTAAGAAAAATAGATGCTCCCCACTACATGTTGATTAGAATTAAATACAAGGGGCTGATTGAAATATCTGCAATAACTGAAGATGTGTTAGCATTAAACAAATACATATAACCCAGACCTGCCAAGCCTAGTATGTTCTAACCATATGTTCCCATCAAGTTTAAACACCTATTACATGTATAACCCAATTAAACATATATAATAAGTTATCACTAATCAGTCTAATGTAAAGCTAAATTCGATATAAATTACCCCCTTAACCAGATCAATATTTTGAGGAGCTATGCAGCAGACCAATAGTGAAGTGGTAAGAAGTTTGTAACCCAGGGGTTGTAGGTTCGATCTCTGCTACGCCAGACTAATATCACAGTCTTTCGGATGAGACTTTCAACTGCGGTGCATACCGACTACATTCAATATACTGCTCTGATGAACTAACTAGGTGATGCAACATGATATTGACTTAAGAGTATATTCAATACCTTCTAATACACATTATGGCTATACCGATTAGTTAGTTGGAATTCTTAGAAATCGCAAACATAAATACATTGTACAAACCTGTCTTAAGCAGCCATCCAAGGGAATCACATAAAGTGGCTGCTTAACACAGGTGGCTGCTTAAAAAAGGGCAACTGTATAATAAAACAACATATTTGGAAACTGGCTGATTAATCCAGGTTGGCTGCTTAATGGAGGTGACTACTAGCACAGGTTCGACTGAACGTCCATTAGCACTGATTCACATAGATCCCACTACATTAAACATTGACAACATTCCCATATACCACAGGAATGAACAAAGTACAGGTTATTTGGCAACTAACATTTGGGTTTTCAGGTAAAAACCTGTACCCCATGTAGTAATTCCCTTAAAGCGACATTACATTGCAAAAAGCCAAACAAATGCATTTTTTAACGTATGCATGCATTGCTACTACAAATTCTTCTGAATATATTCGAACATTCAATCAATAAACAGTGTTTTTGTGGTCTACAAACTTTCAAAAGTGAAAGTAGGATTTCATATAACTGTCATCCATGCTCCTGAATTGACGTTTGTTTGTTATTGGAGTCAATACTTAACGCGTATTCAACTAAGATGAGTCTATAAATAAATAGCACAAATATGAGATATAACGGATTCTGTAATCTGTACAATAAATCGAGTTATTCAAGATACATGCGTTGTATTCCGCATGGATGTCGACACTATCTACACTATTTTATGTCAAAAAAACGCGTATACGACACTCGTTTATTAGTTGAAATTCTCGGGTTTTGAGGCAAACATTTTGGGGGGGGGGGAATTATACCATATAATAAATAGGAGATTACATTCTGTATAAATTTGCGTTTTCACTGATGTAGTGTTGCTTTAAAATTACAACTTTATCAATAATCAATAGGGCAGATCATGACTAAAACATACAGTCAAACCTGTCTTAAGCAGCCAGCCAAGGGAGTCATAGAAAGTGGCTGCTTAGCACAGGTGACTGCTTAATAGAGGTCAAATATATAATAAAACAACATATTGGGAAGCTGGAAACTGGCTGCTTAATATAGGTTGGCTGCTTAATGGAGGTCATATGTATAATAAAACAACATATTGGGAAGCTGGCTGCTTAACCCATTCAACACCAAGTAACTGACATGGACTGGTCCATGATATTTTTAGACCAATAAATTAATAACAAAATTACATTTGGATCTGTTCATTTATCAAAATGGGTAAACAAATTTCTAAAAATAGTTATATTACTTGAAAAAAGTGCAGATCCTGATGAGACGGCTCATCTGGATCTACACTTTTTTGTAAGCCAAATTAGAGGTCTGTGGTGTTGAAAGGGTTAATACAGGAAGATAACGGTGTCAGACATTGTGATGGATTGGTGATCATAAATTACAAGTGCTGATGTTGTATAATAATGGAAACAAGTTTATTACGCACATACCCAGATCAGAGCCCAATTTGGCCATTGACCTAAGAGACTTAGCTATGCGGGTGAAACCTGCACACTACATGTCACCTTCATTAAGTGAAAAATTGGGGTTAGTTTTATAAAAATTTGTGAAGGTGTTTAGAAGATATGGACAAGAAACGAAATGTTATGAAAAACAGCCATTTGAACACTAAGTTTCAATTGTGAGCTTGACGTTGAAATGATATGGTTGAAACATTTGCTTGTTAGCTCGATATGGTTAGCATTTGAGCCAAGCTATTTAACAGTTACTCAAGTGGTTGAAGAGTTATGGACCGGACAAAATATATTGCCACTTGATCGTTAAGTGTGGCCACCTGGCAATCCAGGTTTGATCCCCCGTCTGACCATAATAAAATTAACAGTCTTTCAGATGGGACTTTAACCCGAGGTCTCGTGTCGGTGCTTTACACTGTGCACGTAAACGAACCAGAGGAGATTCTGGAATGGGTCTCTGTCTGTATCATTGCATTATCATCTAAAATGACTAATCTCTTCAGGATGCGTCGCTCATATGGGCAACCGGTAGCGACGATAAATAAACGTAAAACACACACATACTAGTGTGGCCATGACTGTAGGTGAACATCATTGGAACTTTGTGTTCTGCATGTCATCTCGATGATTGTATATAAATTTAATTAAAATGCATTTCGAAGATATGGACCGGACAATAAATAAATGCTATGCAAAATAGCATTTCGAGCAAGCAAGTTCCAAGTGTGCCCTAGGTATTGAAACTATATGCCTGACAACGTTGCTCTGTAGGTCGTCTAAAATAATATGGTTAACTTTTGAGCTGTGTTACTTAAAAATTCCTCAAGTGGTTGATGAGTTATGGACCAGACATGAAACATAGCCACATGACCTGAAATTGTGGCTATGACCTTGGATAAAGACGGCTGGAACATGGGTACTGCATATTGTCTCAATGAGGTGAACAATTGATATGTGTCAAATGAAAATCCATGATGACATTTAGAAGATATGGCCCCGAGGTTATAAAACTTCTCAGATCTCAAACTCAAGTGATCCGATTGGTTGATTCTGATTGTTTTTGTCAGCTGAACCAATCAGATGATTGAGACTGAGTTTTATAACCACCAGACATGGACTGGACAATAAATGGACTGATGGACGGATATGTGTGACCTCGTATCTGGGTGTATGCCCAGCACTTGCATCGAGTCTCAGACAAACAGACATAGTTATATCTCGATGAGATACTGCTGTGTGATCTTGATGTATTAATGATTGTTTAAACATATTTATTCGACATTATATAACATAATTTACTACAAATAATTATGTACACAATAAATACAAATGGATTGAAAGCACAGTGATTAATTGATGCTGATTAAATAGTTACATGTACTTTCAAAGATCATCCAAATAAATCAATCCAGTTTATATAAGATCATGGATAAAACGCATAAAATATAGTGCAGAGCACAAAGTATCAACAAACAATAACTAACATTACAGTGACAGATCCTTCATATTACAATAAAACACATGACCAGTACCGGTGACAGAACGGCAGAACATCTGGCCACAACAAATTTATCAAATGGTACAATACATTTGTGCTGATTAAAAGAGTATGTGGAATCTCGGCCCGCCACAATCTAAATGTATTGTATACCCAATTAACACAACACTGGTTGATTTTATTCCTTAACCCTTTCAACACCACAGACCTCTAAATAGGCTTACAAAAAGTGTAGATCCAGATGAGCCGGCTCGTGACGAGCCGTCTCATCAGGATCTGCACTTTTTGCCAGTGATATGACTATTTTTAGACATAATTACCCATTTTGATAAATGAACATGTCCAAATGTGATTTTCTGATTCATTTATTGGTTTATGAATATCATGGACCAGTCCATGTGAGTTACTTGGTGTTGAATGGGTTAAAGCGACATTACATCGCAAAAAGTAACTAAATTGCATTTTTCACATATACCGGTAAATGCGTTATACTACAAATTCAATAAACAGTGTTTTTGTGGTCTACAAACTTTCAAACTTGAAAGTAGGATTTCATATAACGATCATCCACGCTCCTGAATTGACGTTTGTTTGTCATCGGAGTCGATACTAAACGCAAAATAATGCCGCTTAAAAATAATTTAACTAAGAATAGTCCACAAATAAATATGCATAGGCACACTTGTGAGATATAACAGTAAATCTGTACCATAAATCGTGTTATTCAAGATACACGAGTTGTATTATCCATAAATGTCGACCCCATTTACATTATTTTGTCATGTCAACAAACCGCGTATATGTTGAAATACTCCGTTTTTGAGGCAAATATTAGGAAAATACATTCTGTAGAAAAAAATTGCGATTTCATTATAAATGTAGTGTCGCTTTAAATAACTTTATAATCCTTACCTATTTATTGTCTTGGTTTTCAATTGCATGTTGTGTTTCTAAAAGTTAAATCCATCTCCTTGGACGAGTGGTTACGATCGCTGAATTGAATCCCACTGTAACCTATCATCACTGATGGTCACAGGTTCGAACCCTGCTCAGACCATGTCTCTTTATATGAAAAAGTTGGCAATGAAAAATTTGGCAATTTCTTACAGAGGTTGGTGCACCAAGTACTGGTTAACTGATGTTGGAAAGATATTGTTAGATAAACTGTCCGTCATTCAAATGGGCAACCGGTAGCGAAGTTAAATAAAGTTAAATAAATAAAATAAAAATAGTGAAATGAATCCAACCCACATGAGCAAGATTCAGAGCAATCTAGGATTAAAATACTATTAAATAATCTCCATTTGAGTCACATCCCTGCCCAGAACGACTGCGCCATACATGAAATTTTTACGGTAATGAAACAAAACCGAAAATGGTATACAGTGAAACCTGTGTTAGTGGTCACCTGTATTAAGCAGCCAACCTGTATTAAGCAGCCAGTTTCTAGATTCCCAAGATGCTGTTTTACTATACATTTGACCTCTATTAAGCAGCCACCTGTGCTAAGCAGCCACTTTCTACAATTCACTTGGGTGGCTGCGGCTGCTTAAGATAGGTTTGACTGTACACACATTAATTTCTTTCAATTCAATTTATTTTTAGCTGAGTTTTTACAAACAAATAATATTAGCATTATAGCTATTTACCGACGACATACATTTTACAATAAATAAATACTGTTTAAAGTAAAAGGCATAAAACATTACAGTCAAACCTGCCCTAAGCAGCCAGCCATGAGAATCACAGACAGTGGCTGCTTAGCACAGGTGGCTGCTTAATAGCGGTCAAATGTATAATAAAACAACATATTGGGGATCTGGAAACTGGCTGCTTAATACAGGTTGGCATGCTTAATGGAGGTGACCACTAATACAGGTTTGACTGTATAATCAATATGTCATAATAATCTTTGTGATTGGCTAAGCAGTTGAAATTGGATTAAAAAATCAGAACTTTCCATTTTGTAAAATATTTCGTAATCACCTGGGGGTAACTCGGAAACAAGCAGTGATACCAATTTGAATATGGTGCGCTATTTTGGAACATCATACATCAGGGAAAAAGTCTCACGCTATTGTACTGAACATGATAGATACTGTAAATTATACAGAGAGAATATAATAAAATATTGAGAAAGCCAATAAAAACTACCATCACTATCCTACTTATAAGCGAGCGATAAAACAAATTGAAATGTTTATTTTTAAAAATCAGTTTGCTCCGACTCAATAATTGATGACACATTGAATTAACTCAAGGGAGAAGAACTATATAAGTTTTCTTTCGTTCTAATCCCTTTCAGTCTACTGCACTGCAATTAAATTATATGTAAAATGTTCATTTTTTTATTACATGTACAAATACTGAAATAAATAATGTTTAAACTAATTAAACTCAAATGGTGTAGCAATTGCATCCACTTTCATAGCTCTGTGTGTAAACTGAAGTTGTCAATAGCATTTTCACAAATCAAATTTATTGTTGTGCATCAGTGCAATATTTTTATTGTTTGTCTTAATTTGTGTTTAATTAATTTGTTTCATCTTTACTTCCGAATGATTTCTATTTTCTCAACCAGTCTTATACGTGCGTCTATGCAAAACACCACTGATTTAAGACCAAAGTTGGGGAGTCGTCTTATAGTCGAGATTGTCTTATAGGCAAGTATGTACGGTAGTCAAAATATGATTATAGAGTTATCAAGTACATGATCTTTACTTGATATTGGTTTTGTACGTTTAATATGCTAACAATCTTTACAGAAGTTGTTGTGGCAGTCATTTTGCACAGGAATATGACTCTATGATAACAGGGTTCCCACTGTCTGAATGTTTGTCTGCGCCACTTCTGTCGCCAGTTGAAAAACACTGGAGCCAATTAAAAAAACTTGGAGCCAACTAAGAGCCATATAGTTGACAAATAAAAATTTGAAGCCATATATTTGACAAAACATGTGACAAAAAAAAAATTTAAAAATAAGTGTGCAAATATTTTCGCCAATTCACAAAATTTAGCACCAATATATGTTTTTTGTCGCAATTGGCGACCGACAGCGGGAACCCAAATTATAACTTAACCTACCCGCAACAAGTACCTATACTTATAAAAGTATTTGCATATTATTAACAAATGCTCCTAGTAGAATATTTCCGTAGTTCGATGTAAATTTTACGTACTTTAACATAGACGCTTGGGGTCAGAGGCCGCAAAATATTCCTTGTATTTTTAAAACAATTTTTAAATGATACACCATAGGCTTGACACTATTAAAAAAATACAGTACTGTAATGGCTTTGATTGTGATAGGGTGGCATTTTTAAACTTGCTTGTATATCGCCTAAACTTTCTTTGTGCACAGTCTATGGTGTATCAACAAATAATACAAGAAATATTTTGGGGCCAGGACTGCCCACACGACACCAAGCGTCTGTGTACTTTGGTATTTATTATGTTATAGCATTCGCTATCTAACAAGCCCAACTTCAGCCAATAAAGGGAAGGCTGCACCGACAGCCCAACTAACTTCTACACCCGCTATCTTCTTCTTTAGCTGAAAAATAATAAATACACGTTAACCTGTAAATCACAACTAATGTTGCTTAGGAAAACAGCCAGATCAGACAGCACAGAACGTGCCCTCTGATCAGGCTCTATGCTGTTTGCTATTTCGGACAGTGGAGTTAAAACTTTTGTATGAATAGCAAACAACATAGAGCCTATCCAGGACATACCGTAATCCCACAAATATTACTGTAAAAACAATTAGCAGATATACCATGTAAACAATTAGCAGATATACCATGTAAACAATTAGCAGATATACCATGTAAACAATTAGCAGATATACCATGTAAACAATTAGCAGATATACCATGTAAACAATTAGCAGATATACCATGTAAACAATTAGCAGATATACCATGTAAACAATTAGCAGATATACCATGAAAACAATTAGCAGATATACCATGTCAACAATTACCAAACAACAATATACCATGTAAACAATTAGCAGATATACCATGTAAACAATTAGCAGATATACCATGTAAACAATTAGCAGATATACCATGTAAACAATTAGCAGATATACCATGTAAACAATTAGCAGATATACCATGTAAACAATTATTAGCAGATATACCATGTAAACAATTAGCAGATATACCATGTAAACAATTAGCAGATATACCATGTAAACAATTAGCAGATATACCATGAAAACAATTATTAGCAGATATACCATGTAAACAATTAGCAGATATACCATGTAAACAATTAGCAGATATACCATGAAAACAATTAGCAGATATACCATGTAAACAATTAGCAGATATACCATGTAAACAATTAGCAGATATACCATGTAAACAATTATTAGCAGATATACCATGTAAACAATTAGCAGATATACCATGAAAACAATTATTAGCAGATATACCATGTAAACAATTATTAGCAGATATACCATGTAAACAATTAGCAGATATACCATGAAACAATTATTAGCAGATATACCATGTAAACAATTAGCAGATATACCATGTAAACAATTATTCAGTTCTCCTTTGAAGGTTCCAATTTTCTAATTGCCTAAGCAAACATTAAGTTAATAAACTGCAAAATTACAATAGCTTTGACATTTTTAATTTGGTATTTACTCTAAATTTTACCCAATTGTGTGGATCTCTGTTGTAATAGAGTACCAAGAAGGGGCATATATTCAAGAAATACACCTGATATCGAACAATCTATCTAGTCTCGTGTCAATTGAATAAAACCAGGAGGAATTGAGGCTACATGAAGATTCAGATGCGTAATATTGTCGAGTACAATAAGGGGTGCTTAACTCGAGAAGAAGCTATCGGAAGTACGCCTTCATCAGCACCATTTTTGGACTGTATCACCGGCAGGCAGTTTACCAAACAACACCTTTCCTGGGCAGGCTCCAGCGGTTAACCAGTATTTGGTGCACCAACATCCGCAAGAAACTGCCAACTTTTTCATATAAAGAGACACAACCTGACCTGAGCGGGGCTGGAAACCGTGACCATCAGTGATGATAGGTTACAGTGGTATACAAGTCAGCGACCGTAATCACTCGACCACGGGGGCGGTCGTTAATGTCCAAGATGTATATTTAGTCTCAATTCAGCTGCATAAGAACTGAAGGAGGAGCTATGGCCATACGGTTCAGATGTACGGTACTACATTGTAATATAGCTATGTTTATTATATCTAAATGAAAAGTGAAAGTACTTACATGTAATTGAGTTTGCTCGGGTATATGGTACCCATGATACAACAATGAATAAATGTAGGTCAAATCTAAACTTTGAAACGGCGTCTTCATGTTTGGGTTAGCAAATTCTGCAATCAATAAATAACTGTCACAGGTTAAAGATGTTACTTTTTATATAGTATATCGTACACCAGTTACATCATCATCATAATACACAGTATATTAACAGATATTGTCATAATACACAGTATATTAACAGATATTGTCATAATACACAGTATATTAACAGATATTGTCATAATACACAGTATATTAACAGATATTGTCATAATACACAGTATATTAACAGATATTGTCATAATACACAGTATATTAACAGATATTGTCATAATACACAGTATATTAACAGATATTGTCATAATACACAGTATATTAACAGATATTGTCATAATACACAGTATATTAACAGATATTGTCATAATACACAGTATATTAACAGATATTGTCATAATACACAGTATATTAACAGATATTGTCATAATACACAGTATATTAACAGATATCGTCATAATACACAGTATATTAACAGGGTTGTATCTCACTTTCCCAACATTTTGATTTTTGGTCTGTCTAGACTGTCTCACTTTCCCAACATTCAACTTTCACACCTTTGCCTTACCTGTGTGGAAAGTATACTGCTGGGCATAAAGTTGCTTTACACACATGTTTAATATTAATATATTACTTTCACCAAGTGATCAGTATATATCTGATACTTGATGATAGTTGATGATTGAATACTTGATTAATTAATAGTGTCAATAGTTTCAATTACAATTAGTGTTAATTACAGATATGTGATTACAGTGATTACAGTGACTATATTTCACATTACTTGGTTAATTGATTACAATTAGGTTTAACTACATGCAAGTGATTACAGTGAATACATTTCACATTACTGGATTAATTAATTACAATAAATGTGTGTACCATAATTACATGTAATTGTAACTCTACTGTGAAAGTGTACATATATTCCACCAAATATGTTGAACTGTACACTTGCATCATGGCAAACGCTCAAGTCGGAGTACGGTTTATAGAGAACAGTCGGGGATCTCAGACGCTGGTACACAATGAGTACATGTTCAGTTTGAAGACAAGAAGAGGCGACCGCAGCTACTGGAACTGTGTGAACCGGGATTGTACAGCGAAGATCAACACACAGAATGGGATTCCAACTAAGATCATTAACACTTCTAAATGACTTCTAGATGATCAAGATACAATAAATATATATGTTTAGATGATTTAATAGCTAATAAAGTCTTGTTTATACACATGTTTGTTTCACTTTTATCCAAAATGTGGTTCGCGTAACTTTTCGCTGTGCAGAATACCAATTTTGACCAATTATCACCAATTAAGTCCATTGTTAAACCTAACAATGGTGTCTCACTTTCCCAACATACCAAAACCCCAACTTTCTACCTGAAAACCAGAATGTTGGGAAAGTGAGAACACCCCATTAACAGATAGTGTCATAATACACAGCATATTAACAGATATCGTCATAATACACAGTATATTAACAGATAGTGTCATAATACACAGTATATTAACAGATAGTGTCATAATACACAGTATATTAACAGATAGTGTCATAATACACAGTATATTAACAGATATCGTCATAATAAAAGGTATGTCAACAATGTTTGTATTTATACACAGTATATCAACAGTTATTGTCATAATCTGCTGGAGCCATTTAAATTCCACATTGCCTCTTCTCTCTCCCTCGTGGCTATGGATTCCATCAGGAATGAGGTCTCAAGAGTGATTAATATAAGTTGTAAGAACTTAATAAAATAGTACATAAAATAAGACAATAAATATGTTAACCCTTTCCCTCATAGAAGTACCTCTTGATGCCATTACCAATAGGACATACATTAACACTATAGTAGCCAAACCAATGTTCATAATAAAGGCCAGAATCTCATGTAGTCCCAGTAATATCTATGGAGGTGGGATATATATGGTGACTACTTATCCACTGCATGATAGCTAAATGGCTGTCGTTTGTATGGAGATATGATAGTATATTAACCTAAATCTCTATGTAGTCCCAGTAATATCTATGGAGGTGGGATAGATATGGTGACTACTTATCCACTGCATGATAGCTAAATGGCTGTCATTTGTATGGAGATATAATAGTATATTAACCTAGATCTCTATGTAGTCCCAGTAATATCTATGGAGGTGGGATAGATATGGTGACTACTTATCCACTGCATGATAGCTAAATGGCTGTCATTTGTATGGAGATATAATAGTATATTAACCTAGATCTCTATGCAAGAAAGGGTTAAGTATATTAACCTAGATCTCTATGAAGGAAAGGGTTAAGTATATTAACCTAGATCTCTATGAAGGAAAGGGTTAAGTATATTAACCTAAATCTCTATGAAGGAAAGGGTTAAGTATATTAACCTAGATCTCTATGAAGGAAAGGGTTAAGTATATTAACCTAAATCTCTATCTATGAAGGAAAGGGTTAAGTATATTAACCTAAATCTCTATATAGGAAATGGTTAAGTATATTAACCTAGATCTCTATGAAGGAAATGGTTAAGTATATTAACCTAGATCTCTATGAAGGAAAGGGTTAAGTATATTAACCTAAATCTCTATGAAGGAAAGGATTAAGTATATTAATCTAGATCTCTATGAAGGAAAGGGTTAAGTATATTAACCTAAATCTCTATCTATGAAGGAAATGGTTAAGTATATTAACCTAAATCTCTATGAAAGAAAGGGTTAAGTATATTAACCTAGATCTCTATGAAGGAAATGGTTAAGTATATTAACCTAGATCTCTATGAAGGAAAGGGTTAAGTATATTAACCTAGATCTCTATGAAGGAAATGGTTAAGTATATTAACCTAGATTTCTATGAAAGAAAGGGTTAAGTATATTAACCTAGATCTGTATGAAGGAAATGGTTAAGTATATTAACCTAGATCTGTATGAAGGAAAGGGTTAAGTATATTAACCTAAATCTCTATGAAGGAAATGGTTAAGTATATTAACCTAAATCTCTATGAAGGAAAGGGTTAAGTATATTAATCTAGATCTCTATGAAGGAAAGGGTTAAGTATATTAATCTAGATCTCTATGAAGGAAAGGGTTAAGTATATTAATCTAGATCTCTATGAAGGAAAGGGTTAAACATAGAGCGATGAGATGACAACGATGAATCACATAGCTTTCATTGCTACAGCAATAGCAAAATCGCATGCACACACTCACGCAGCCATGCATGCACGTACGCACACATACACACAGACACACATATACACAGTTGAGACATGTGTGTTACCTTTGTGTCTACAGTAGTTCACAGGACAAGGGTGATCATTTGAAATAAGCACAGAACAAAGCAACAAGCAAATGTATCTCTCAAATATATTTTGTATGCTAGCATTTAACCCCAAAAGCAACATGGATAACAAAAAACAACACAGTAATATACACATACCTTTAAGAGCCGCAAGTCGGAAGTCTAGCAATGAGATTGTTCCTCCAGTATTGTCTACAAGTATAATTGAAGTATAAACCGTATTTATTTTACAACTATTGCGAAGCAAGCTTTAACAAATTATATTAATATCTCTCGTTGGCATGGATGAAGGCGTATATGTGGTAATTTGTGTGAGAGGAAACCGGAGTGTTAGAGGAAACCGTGAGAGGAAACCGTGAGAAGAAACTGGAGTGTTAGAGGAAACCGTGAGAGGAAACTGGAGTGTTAGAGGAAACCGTGAGAGGAAACTGGAGTGTTAGAGGAAACCGTGAGAGGAAACTGGAGTGTTAGAGGAAACTGTGAGAGGAAACTGGAGTGTTAGAGGAAACCATGAGAGGAAACTGGAGTGTTAGAGGAAACCGTGAGAGGAAACTGGAGTGTGAGAGGAAAGCAGAGTACACAGAGAAAACCACATGTCCAATCTGATGACCACTGTACTATCTACCTGTCCAATCTGATGACCACTGTACTATCTCACATACTTCCTTACATTGGTGAAAACAGAGAGTGCTAACGACTGCGCTAAATCGGACAGATAAAAAGCATAATTACAGCCGAGTTTGCATTGTTTAACCTCCTTAGAAGCCCCTCTCGACACCAATGCCTATTGACATAGATCGACACATTAAGTATTCAAACAAGCTATAATAAAGATCTGAACAACATAGTGTATACAACACTTAGTAATTGTTAGTAACCTCCATGAAGGTGGAGTAGGCAAGTTCACAGCTTATCCATTGCATACGATTGGTAAATTACAGCCAAATGTATGAAATAAAACTACATCTCTAAGAGGGAAAGGGTTAAACAAGAGGACCTTTGAACTGGGTATGAGAAATAACTTCCCCCGTCTGACCCTAATAAAATTAATCTTTCAGATGGGACATTAAACCGAGGTCTTTACATCGTGCATGTAAAAGAACAAGTGGAGACTCTGGAATGGGTCTCTGTCTCTATCATTGCACTATCCTACAAAAATCTAAAATCTAAAATGTCTTTAGGAGGCATCGCTCATATGGGCAACCGGTTGCGGCGATAAATAAACGTAAAACACAAGAAATAACCATTTTAACTTCTAAACATGACATTGACTTTGAACCGCCTTGACTGACACCTATGCTCGGCACGTAGTCTCGATATGTTAACATACCCAGCATTTCAAGAGTTATGGACCGGACACGAAAATAGTCATTTTAAGTGTGTAGTCATTTTAAGTGTACAGTGAAACCCCTCTAAACCAAACGGCTTCCAGACCGGAAGAGAAGTTCGGTTTGGAGGGGTTTAAAGGGGTTGTTCCGTATTTGATCAATAATTATGAAATATAATTATCAATGTTATGCCTTAAATAATGATAGTCTGCCTTTTGTGAAATCCTATTCACATCTAATTAGATAGTATTAAAACTAATTACTCAAACATGAAAAGAGATTAACAAACCTGCAATTGCAAAGGACATAATTAAATAGTGCCCAGTCGTAATCCATTTGAAAACAACGTATTTAAAACAAATTTTCAGCATCATTGGTTTTTATCACGCCTTTATGTTCTCACAACACCACGTCGGATGTAAACAATACGGATAAAACACCAATATGCCGACTGATTAATTGACTTGTGAAAACACGGAAGGTGTTATGTTTCAGGTGAGACAAAGGTTGTTTCGGATCCGGAATTTACGCCGCTGGCTGTTCGGTTTTCAGGGGTAATTTGCAATAGAAATGTGCACAAATGGTCCCGAAAACTTGTCCGGTATTCGGAAAAGAGAGGTTCCGGTTTAGAGAGGTTTTTTTACAATGAATAAAGAAGGGAAAATATCGGGACCGCGAAAATTGTCCGATTTGTAGGGAATTCCGATTTAGAGGGGTTCCGGTTTTGAGGGGGTTCACTGTACTATATTCCTACCTATTAGCTCTGGGAAGACTGTAAAGCGCACTATATTCCTACCTATTAGTTCTGGGAAAGACTGTAAAGTGCACTATATTCCTACCTATTAGTTATAGGAAGACTGTACAGTGCACTATATTCCTACCTATTAGCTCTGGGGAAGACTGTAAAGTGCACTATATTCCTACCTATTAGTTCTAAGAAGACTGTAAAGTGCACTATATTCCTACCTATTAGTTCTGGGAAAGACTGTACTGTGCACTATATTCCTACCTATTAGTTCTGGGAAGACTGTAAAGTGCACTATATTCCTACCTATTAGTTCTAAGAAGACTGTAAAGTGCACTATATTCCTACCTATTAGTTCTGGGAAAGACTGTAAAGTGCACTATATTCCTACCTATTAGCTCTGGGAAGACTGTAAAGTGCACTATAATCCTACCTATTATTTCTGGGAAGACTGTAAAGTGCACCATATTCCTACCTATTAGTTCTGGGAAGACTGTAAAGTGCACTATATTCCTACCTATTAGTTCTAAGAAGACTGTAAAGTTCACTATATTCCTACCTATTAGTTCTGGGAAGACTGTAAAGTGCACTATATTCCTACCTATTAGTTCTAAGAAGACTGTAAAGTGCACTATATTCCTACCTATTGGTTATAGGAAGACTGTAAAGTGCACTATATTCCTACCTATTAGTTCTGGGAAGACTGTAAAGTGCACTATATTCCTACCTATTAGTTCTAAGAAGACTGTACAGTGCACTATATTCCTACCTATTAGTTCTGGGAAGACTGTAAAGAGAACTATATTCCTACCTATTAGTTCTGGGAAGACTGTAAAGTGCACTATATTCCTACCTATTAGTTCTAGGAAGACTGTACAGTGCACTATATTCCTACCTATTAGTTCTGGGAAGACTGTAAAGTGCACTATATTCCTACCTATTAGTTCTAAGAAGACTGTAAAGTGCACTATATTCCTACCTATTAGTTCTGGGAAGACTGTAAAGTGCACTATATTCCTACCTATTAGTTCTAAGAAGACTGTAAAGTGCACTATATTCCTACCTATTAGTTATAGGAAGACTGTACAGTGCACTATATTCCTACCTATTAGTTCTAAGAAGACTGTACAGTGCACTATATTCCTACCTATTAGTTCTGGGAAGACTGTACAGTGCACTATATTCCTACCTATTAGTTCTGGGAAGACTGTAAAGTGCACTATATTCCTACCTATTGGCTCTGGGAAGACTGTAAAGTGCACTATATTCCTACCTATTAGCTCTGGGAAGACTGTAAAGTGCACTATATTCCTACCTATTAGTTCTAAGAAGACTGTAAAGTGCACTATATTCCTACCTATTAGCTCTGGGAAGACTGTAAAGTGCACTATATTCCTACCTATTAGTTCTAAGAAGACTGTAAAGTGCACTATATTCCTACCTATTAGTTCTAAGAAGACTGTAAAGTGCACTATATTCCTACCTATTAGTTCTAAGAAGACTGTAAAGTGCACTATATTCCTACCTATTAGTTTAGGAAGACTGTACAGTGCACTATATTCCTACCTATTAGTTCTAAGAAGACTGTAAAGTGCACTATATTCCTACCTATTAGTTCTAGGAAGACTGTAAAGTGCACTATATTCCTACCTATTAGCTCTGGGAAGACTGTAAAGTGCACTATATTCCTACCTATTAGCTCTGGGAAGACTGTAAAGTGCACTATATTCCTACCTATTAGTTCTGGGAAGACTGTAAAGTGCACTATATTCCTACCTATTAGCTCTGGGAAGACTGTAAAGTGCACTATATTCCTACCTATTAGTTCTAAGAAGACTGTAAAGTACACTATATTCCTACCTATTAGCTCTGGGAAGACTGTAAAGTGCACTATATTCCTACCTATTAGTTCTAAGAAGACTGTAAAGTGTACTATATTCCTACCTATTAGTTCTGGGAAGACTGTAAAGTGCACTATATTCCTACCTATTAGTTCTGGGAAGACTGTAAAGTGTACTATATTCCTACCTATTAGTTCTAAGAAGACTGTAAAGTGCACTATATTCCTACCTATTAGTTATAGGAAGACTGTAAAGTGTACTATATTCCTACCTATTAGTTCTGGGAAGACTGTAAAGTGCACTATATTCCTACCTATTAGCTCTGGGAAGACTGTAAAGTGCACTATATTCCTACCTATTAGTTCTAAGAAGACTGTAAAGTGCACTATATTCCTACCTATTAGTTCTGGGAAGACTGTAAAGTGCACTATATTCCTACCTATTAGTTCTGGGAAGACTGTAAAGTGCACTATATTCCTACCTATTAGTTCTAAGAAGACTGTAAAGTGCACTATATTCCTACCTATTAGCTCTGGGAAGACTGTAAAGTGCACTATATTCCTACCTATTAGTTCTGGGAAGACTGTAAAGTGCACTATATTCCTACCTATTAGCTCTGGGAAAACTGTAAAGTGCACTATATTCCTACCTATTAGTTCTAAGAAGACTGTAAAGTGCACTATATTCCTACCTATTAGTTCTAAGAAGACTGTAAAGTGCACTATATTCCTACCTATTAGTTCTGGGAAGACTGTAAAGTGCACTATATTCCTACCTATTAGTTCTGGGAAGACTGTAAAGTGCACTATATTCCTACCTATTAGCTCTGGGAAGACTGTAAAGTGCACTATATTCCTACCTATTAGTTCTGGGAAGACTGTAAAGTGCACTATATTCCTACCTATTAGTTCTGGGAAGACTGTAAAGTGCACTATATTCCTACCTATTAGTTCTGGGAAGACTGTAAAGTGCACTATATTCCTACCTATTAGTTCTGGGAAGACTGTAAAGTGCACTATATTCCTACCTATTAGTTCTGGGAAGACTGTAAAGTGCACTATATTCCTACCTATTAGTTCTAAGAAGACTGTAAAGTGCACTATATTCCTACCTATTAGTTCTAGGAAGACTGTAAAGTGCACTATATTCCTACCTATTAGCTCTGGGAAGACTGTAAAGTGCACTATATTCCTACCTATTAGTTCTAAGAAGACTGTAAAGTGCACTATATTCCTACCTATTAGCTCTGGGAAGACTGTAAAGTGCACTATATTCCTACCTATTAGTTCTGGGAAGACTGTAAAGTGCACTATATTCCTACCTATTAGTTCTGGGAAGACTGTAAAGTGCACTATATTCCTACCTATTAGTTCTGGAAGACTGTAAAGTGCACTATATTCCTACCTATTAGTTCTAGGAAGACTGTAAAGTGCACTATATTCCTACCTATTAGTTCTAAGAAGACTGTAAAGTGCACTATATTCCTACCTATTAGCTCTGGGAAGACTGTAAAGTGCACTATATTCCTACCTATTAGTTCTGGGAAGACTGTAAAGTGCACTATATTCCTACCTATTAGCTCTGGGAAGACTGTAAAGTGCACTATATTCCTACCTATTAGTTCTGGGAAGACTGTAAAGTGCACTATATTCCTACCTATTAGTTCTGGGAAGACTGTAAAGTGCACTATATTCCTACCTATTAGTTCTGGGAAGACTGTAAAGTGCACTATATTCCTACCTATTAGTTCTAAGAAGACTGTAAAGTGCACTATATTCCTACCTATTAGTTCTGGGAAGACTGTAAAGTGCACTATATTCCTACCTATTAGTTCTGGGAAGACTGTAAAGTGCACTATATTCCTACCTATTAGTTCTGGGAAGACTGTAAAGTGCACTATATTCCTACCTATTAGTTCTGGGAAGACTGTAAAGTGCACTATATTCCTACCTATTAGTTCTGGGAAGACTGTAAAGTGCACTATATTCCTACCTATTAGTTCTAAGAAGACTGTAAAGTGCACTATATTCCTACCTATTAGTTCTAAGAAGACTGTAAAGTGCACTATATTCCTACCTATTAGTTCTAGGAAGACTGTAAAGTGCACTATATTCCTACCTATTAGTTCTAAGAAGACTGTAAAGTGCACTATATTCCTACCTATTAGTTCTAAGAAGACTGTAAAGTGCACTATATTCCTACCTATTAGTTCTGGGAAGACTGTAAAGTGCACTATATTCCTACCTATTAGTTCTAAGAAGACTGTAAAGTGCACTATATTCCTACCTATTAGTTCTAGGAAGACTGTAAAGTGCACTATATTCCTACCTATTAGTTCTAAGAAGACTGTAAAGTGCACTATATTCCTACCTATTAGTTCTGGGAAGACTGTAAAGTGCACTATATTCCTACCTATTAGTTCTAGGAAGACTGTAAAGTGCACTATATTCCTACCTATTAGTTCTGGGAAGACTGTAAAGTGCACTATATTCCTACCTATTAGTTCTGGGAAGACTGTAAAGTGCACTATATTCCTACCTATTAGTTCTGGGAAGACTGTAAAGTGCACTATATTCCTACCTATTAGTTCTGGGAAGACTGTAAAGTGCACTATATTCCTACCTATTAGTTCTAGGAAGACTGTAAAGTGCACTATATTCCTACCTATTAGTTCTAAGAAGACTGTAAAGTGCACTATATTCCTACCTATTAGTTCTGGGAAGACTGTAAAGTGCACTATATTCCTACCTATTAGTTCTGGGAAGACTGTAAAGTGCACTATATTCCTACCTATTAGTTCTGGGAAGACTGTAAAGTGCACTATATTCCTACCTATTAGTTCTGGGAAGACTGTAAAGTGCACTATATTCCTACCTATTAGTTCTGGGAAGACTGTAAAGTGCACTATATTCCTACCTATTAGTTCTGGGAGACTGTAAAGTGCACTATATTCCTACCTATTAGTTCTGGGAAGACTGTAAAGTGCACTATATTCCTACCTATTAGTTCTGGGAAGACTGTAAAGTGCACTATATTCCTACCTATTAGTTCTGGGAAGACTGTAAAGTGCACTATATTCCTACCTATTAGTTCTAAGAAGACTGTAAAGTGCACTATATTCCTACCTATTAGTTCTAAGAAGACTGTAAAGTGCACTATATTCCTACCTATTAGTTCTGGGAAGACTGTAAAGTGCACTATATTCCTACCTATTAGTTCTGGGAAGACTGTAAAGTGCACTATATTCCTACCTATTAGCTCTGGGAAGACTGTAAAGTGCACTATATTCCTACCTATTAGTTCTGGGAAGACTGTAAAGTGCACTATATTCCTACCTATTAGCTCTGGGAAAACTGTAAAGTGCACTATATTCCTACCTATTAGTTCTAAGAAGACTGTAAAGTGCACTATATTCCTACCTATTAGTTCTGGGAAGACTGTAAAGTGCACTATATTCCTACCTAGTAGTTCTGGGAAGACTGTAAAGTGCACTATATTCCTACCTATTAGCTCTGGGAAGACTGTAAAGTGCACTATATTCCTACCTATTAGTTCTGGGAAGACTGTAAAGTGCACTATATTCCTACCTATTAGTTCTGGGAAGACTGTAAAGTGCACTATATTCCTACCTATTAGTTCTGGGAAGACTGTAAAGTGCACTATATTCCTACCTATTAGTTCTAAGAAGACTGTAAAGTGCACTATATTCCTACCTATTAGCTCTGGGAAGACTGTAAAGTGCACTATATTCCTACCTATTAGTTCTGGGAAGACTGTAAAGTGCACTATATTCCTACCTATTAGTTCTGGGAAGACTGTAAAGTGCACTATATTCCTACCTATTAGTTCTGGGAAGACTGTAAAGTGCACTATATTCCTACCTATTAGTTCTGGGAAGACTGTAAAGTGCACTATATTCCTACCTATTAGTTCTAAGAAGACTGTAAAGTGCACTATATTCCTACCTATTAGCTCTGGGAAGACTGTAAAGTGCACTATATTCCTACCTATTAGTTCTAAGAAGACTGTAAAGTGCACTATATTCCTACCTATTAGTTCTGGGAAGACTGTAAAGTGCACTATATTCCTACCTATTAGTTCTGGGAAGACTGTAAAGTGCACTATATTCCTACCTATTAGCTCTGGGAAGACTGTAAAGTGCACTATATTCCTACCTATTAGCTCTGGGAAGACTGTAAAGTGCACTATATTCCTACCTATTAGTTCTGGGAAGACTGTAAAGTGCACTATATTCCTACCTATTAGTTCTGGGAAGACTGTAAAGTGCACTATATTCCTACCTATTAGTTCTAAGAAGACTGTAAAGTGCACTATATTCCTACCTATTAGTTCTAAGAAGACTGTAAAGTGCACTATATTCCTACCTATTAGTTCTAAGAAGACTGTAAAGTGCACTATATTCCTACCTATTAGTTCTAGGAAGACTGTAAAGTGCACTATATTCCTACCTATTAGTTCTAAGAAGACTGTAAAGTGCACTATATTCCTACCTATTAGTTCTGGGAAGACTGTAAAGTGCACTATATTCCTACCTATTAGCTCTAGGAAGACTGTAAAGTGCACTATATTCCTACCTATTAGCTCTGGGAAGACTGTAAAGTGCACTATATTCCTACCTATTAGTTCTGGGAAGACTGTAAAGTGCACTATATTCCTACCTATTAGTTCTAAGAAGACTGTAAAGTGCACTATATTCCTACCTATTAGTTCTAAGAAGACTGTAAAGTGCACTATATTCCTACCTATTAGTTCTAAGAAGACTGTAAAGTGCACTATATTCCTACCTATTAGTTCTAGGAAGACTGTAAAGTGCACTATATTCCTACCTATTAGTTCTAAGAAGACTGTAAAGTGCACTATATTCCTACCTATTAGTTCTGGGAAGACTGTAAAGTGCACTATATTCCTACCTATTAGTTCTAAGAAGACTGTAAAGTGCACTATATTCCTACCTATTAGTTATAGGAAGACTGTAAAGTGCACTATATTCCTACCTATTAGTTCTAAGAAGACTGTAAAGTGCACTATATTCCTACCTATTAGTTCTAAGAAGACTGTAAAGTGCACTATATTCCTACCTATTAGTTCTAAGAAGACTGTAAAGTGCACTATATTCCTACCTATTAGTTCTAAGAAGACTGTAAAGTGCACTATATTCCTACCTATTAGTTCTAAGAAGACTGTAAAGTGCACTATATTCCTACCTATTAGCTCTGGGAAGACTGTAAAGTGCACTATATTCCTACCTATTAGTTCTGGGAAGACTGTAAAGTGCACTATATTCCTACCTATTAGTTCTGGGAAGACTGTAAAGTGCACTATATTCCTACCTATTAGCTCTGGGAAGACTGTAAAGTGCACTATATTCCTACCTATTAGTTCTGGGAAGACTGTAAAGTGCACTATATTCCTACCTATTAGTTCTAAGAAGACTGTAAAGTGCACTATATTCCTACCTATTAGCTCTAGGAAGACTGTAAAGCGCACTATATTCCTACCTATTAGTTCTAAGAAGACTGTAAAGTGCACTATATTCCTACCTATTAGCTCTGGGAAGACTGTAAAGTGCACTATATTCCTACCTATTAGCTCTGGGAAGAATGTAAAGTGCACTATATTCCTACCTATTAGTTCTGGGAAGACTGTAAAGTGCACTATATTCCTACCTATTAGTTCTAAGAAGACTGTAAAGTGCACTATATTCCTACCTATTAGTTCTAAGAAGACTGTAAAGTGCACTATATTCCTACCTATTAGCTCTATGAAGACTGTAAAGTGCACTATATTCCTACCTATTAGTTCTAAGAAGACTGTAAAGTGCACTATATTCCTACCTATTAGTTCTAGGAAGACTGTAAAGTGCACTATATTCCTACCTATTAGTTCTAAGAAGACCGTAAAGCGCACTATATTCCTACCTATTAGTTCTGGGAAGACTGTAAAGTGCACTATATTCCTACCTATTAGCTCTGGGAAGACTGTAAAGTGCACTATATTCCTACCTATTAGCTCTGGGAAGACTGTAAAGTGCACTATATTCCTACCTATTAGTTCTGGGAAGACTGTAAAGTGCACTATATTCCTACCTATTAGTTCTAAGAAGACTGTAAAGTGCACTATATTCCTACCTATTAGTTCTAAGAAGACTGTAAAGTGCACTATATTCCTACCTATTAGTTCTAAGAAGACTGTAAAGTGCACTATATTCCTACCTATTAGTTCTAAGAAGACTGTAAAGTGCACTATATTCCTACCTATTAGTTCTAAGAAGACTGTAAAGTGCACTATATCCTACCTATTAGTTCTAAGAAGACTGTAAAGTGCACTATATTCCTACCTATTAGTTCTAAGAAGACTGTAAAGTGCACTATATTCCTACCTATTAGTTCAGACTGTAAAGTGCACTATATTCCTACCTATTAGTTCTGGGAAGACTGTAAAGTGCACTATATTCCTACCTATTAGTTCTAAGAAGACTGTAAAGTGCACTATATTCCTACCTATTAGTTATAGGAAGACTGTACAGTGCACTATATTCCTACCTATTAGTTCTAAGAAGACTGTAAAGTGCACTATATTCCTACCTATTAGTTCTAAGAAGACTGTAAAGTGCACTATATTCCTACCTATTAGTTCTAAGAAGACTGTAAAGTGCACTATATTCCTACCTATTAGTTCTAAGAAGACTGTAAAGTGCACTATATTCCTACCTATTAGTTCTAAGAAGACTGTAAAGTGCACTATATTCCTACCTATTAGTTCTAGGAAGACTGTAAAGTGCACTATATTCCTACCTATTAGTTCTGGGAAGACTGTAAAGTGCACTATATTCCTACCTATTAGCTCTGGGAAGACTGTAAAGTGCACTATATTCCTACCTATTAGTTCTGGGAAGACTGTAAAGTGCACTATATTCCTACCTATTAGTTCTAAGAAGACTGTAAAGTGCACTATATTCCTACCTATTAGCTCTGGGAAGACTGTAAAGTGCACTATATTCCTACCTATTAGTTCTGGGAAGACTGTAAAGTGCACTATATTCCTACCTATTAGCTCTGGGAAGACTGTAAAGTGCACTATATTCCTACCTATTAGCTCTGGGAAGACTGTAAAGTGCACTATATTCCTACCTATTAGTTCTGGGAAGACTGTAAAGTGCACTATATTCCTACCTATTAGTTCTAAGAAGACATTAAAGTGCACTATATTCCTACCTATTAGTTCTAAGAAGACTGTAAAGTGCACTATATTCCTACCTATTAGTTCTAAGAAGACTGTAAAGTGCACTATATTCCTACCTATTAGTTCTAAGAAGACTGTAAAGTGCACTATATTCCTACCTATAGTTATAGGAAGACTGTAAAGTGCACTATATTCCTACCTATTAGTTCTAAGAAGACTGTAAAGTGCACTATATTCCTACCTATTAGTTCTAAGAAGACTGTAAAATGCACTATATTCCTACCTATTAGCTCTGGGAAGACTGTAAAGTGCACTATATTCCTACCTATTAGCTCTGGGAAGACTGTAAAGTGCACTATATTCCTACCTATTAGTTC
>CM026404.1:14605349-14709747 GCA_014843695.1 Archivesica marissinica | reverse complement strand
GCATAGAGCAACATGCTTGTACATCTCACTCCATGATGGCAACACTTGTGACAACCATCAAGCTGCATATAGATAGAGCAACATGCTTGTACGTCTCACTCCATGATGGTAACACTTGTGACAACCATCAAGCTGCATAGAGATAGAGCAACATGCTTGTACGTCTCACTCCATGATGGTAACACTTGTGACAACCATCAAGCTGCATAGAGCAACATGCTTGTACATCTCACTCCATGATGGCAACACTTGTGACAACCATCAAACTGCATATAGATAGAGCAACATGCTTGTACATCTCACTCCATGATGGTAACACTTGTGACAACCATCAAGCTGCATAGAGATAGAGCAACATGCTTGTACGTCTCACTCCATGATGGTAACACTTGTGACAACCATCAAGCTGCATAGTGCAACATGTGTGTACGTCTCAATTCATGATGGCAACACTTGTGACAACCATCAAACTGCATATAGATAGAGCAACATGCTTGTACGTCTCACTCCATGATGGTAACACTTGTGACAACCATCAAGCTGCATAGAGATAGAGCAACATGCTTGTACATCTCACTCCATGATGGTAACACTTGTGACAACCATCAAGCTGCATAGAGATAGAGCAACATGCTTGTACATCTCACTCCATGATGGCAACACTTGTGACAACCATCAAGCTGCATATAGATAGAGCAACATGCTTGTACGTCTCACTCCATGATGGTAACACTTGTGACAACCATCAAGCTGCATAGAGATAGAGCAACATGCTTGTACGTCTCACTCCATGATGGTAACACTTGTGACAACCATCAAGCTGCATAGAGATAGAGCAACATGCTTGTACATCTCACTCCATGATGGTAACACTTGTGACAACCATCAAGCTGCATAGAGCAACATGCTTGTACGTCTCACTCATGATGGCAACACTTGTGACAACCATCAAGCTGCATAGAGATAGAGCAACATGCTTGTACATCTCACTCCATGATGGTAACACTTGTGACAACCATCAAGCTGCATAGAGATAGAGCAACATGCTTGTACATCTCACTCCATGATGGTAACACTTGTGACAACCATCAAGCTGCATAGAGATAGAGCAACATGCTTGTACATCTCACTCCATGATGGTAACACTTGTGACAACCATCAAGCTGCATAGAGCAACATGCTTGTACATCTCACTCCATGATGGTAACACTTGTGACAACCATCAAGCTGCATAGAGATAGAGCAACATGCTTGTACATCTCACTCCATGATGGTAACACTTGTGACAACCATCAAGCTGCATAGAGATAGAGCAACATGCTTGTACATCTCACTCCATGATGGTAACACTTGTGACAACCATCAAGCTGCATAGAGATAGAGCAACATGCTTGTACGTCTCACTCCATGATGGTAACACTTGTGACAACCATCAAGCTGCATAGAGATAGAGCAACATGCTTGTACATCTCACTCCATGATGGTAACACTTGTGACAACCATCAAGCTGCATAGAGCAACATGCTTGTACATCTCACTCCATGATGGTAACACTTGTGACAACCATCAAGCTGCATAGAGCAACATGCTTGTACATCTCACTCCATGATGGTAACACTTGTGACAACCATCAAGCTGCATAGAGATGAGCAACATGCTTGTACATCTCACTCCATGATGGTAACACTTGTGACAACCATCAAGCTGCATAGAGATAGAGCAACATGCTTGTACATCTCACTCCATGATGGTAACACTTGTGACAACCATCAAGCTGCATAGAGCAACATGCTTGTACATCTCACTCCATGATGGTAACACTTGTGACAACCATCAAGCTGCATAGAGATAGAGCAACATGCTTGTACATCTCACTCCATGATGGTAACACTTGTGACAACCATCAAGCTGCATAGAGATAGAGCAACATGCTTGTACATCTCACTCCATGATGGCAACACTTGTGACAACCATCAAGCTGCATAAGATAGAGCAACATGCTTGTACATCTCACTCCATGATGGTAACACTTGTGACAACCATCAAGCTGCATAGAGATAGAGCAACATGCTTGTACGTCTCACTCCATGATGGTAACACTTGTGACAACCATCAAGCTGCATAGAGATAGAGCAACATGCTTGTACATCTCACTCCATGATGGTAACACTTGTGACAACCATCAAGCTGCATAGAGATAGAGCAACATGCTTGTACATCTCACTCCATGATGGTAACACTTGTGACAACCATCAAGCTGCATAGAGATAGAGCAACATGCTTGTACATCTCACTCCATGATGGCAACACTTGTGACAACCATCAAGCTGCATAGAGATAGAGCAACATGCTTGTACATCTCACTCCATGATGGCAACACTTGTGACAACCATCAAGCTGCATAGAGATAGAGCAACATGCTTGTACATCTCACTCCATGATGGTAACACTTGTGACAACCATCAAGCTGCATAGAGATAGAGCAACATGCTTGTACATCTCACTCCATGATGGTAACACTTGTGACAACCATCAAGCTGCATAGAGCAACATGCTTGTACGTCTCACTCCATGATGGTAACACTTGTGACAACCATCAAGCTGCATAGAGATAGAGCAACATGCTTGTACGTCTCACTCCATGATGGTAACACTTGTGACAACCATCAAGCTGCATAGAGATAGAGCAACATGCTTGTACATCTCACTCCATGATGGTAACACTTGTGACAACCATCAAGCTGCATATAGATAGAGCAACATGCTTGTACGTCTCACTCCATGATGGTAACACTTGTGACAACCATCAAGCTGCATAGAGATAGAGCAACATGCTTGTACGTCTCACTCCATGATGGTAACACGTGTGACAACCATCAAGCTGCATAGAGATAGAGCAACATGCTTGTACATCTCACTCCATGATGGTAACACTTGTGACAACCATCAAGCTGCATAGAGCAACATGCTTGTACGTCTCACTCCATGATGGTAACACTTGTGACAACCATCAAGCTGCATAGAGATAGAGCAACATGCTTGTACGTCTCACTTCATGATGGCAACACTTGTGACAACCATCAAGCTGTATAGAGCAACATGCGTGTACGTCTCACTTCATGATGGCAACACTTGTGACAACCATCAAGCTGCATAGAGCAACATGCTTGTACATCTCACTACATGATGGTAACACTTGTGACAACCATCAAGCTGCATAGAGCAACATGCTTGTACATCTCACTACATGATGGTAACACTTGTGACAACCATCAAGCTGCATAGAGCAACATGCTTGTACATCTCACTCCATGATGGCAACACTTGTGACAACCATCAAGCTGCATAGAGCAACATGCTTGTACATCTCACTCCATGATGGTAACACTTGTGACAACCATCAAGCTGCATAGAGATAGAGCAACATGCTTGTACATCTCACTCCATGATGGCAACACTTGTGACAACCATCAAGCTGCATAGAGATAGAGCAACATGCTTGTACATCTCACTCCATGATGGCAACACTTGTGACAACCATCAAGCTGCATAGAGATAGAGCAACATGCTTGTACGTCTCACTCCATGATGGCAACACTTGTGACAACCATCAAGCTGCATAGAGATAGAGCAACATGCTTGTACGGCTCACTCCATGATGGTAACACTTGTGACAACCATCAAGCTGCATAGAGCAACATGCGTGTACGTCTCACTTCATGATGGCAACACTTGTGACAACCATCAAGCTGCATAGAGATAGAGCAACATGCTTGTACATCTCACTCCATGATGGCAACACTTGTGACAACCATCAAGCTGCATAGAGATAGAGCAACATGCTTGTACATCTCACTCCATGATGGCAACACTTGTGACAACCATCAAGCTGCATAGAGATAGAGCAACATGCTTGTACGTCTCACTCCATGATGGCAACACTTGTGACAACCATCAAGCTGCATAGAGATAGAGCAACAGCTGTTACATCTCACTTCATGATGGCAACACTTGTGACAACCATCAAGCTGCATAGAGCAACATGCTTGTACATCTCACTCCATGATGGTAACACTTGTGACAACCATCAAGCTGCATAGAGCAACATGCGTGTACGTCTCACTTCATGATGGCAACACTTGTGACAACCATCAAGCTGCATATAGATAGAGCAACATGCTTGTACATCTCACTCCATGATGGTAACACTTGTGACAACCATCAAGCTGCATAGAGATAGAGCAACATGCTTGTACATCTCACTCCATGATGGTAACACTTGTGACAACCATCAAGCTGCATAGAGCAACATGCTTGTACGTCTCACTCCATGATGGTAACACTTGTGACAACCATCAAGCTGCATAGAGCAACATGCTTGTACATCTCACTCCATGATGGTAACACTTGTGACAACCATCAAGCTAAATAGAGCAACATGCTTGTACATCTCACTCCATGATGGCAACACTTGTGACAACCATCAAGCTGCATAGAGCAACATGCTTGTACGTCTCACTCCATGATGGTAACACTTGTGACAACCATCAAGCTGCATAGAGATAGAGCAACATGCTTGTACATCTCACTCCATGATGGTAACACTTGTGACAACCATCAAGCTGCATAGAGATAGAGCAACATGCTTGTACATCTCACTCCATGATGGTAACACTTGTGACAACCATCAAGCTGCATAGAGATAGAGCAACATGCTTGTACATCTCACTCCATGATGGTAACACTTGTGACAACCATCAAGCTGCATAGAGCAACATGCTTGTACGTCTCACTCCATGATGGTAACACTTGTGACAACCATCAAGCTGCATAGAATAGAGCAACATGCTTGTACATCTCACTCCATGATGGTAACACTTGTGACAACCATCAAGCTGCATAGAGCAACATGCTTGTACGTCTCACTCCATGATGGCAACACTTGTGACAACCATCAAGCTGCATAGAGATAGAGCAACATGCTTGTACATCTCACTCCATGATGGTAACACTTGTGACAACCATCAAGCTGCATAGAGCAACATGCTTGTACGTCTCACTCCATGATGGTAACACTTGTGACAACCATCAAGCTGCATAGAGATAGAGCAACATGCTTGTACATCTCACTCCATGATGGTAACACTTGTGACAACCATCAAGCTGCATAGAGCAACATGCGTGTACGTCTCACTTCATGATGGCAACACTTGTGACAACCATCAAGCTGCATATAGATAGAGCAACATGCTTGTACATCTCACTCCATGATGGTAACACTTGTGACAACCATCAAGCTGCATAGAGATAGAGCAACATGCTTGTACATCTCACTCCATGATGGCAACACTTGTGACAACCATCAAGCTGCATAGAGATAGAGCAACATGCTTGTACATCTCACTCCATGATGGTAACACTTGTGACAACCATCAAGCTGCATAGAGATAGAGCAACATGCTTGTACATCTCACTCCATGATGGTAACACTTGTGACAACCATCAAGCTGCATAGAGATAGAGCAACATGCTTGTACATCTCACTCCATGATGGTAACACTTGTGACAACCATCAAGCTGCATAGAGATAGAGCAACATGCTTGTACATCTCACTCCATGATGGTAACACTTGTGACAACCATCAAGCTGCATAGAGATAGAGCAACATGCTTGTACATCTCACTCCATGATGGTAACACTTGTGACAACCATCAAGCTGCATAGAGATAGAGCAACATGCTTGTACATCTCACTCCATGATGGTAACACTTGTGACAACCATCAAGCTGCATAGAGATAGAGCAACATGCTTGTACATCTCACTCCATGATGGTAACACTTGTGACAACCATCAAGCTGCATAAGAGCAACATGCTTGTACATCTCACTCCATGATGGTAACACTTGTGACAACCATCAAGCTGCATAGAGCAACATGCTTGTACATCTCACTCCATGATGGTAACACTTGTGACAACCATCAAGCTGCATATAGAGCAACATGCTTGTACATCTCACTCCATGATGGTAACACTTGTGACAACCATCAAGCTGCATAGAGATAGAGCAACATGCTTGTACATCTCACTCCATGATGGTAACACTTGTGACAACCATCAAGCTGCATAGAGATAGAGCAACATGCTTGTACATCTCACTCCATGATGGCAACACTTGTGACAACCATCAAGCTGCATAAGATAGAGCAACATGCTTGTACGTCTCACTCCATGATGGTAACACTTGTGACAACCATCAAGCTGCATAGAGATAGAGCAACATGCTTGTACGTCTCACTCCATGATGGTAACACTTGTGACAACCATCAAGCTGCATAGAGATAGAGCAACATGCTTGTACATCTCACTCCATGATGGTAACACTTGTGACAACCATCAAGCTGCATAGAGATAGAGCAACATGCTTGTACGTCTCACTCCATGATGGTAACACTTGTGACAACCATCAAGCTGCATAGAGCAACATGCTTGTACATCTCACTCCATGATGGCAACACTTGTGACAACCATCAAGCTGCATAGAGATAGAGCAACATGCTTGTACATCTCACTCCATGATGGTAACACTTGTGACAACCATCAAGCTGCATAGAGATAGAGCAACATGCTTGTACATCTCACTCCATGATGGTAACACTTGTGACAACCATCAAGCTGCATAGAGATAGAGCAACATGCTTGTACATCTCACTCCATGATGGTAACACTTGTGACAACCATCAAGCTGCATAGAGATAGAGCAACATGCTTGTACGTCTCACTCCATGATGGTAACACTTGTGACAACCATCAAGCTGCATAGAGATAGAGCAACATGCTTGTACATCTCACTCCATGATGGTAACACTTGTGACAACCATCAAGCTGCATATAGATAGAGCAACATGCTTGTACGTCTCACTCCATGATGGTAACACTTGTGACAACCATCAAGCTGCATAGAGATAGAGCAACATGCTTGTACGTCTCACTCCATGATGGTAACACTTGTGACAACCATCAAGCTGCATAGAGATAGAGCAACATGCTTGTACATCTCACTCCATGATGGTAACACTTGTGACAACCATCAAGCTGCATAGAGCAACATGCTTGTACGTCTCACTCCATGATGGTAACACTTGTGACAACCATCAAGCTGCATAGAGATAGAGCAACATGCTTGTACGTCTCACTTCATGATGGCAACACTTGTGACAACCATCAAGCTGTATAGAGCAACATGCGTGTACGTCTCACTTCATGATGGCAACACTTGTGACAACCATCAAGCTGCATAGAGCAACATGCTTGTACATCTCACTCCATGATGGTAACACTTGTGACAACCATCAAGCTGCATAGAGCAACATGCTTGTACATCTCACTCCATGATGGTAACACTTGTGACAACCATCAAGCTGCATAGAGCAACATGCTTGTACATCTCACTCCATGATGGCAACACTTGTGACAACCATCAAGCTGCATAGAGCAACATGCTTGTACATCTCACTCCATGATGGTAACACTTGTGACAACCATCAAGCTGCATAGAGATAGAGCAACATGCTTGTACATCTCACTCCATGATGGCAACACTTGTGACAACCATCAAGCTGCATAGAGATAGAGCAACATGCTTGTACATCTCACTCCATGATGGCAACACTTGTGACAACCATCAAGCTGCATAGAGATAGAGCAACATGCTTGTACATCTCACTCCATGATGGTAACACTTGTGACAACCATCAAGCTGCATAGAGCAACATGCTTGTACGTCTCACTCCATGATGGTAACACTTGTGACAACCATCAAGCTGCATAGAGATAGAGCAACATGCTTGTACATCTCACTCCATGATGGCAACACTTGTGACAACCATCAAGCTGCATAGAGATAGAGCAACATGCTTGTACATCTCACTCCATGATGGCAACACTTGTGACAACCATCAAGCTGCATAGAGATAGAGCAACATGCTTGTACGTCTCACTCCATGATGGCAACACTTGTGACAACCATCAAGCTGCATAGAGATAGAGCAACATGCTTGTACGTCTCACTCCATGATGGTAACACTTGTGACAACCATCAAGCTGCATAGAGCAACATGCGTGTACGTCTCACTTCATGATGGCAACACTTGTGACAACCATCAAGCTGCATAGAGATAGAGCAACATGCTTGTACATCTCACTTCATGATGGCAACACTTGTGACAACCATCAAGCTGCATAGAGCAACATGCTTGTACATCTCACTCCATGATGGTAACACTTGTGACAACCATCAAGCTGCATAGAGCAACATGCTTGTACGTCTCACTTCATGATGGCAACACTTGTGACAACCATCAAGCTGCATATAGATAGAGCAACATGCTTGTACATCTCACTCCATGATGGTAACACTTGTGACAACCATCAAGCTGCATAGAGATAGAGCAACATGCTTGTACATCTCACTCCATGATGGTAACACTTGTGACAACCATCAAGCTGCATAGAGCAACATGCTTGTACGTCTCACTCCATGATGGTAACACTTGTGACAACCATCAAGCTGCATAGAGCAACATGCTTGTACATCTCACTCCATGATGGTAACACTTGTGACAACCATCAAGCTACATAGAGCAACATGCTTGTACATCTCACTCCATGATGGCAACACTTGTGACAACCATCAAGCTGCATAGAGATAGAGCAACATGCTTGTACATCTCACTCCATGATGGCAACACTTGTGACAACCATCAAGCTGCATAGAGATAGAGCAACATGCTTGTACATCTCACTCCATGATGGCAACACTTGTGACAACCATCAAGCTGCATAGAGATAGAGCAACATGCTTGTACATCTCACTCCATGATGGTAACACTTGTGACAACCATCAAGCTGCATAGAGATAGAGCAACATGCTTGTACATCTCACTCCATGATGGTAACACTTGTGACAACCATCAAGCTGCATAGAGCAACATGCGTGTACGTCTCACTTCATGATGGCAACACTTGTGACAACCATCAAGCTGCATAAGATAGAGCAACATGCTTGTACATCTCACTCCATGATGGTAACACTTGTGACAACCATCAAGCTGCATAGAGATAGAGCAACATGCTTGTACATCTCACTCCATGATGGTAACACTTGTGACAACCATCAAGCTGCATAGAGATAGAGCAACATGCTTGTACATCTCACTCCATGATGGTAACACTTGTGACAACCATCAAGCTGCATAGAGATAGAGCAACATGCTTGTACATCTCACTCCATGATGGTAACACTTGTGACAACCATCAAGCTGCATAGAGCAACATGCTTGTACGTCTCACTCCATGATGGTAACACTTGTGACAACCATCAAGCTGCATAGAGATAGAGCAACATGCTTGTACATCTCACTCCATGATGGTAACACTTGTGACAACCATCAAGCTGCATAGAGATAGAGCAACATGCTTGTACATCTCACTCCATGATGGTAACACTTGTGACAACCATCAAGCTGCATAGAGATAGAGCAACATGCTTGTACATCTCACTCCATGATGGTAACACTTGTGACAACCATCAAGCTGCATAGAGCAACATGCTTGTACGTCTCACTCCATGATGGCAACACTTGTGACAACCATCAAGCTGCATAAGATAGAGCAACATGCTTGTACATCTCACTCCATGATGGTAACACTTGTGACAACCATCAAGCTGCATAGAGATAGAGCAACATGCTTGTACATCTCACTCCATGATGGCAACACTTGTGACAACCATCAAGCTGCATAGAGATAGAGCAACATGCTTGTACATCTCACTCCATGATGGCAACACTTGTGACAACCATCAAGCTGCATAGAGATAGAGCAACATGCTTGTACATCTCACTCCATGATGGTAACACTTGTGACAACCATCAAGCTGCATAGAGATAGAGCAACATGCTTGTACATCTCACTCCATGATGGCAACACTTGTGACAACCATCAAGCTGCATAGAGATAGAGCAACATGCTTGTACATCTCACTCCATGATGGTAACACTTGTGACAACCATCAAGCTGCATAGAGATAGAGCAACATGCTTGTACATCTCACTCCATGATGGTAACACTTGTGACAACCATCAAGCTGCATAGAGATAGAGCAACATGCTTGTACATCTCACTCCATGATGGTAACACTTGTGACAACCATCAAGCTGCATAGAGATAGAGCAACATGCTTGTACATCTCACTCCATGATGGTAACACTTGTGACAACCATCAAGCTGCATATAGAGCAACATGCTTGTACATCTCACTCCATGATGGTAACACTTGTGACAACCATCAAGCTGCATAGAGCAACATGCTTGTACGTCTCACTCCATGATGGTAACACTTGTGACAACCATCAAGCTGCATAGAGATAGAGCAACATGCTTGTACATCTCACTCCATGATGGTAACACTTGTGACAACCATCAAGCTAAATAGAGCAACATGCTTGTACATCTCACTCCATGATGGCAACACTTGTGACAACCATCAAGCTGCATAGAGCAACATGCTTGTACATCTCACTCCATGATGGTAACACTTGTGACAACCATCAAGCTGCATAGAGCAACATGCTTGTACATCTCACTCCATGATGGTAACACTTGTGACAACCATCAAGCTGCATAGAGATAGAGCAACATGCTTGTACATCTCACTCCATGATGGCAACACTTGTGACAACCATCAAGCTGCATAGAGATAGAGCAACATGCTTGTACATCTCACTCCATGATGGTAACACTTGTGACAACCATCAAGCTGCATAGAGCAACATGCTTGTACGTCTCACTTCATGATGGCAACACTTGTGACAACCATCAAGCTGCATAGAGATAGAGCAACATGCTTGTACATCTCACTCCATGATGGTAACACTTGTGACAACCATCAAGCTGCATAGAGATAGAGCAACATGCTTGTACATCTCACTCCATGATGGCAACACTTGTGACAACCATCAAGCTGCATAGAGATAGAGCAACATGCTTGTACATCTCACTCCATGATGGTAACACTTGTGACAACCATCAAGCTGCATAGAGATAGAGCAACATGCTTGTACATCTCACTCCATGATGGTAACACTTGTGACAACCATCAAGCTGCATAGAGATAGAGCAACATGCTTGTACGTCTCACTCCATGATGGTAACACTTGTGACAACCATCAAGCTGCATAGAGATAGAGCAACATGCTTGTACATCTCACTCCATGATGGTAACACTTGTGACAACCATCAAGCTGCATATAGATAGAGCAACATGCTTGTACGTCTCACTCCATGATGGTAACACTTGTGACAACCATCAAGCTGCATAGAGATAGAGCAACATGCTTGTACGTCTCACTCCATGATGGTAACACTTGTGACAACCATCAAGCTGCATAGAGATAGAGCAACATGCTTGTACATCTCACTCCATGATGGTAACACTTGTGACAACCATCAAGCTGCATAGAGCAACATGCTTGTACGTCTCACTCCATGATGGTAACACTTGTGACAACCATCAAGCTGCATAGAGATAGAGCAACATGCTTGTACGTCTCACTCCATGATGGCAACACTTGTGACAACCATCAAGCTGTATAGAGCAACATGCGTGTACGTCTCACTTCATGATGGCAACACTTGTGACAACCATCAAGCTGCATAGAGCAACATGCTTGTACATCTCACTACATGATGGTAACACTTGTGACAACCATCAAGCTGCATAGAGCAACATGCTTGTACATCTCACTACATGATGGTAACACTTGTGACAACCATCAAGCTGCATAGAGCAACATGCTTGTACATCTCACTCCATGATGGCAACACTTGTGACAACCATCAAGCTGCATAGAGCAACATGCTTGTACATCTCACTCCATGATGGTAACACTTGTGACAACC
This sequence comes from Archivesica marissinica, assembly GCA_014843695.1. NCBI lineage: Eukaryota > Metazoa > Mollusca > Bivalvia > Venerida > Vesicomyidae > Archivesica > Archivesica marissinica. The sequence goes on along the minus strand of CM026404.1, from coordinate 14,697,786 downwards.
ATCAAGCTGCATAGAGATAGAGCAACATGCTTGTACATCTCACTTCATGATGGCAACACTTGTGACAACCATCAAGCTGCATAGAGATAGAGCAACATGCTTGTACATCTCACTCCATGATGGCAACACTTGTGACAACCATCAAGCTGCATAGAGATAGAGCAACATGCTTGTACATCTCACTCCATGATGGTAACACTTGTGACAACCATCAAGCTGCATAGAGCAACATGCTTGTACGTCTCACTCCATGATGGCAACACTTGTGACAACCATCAAGCTGCATAGAGATAGAGCAACATGCTTGTACATCTCACTCCATGATGGCAACACTTGTGACAACCATCAAGCTGCATAGAGATAGAGCAACATGCTTGTACATCTCACTCCATGATGGCAACACTTGTGACAACCATCAAGCTGCATAGAGATAGAGCAACATGCTTGTACGTCTCACTCCATGATGGCAACACTTGTGACAACCATCAAGCTGCATAGAGATAGAGCAACATGCTTGTACGTCTCACTCCATGATGGTAACACTTGTGACAACCATCAAGCTGCATAGAGCAACATGCGTGTACGTCTCACTTCATGATGGCAACACTTGTGACAACCATCAAGCTGCATAGAGATAGAGCAACATGCTTGTACATCTCACTTCATGATGGCAACACTTGTGACAACCATCAAGCTGCATAGAGCAACATGCTTGTACATCTCACTCCATGATGGTAACACTTGTGACAACCATCAAGCTGCATAGAGCAACATGCGTGTACGTCTCACTTCATGATGGCAACACTTGTGACAACCATCAAGCTGCATATAGATAGAGCAACATGCTTGTACATCTCACTCCATGATGGTAACACTTGTGACAACCATCAAGCTGCATAGAGATAGAGCAACATGCTTGTACATCTCACTCTATGATGGTAACACTTGTGACAACCATCAAGCTGCATAGAGCAACATGCTTGTACGTCTCACTCCATGATGGTAACACTTGTGACAACCATCAAGCTGCATAGAGCAACATGCTTGTACATCTCACTCCATGATGGTAACACTTGTGACAACCATCAAGCTGCATAGAGCAACATGCTTGTACATCTCACTCCATGATGGTAACACTTGTGACAACCATCAAGCTGCATAGAGATAGAGCAGCATGCTTGTACATCTCACTTCATGATGGCAACACTTGTGACAACCATCAAGCTGCATAGAGATAGAGCAACATGCTTGTACGTCTCACTCCATGATGGCAACACTTGTGACAACCATCAAGCTGCATAGAGATAGAGCAACATGCTTGTACATCTCACTCCATGATGGTAACACTTGTGACAACCATCAAGCTGCATAGAGCAACATGCTTGTACATCTCACTCCATGATGGTAACACTTGTGACAACCATCAAGCTGCATAGAGCAACATGCGTGTACGTCTCACTTCATGATGGCAACACTTGTGACAACCATCAAGCTGCATATAGATAGAGCAACATGCTTGTACATCTCACTCCATGATGGTAACACTTGTGACAACCATCAAGCTGCATAGAGATAGAGCAACATGCTTGTACATCTCACTCCATGATGGCAACACTTGTGACAACCATCAAGCTGCATAGAGATAGAGCAACATGCTTGTACATCTCACTCCATGATGGTAACACTTGTGACAACCATCAAGCTGCATAGAGCAACATGCTTGTACGTCTCACTTCATGATGGCAACACTTGTGACAACCATCAAGCTGCATAGAGATAGAGCAACATGCTTGTACATCTCACTCCATGATGGTAACACTTGTGACAACCATCAAGCTGCATAGAGCAACATGCTTGTACATCTCACTCCATGATGGTAACACTTGTGACAACCATCAAACTGCATATAGATAGAGCAACATGCTTGTACATCTCACTCCATGATGGTAACACTTGTGACAACCATCAAGCTGCATAGAGATAGAGCAACATGCTTGTACGTCTCACTTCATGATGGCAACACTTGTGACAACCATCAAGCTGCATATAGATAGAGCAACATGCTTGTACATCTCACTCCATGATGGTAACACTTGTGACAACCATCAAGCTGCATAGAGATAGAGCAACATGCTTGTACATCTCACTCCATGATGGCAACACTTGTGACAACCATCAAGCTGCATAGAGATAGAGCAACATGCTTGTACATCTCACTCCATGATGGCAACACTTGTGACAACCATCAAGCTGCATAGAGATAGAGCAACATGCTTGTACATCTCACTCCATGATGGTAACACTTGTGACAACCATCAAGCTGCATATAGATAGAGCAACATGCTTGTACATCTCACTCCATGATGGTAACACTTGTGACAACCATCAAGCTGCATAGAGATAGAGCAACATGCTTGTACATCTCACTCCATGATGGTAACACTTGTGACAACCATCAAGCTGCATAGAGATAGAGCAACATGCTTGTACATCTCACTCCATGATGGTAACACTTGTGACAACCATCAAGCTGCATAGAGATAGAGCAACATGCTTGTACATCTCACTCCATGATGGTAACACTTGTGACAACCATCAAGCTGCATAGAGATAGAGCAACATGCTTGTACATCTCACTCCATGATGGTAACACTTGAGACAACCACCAAGCTGCATATAGAGCAACATGCTTGTACATCTCACTCCATGATGGTAACACTTGTGACAACCATCAAGCTGCATAGAGCAACATGCTTGTACGTCTCACTCCATGATGGTAACACTTGTGACAACCATCAAGCTGCATAGAGCAACATGCTTGTACATCTCACTCCATGATGGTAACACTTGTGACAACCATCAAGCTAAATAGAGCAACATGCTTGTACATCTCACTCCATGATGGCAACACTTGTGACAACCATCAAGCTGCATAGAGCAACATGCTTGTACATCTCACTCCATGATGGTAACACTTGTGACAACCATCAAGCTGCATAGAGCAACATGCTTGTACATCTCACTCCATGATGGTAACACTTGTGACAACCATCAAGCTGCATAGAGATAGAGCAACATGCTTGTACATCTCACTCCATGATGGCAACACTTGTGACAACCATCAAGCTGCATAGAGATAGAGCAACATGCCTGTACGTCTCACTCCACGATGGCAACACTTGTGACAACCATCAAGCTGCATAGAGATAGAGCAACATGCTTGTATGGCTCACTCCATGATGGTAACACTTGTGACAACCATCAAGCTGCATAGAGCAACATGCGTGTACGTCTCACTTCATGATGGCAACACTTGTGACAACCATCAAGCTGCATAGAGATAGAGCAACAAGCTTGTACATCTCACTTCATGATGGCAACACTTGTGACAACCATCAAGCTGCATAGAGCAACATGCTTGTACATCTCACTCCATGATGGTAACACTTGTGACAACCATCAAGCTGCATAGAGCAACATGCGTGTACGTCTCACTTCATGATGGCAACACTTGTGACAACCATCAAGCTGCATATAGATAGAGCAACATGCTTGTACATCTCACTCCATGATGGTAACACTTGTGACAACCATCAAGCTGCATAGAGATAGAGCAACATGCTTGTACATCTCACTCCATGATGGCAACACTTGTGACAACCATCAAGCTGCATAGAGATAGAGCAACATGCTTGTACATCTCACTCCATGATGGCAACACTTGTGACAACCATCAAGCTGCATAGAGATAGAGCAACATGCTTGTACATCTCACTCCATGATGGTAACACTTGTGACAACCATCAAGCTGCATAGAGCAACATGCTTGTACATCTCACTCTATGATGGTAACACTTGTGACAACCATCAAGCTGCATAGAGATAGAGCAATATGTGTGTACATCTCACTTCATGATGGCAACACTTGTGACAACCATCAAGATGCATAGAGATAGAGCAACATGCTTGTACATCTCACTTCATGATGGCAACACTTGTGACAACCATCAAGCTGCATAGAGCAGCACTGCAACAATACTTCAAACAGACAGCAACGGCACCATGGATGCCGGTTTCGGGACAAGTACAATAGACCATCTTTCTTTCTTTGAATTGTACTGCTAAAAATAAAATAAACACTTGGCTCAATGAATGAAGCTTTATTTATTATCGCAATATGATATAATATGTAAGTCAACGAAACACAACACTCTTACCCGGTGATCATCCCGTGCAACGCGATACAACACGTGTTATCTTATTGTTCATGTATTGTTGCATGCAAGGTGTCCACAAATGTGGGCATCCAGATCCTGTTCTTAAAAACCCAAAGTTTTCCGCTACCCATACATCAATAGTTAATTATACTACTTGCAGCATATGTCAATGGTCAGTTGGTGAATTAGTATTCGCTGGAGCAGTTATGAGTCAGTTATTAGGCAAGACATTTAAATTTCACATTGCCTCTCCTCTCTCCCTCGTGACGATGGATTCCATCAGGAATGAGGTCTCGGCAGTGATTAATATAAGCTGTAAGAACTTGTTTCGCAATGGAGCTAAAAATAAATTAGTATGTGTATTTAACTCTAGTTTAGAGGATCTGTGGATACCCTGTGTAGAACTATTCACGGAACAGACAATCGGTTATATCTAGCCGCATCGGTGTGTATGACTAAACACTATCAAATAATTTATGCAACATACCATTAAACTATTGTATACAGGTATGTATTAACGAGCATGTGATATATGCAACATACCATTAAACTATTGTATACAGGTATGTATTAACGAGCATGTGATATATGCAACATACCATTAAACTATTGTATACAGGTATGTATTAACGAGCATGTGATATACGCAACATACCATTAAACTATTGTATACAGGTATGTATTAACGAGCATGTGATATACGCAACATACCATTAAACTATTGTATACAGGTATGTATTAACGAGCATGTGATATACGCAACATACCATTAAACTATTGTATACAGGTATGTATTAACGAGCATGTGATATATGCAACATACCATTAAACTATTGTATACAGGTATGTATTAACGAGCATGTGATATATGCAACATACCATTAAACTATTGTATACAGGTATGTATTAACGAGCATGTGATATATGCAACATACCATTAAACTATTGTATACAGGTATGTATTAACGAGCATGTGATATATGCAACATACCATTAAACTATTGTATACAGGTATGTATTAACGAGCATGTGATATATGCAACATACCATTAAACTATTGTATACAGGTATGTATTAACGAGCATGTGATATATGCAACATACCATTAAACTATTGTATACAGGTATGTATTAACGAGCATGTGAAATATGCAACATACCATTAAACTATTGTATACAGGTATGTATTAACGAGCATGTGATATACGCAACATACCATTAAACTATTGTATACAGGTATGTATTAACGAGCATGTGATATACGCAACATACCATTAAACTATTGTATACAGGTATGTATTAACGAGCATGTGATATACACAACATACCATTAAACTATTGTATACAGGTATGTATTAACGAGCATGTGATATACGCAACATACCATTAAACTATTGTATACAGGTATGTATTAACGAGCATGTGATATACGCAACATACCATTAAACTATTGTATACAGGTATGTATTAACGAGCATGTGAAATATGCAACTTAATATCTATATTCAGTTTTACTTTTCTGCCATCGACATTATATTATGTTTTATATTGCACGAGTGTGCTCGTTAACGTGGCGGGAGTACACACGTGTGTTTTTACATGCATCGGGTATATCAAGGTTTTATAAGTATATTTCAATATGTGTGTGGAAAATATTCAAACAGTTGCATCCTAACTATTCTAAACAACAAAGATACACAATGTGCGTCCATGTTCTCTTGTGCATTCTCAGTTCTACATAAGAATTCGGAAACAGTTTCTTGCAAAAAATAAAACTACACACAGTGAGAAAAAAATATCCCCAATAAATGTATACAGTATTGTTACTCATAAGTCATAACATATGAAACTGTTACACTGCAACATATGGATGATTATTGTTATATTTCGGGTTTTACGCCTGCATCAGCACCTTGGGCTGTATCGCCGGCGGGCAGTTTACCTAACAACACCTTTCCTGGGCAGGCTCCAGCGGTTAGCCAGTACTTGGGTGCACCAACCTCAGTAAGAAACTGCCAACTTTTTCATATAAATGAGACACGGCCTGAGCGGGGCTCGAATCCGTGACCATCAGTGATGATAGGTTACAGTGGTATACAAGTCAGCGACCGTAACCACTCGACCACGGAGGCAAAAAAATATGGATGAAATTGTGAGGAGTACAACATATTTATGACTTCACGAAATACTATATTTAGAGCATGTTTACTCGTCATCAGATTATATGTCGCCGGATAAACAATGAAAGAATTATTATCCTGTGTGGCAGTCGCGATAATAAATTACAACAGCTTTCTATGTTCAACAGTCACATATGCAGGGCTCATTTTACAGAGAGACTTGGGCGAAATAATCGCCCTAGGGACCCTGACTTCGCCCCCTGACTCCAAAGTTTGATCCAGTAAGATACACCGGTCCATTATAAAGCACCATCTATTCAAATGTTGTATTTAATGGTCATATTGCGTTTTTTAACCCTACAGTGTATGTTGTTGAACTATATTAAATAACACCATTTACGGACGCAATCGTGTGCTTTCTCAATCTCTCCCAAAAGAATGACCTAGAATAAACCCTGATACGAATTGATTATTCGCTTACATAAACAAAGTTTTTCATTTCTTTTAGGCAGAAAATGAAGCGTGTGTTAAATGGTGCTAGAACGTCGCACTCATACCAAAGTCACTGTAGGCTCGAGTCCGAAAACATTCACTATATTCCAAACTGCAATGGCTGTATACCATAATCACCGTAAAGCAGCGAGAAATATGGTAATATGTATTGTTCCACTGTTTTCAACCAGTGAAATAACACATTCTATTTCACTGAGAAAGTTCACTCATCTCCTCAGGAAGCATAAAATAAATCACTTTATGTAGTGCATACATTCCACGCGATTGTATCATGCCTATAGTCCGTACCAGCTTCACCCAAAGATAATCACTTTCCGTAGTAATTGGTCATCTCATCCGAACAAACAGAGACCTAATCTTGTCATTTTTTGTCAACAATATCGGAATACTAGTAGAAACCAGGTGTTCCTTGGTGTAGCCTCACTTCCATGCCACGATCTATATAGTCCTATAGTGAATACTAGTAGAAACCAGGTGTTTGAGGATACCTTGGTGTAGCCTCACTTCCATGCCATGATCTACATAGTCCAATAGTGAATATTAGTAGAAACCAGGTGTTTGAGGATGCCTTGGTGTAGCCTCACTTCCATGCCATGATCTACATAGTCCTATAGTGAATACTAGTAGAAACCAGGTGTTTGAGGATGCCTTGGTGTAGCCTCACTTCCATGCCATGATCTACAGTCCTATAGTGAATACTAGTAGAAACCAGGTGTTTGAGGGTTCCTTGGTGTAGCCTCACTTCCATGCCACGATCTACATAGTGCTATAGTGAATACTAGTAGAAACCAGGTGTTTGAGAATGCCTTGGTGTAGCCTCACTTCCATGCCACAATCTATATAGTCCTATAGTGAATACTAGTAGAAACCAGGTGTTTGAGGATTCCTTGGTGTAGCCTCACTTCCATGCCATGATCTACATAGTCCAATAGTGAATACTAGTAGAAACCAGGTGTTTGAGGATTCCTTGGTGTAGCCTCACTTCCATGCCATGATCTACATAGTGCTATAGTGAATACTAGTAGAAACCAGGTGTTTGAGAATTCCTTGGTGTAGCCTCACTTCCATGACACGATCTATATAGTCCTATAAAGGTCTTTAGTGCGCCGATAAAGTCCAGGGTAAAACAACATTTGGTGGTCCTTATTCAACCACAGGAGTCCCGAGGCAATACAACCAGTCTTCACACGAGTCCCAAGGCAATACTACCAGTCTTCACAGGAGTCCCAAAGCAATACATCCAGACTTCACAGGAGTCCTGAGGCAATACCACCAAACTTCACAGGAGTCCCGAGGCAATACAACCAGACTTCACAGGAGTCCCGAGGCAATACAACCAGACTTCACAGGAGTCCCGCGGCAATACAACCAGACTTCACATGATCCTGAGGCGATACAACCAGACTTCACATGAATCCCGAGCCAATACAACCAGACTTCACAGGAGTCCCGAGGCAATACAACCAGACTTCACATGAATCCCGAGGCAATACAACCAGACTTCACAGGAATCCCGAAGCAATACAATCAGACTTCACAGGAGTCCCAAGGCAATACAATCAGACTTCACAGGAGTCCTGAGGCAATACAACCAGACTTCACATGAATCCAGAGGCAATACAATCAGACTTCACAGGAGTCCTGAGGCAATACAACCAGACTTCACATGAATCCAGAGGCAATACAATCAGACTTCACAGGAGTCCCGAGGCAATACAACTAGACTTCACATGAGTCCCGAGGCAATACAACTAGACTTCACATGAGTCCTGAGGCAATACAACCAGACTTCACATGAATCCAGAGGCAATACAACCAGACTTCACATGAATCCCGAGGCAATACAACCAGACTCCACATGAATCCCGAGGCAATACAACCAGACTTCACATGAATCCCGAGGCAATACAACCAGACTTCACATGAGTCCCGAGGCGATACAACCAGACTTCACAGGAGTCCCAAGGCGATACAACCAGACTTCACATGAGTCCCGAGGCAATACAACCAGACTTCACATGAGTCCTGAGGCAATACAACCAGACTTCGCATGAATCCCGAGGCAATACAACCATACTTCACAGGAGTCCCGAGGCGATACAACCAGATTTCACAGGAGTCCCGAGGCAATACAACCAGACTTCACATGAATCCTGAGGCAATACAACCAGACTTCACATGAATCCCGAGGCGATACAACCAGACTTCACAGGAGTCCCGAGGCAATACAACCAGACTTCACTTCACATGAATCCTGAGGCAATACAACCAGACTTCACATGAATCCCAAGGCGATACAACCAGACTTCACAGGAGTCCATACTGCATACATAGATTCCACCAAAAATGTAATACTTAAAACATTCATAGAACACAGAAGAGAAATGATAGAACTGATTTATTACTAGAAACTAACCATACCTGTACCTAATAAAGCAAATTATCACATGTAACAAAAAAACACATGTTCACCAGCTATAATTTGTCTGATTGTTTCAAATGTATTAAGTTAGAGGAAACATCTGTAACTTGTATTGTATTTAACCCTTTCCCTCATAGAAGCATCTCTTGACATGATTACCAATACAACATACATTGACAATGTAGTAACCAAACCAATGTTCATAATAACGGTCAGAATCTCATGTAGTCCCAGAAATATCTATGGAGGTGGGATAGATATGGAGGCTACTTATCCACTGCATGATAGCTAAATGGCTGTCGTTTGTATGGAGATATAATAGTATATTAACCTAAATCTCTATGTAGTCCCAGAAATATCTATGGAGGTTGGATAGATATGGTGACTACTTATCCACTGCATGATAGCTAAATGGCTGTCGTTTGTATGGAGATATGATAGTATATTAACCTAAATCTCTATGAAGGAAAGGGTTAAAGAAACTGCACAGTGGACATAAATCTCACTCGTAATATTGTTTCAGATAGGACGATCTGGCCACTGCTTGAAGTAGCCGGTTTTTTTTGCTTGGAGGTAACTCCTATAGAAGAAGAGCAGTTGTAACTGTCGGTGTGTAGGCGTATGTGAATATGTATAAAAATTCATGGAACAAACAAAGGTGGGTAACTACGATGCAGCTTGTTCCTGTACGTGTGTGGAAGGCGATTCCGGTGTTTTCATCACGTCGGGCAACTCGGGTGGACTTGACAATGGTGTTATATCTAAACACTCAAACTCCCCATCTGAAAAGTAAACGCATTATATTGGTATATAAACTTATCCTACCTGCAAAGAAACGGGCAAAAGTGACTAGCCTCATGCAAATACAATAGCTAAATAAATGCTGCTTTATTAGGTACCGGTGGATAAACTTCACTGTCCAAACCTACACTGTGACTTTAGTCTATACAAATTTATTTGAGTTTGATTGCGAAACAAGTTCTTACAACTTATATTAATCACTCTCGAGACTTCATTCCTGATGGAATCCATCGCCACGAGGTAGAGATAAGAGGCAATGTAGTATATAGCCTTGCCTAAGGGCATAATCGTTATGGCTACAGCTGGGACTTTAGCACGTGAAGTGAACGCGCCACCACTTCGATATCATGAATTACACAATCGTGGACTGTGACTTTAGTTCAACAGTTGTACCATCAAACGCGCCACCACTTCGATATCATGAATTACACAATCGTGGACTGTGACTTTAGTTCAACAGTTGTACCATCAATTCCAATTGAAAGTGCATAGTATGCAGGTGCTCATTGATAATCCTAAATTATGTTAATCAGAAGATTCAAGATAGGATAAATAGAATATTAGGTCATTGTCTGCTAAATTTAATTTTTTTTAAAACTATTTATTTTACAACAATTGCGAAGCAAGTTTTAGCAACTTATAGTAATCACTCTCGTTGGCGCAGATGAAAGCGTAAATGTGGTCATTTGTGTGGGAGGAAACCGGAGTACCCAGAGAAAACCCACTTGTTCAATCTGGCGACCACGGTACCATCTCACAGTTTTTATAGAGGCTGAAGTGTGGACTTACCCTCTTGTCTAAATGCGAGGCCTATAGTAGCAGGAGCTTGTGCTCTGGCAGTCGAACTTGTAAACCCACAATCTCCTAATGTCTTATTGTCATCTAGGGTCTGCAAGGAAACATTTACAGTGTACAGAAACAGTCAACATGCATATCATATTTATCTTACATAACTCGAGTAGGAAGGTGACTTTGGAGAAATAGTTACTGATGAGTGCAATGCGTACAGAACTACATGCATAACTATTGGGGGCGTACATAGATACCCCAGGGCTCATTCTAGAGGTGACCGGGGTGAAACAGTCGCACTAGGGACCCTGACATCGCCCCCTGGGGACCCCACTTATTGGGGTCGTACAAAGATACTCCAGGGCTCATTCTAGAGGGTGAAACAGTCGCACTAGGGACCCTGACTACCAGACATGGGGTAATCGGTAATCGCAATCGATTGCAATCGATTACAAGTTGTCAAGTAATCGCAATCGTAATTGATTACAATTACAATTTTGCCAAAGTAATTGTAATCAATTACATTTGAAAAGTAATCGTAATCACTGATTACTTTTATGATTACATTGTAATTTAGGTTTTGGGATATTAAACAGCTGGGGGTACGGACAATTGCCCCTTAGAACAATTGCCCCTAGGACAATATCCCCTTCATATAAGTTAATCATAGGACAATAGCCCCTTTGTATAAGGTAAGGAGGGGTTTCATTCCATATTTGGGGAGGGTGCTTCATTTAAATTTTAGAGGGGGTCAGGGGTATTATTAGAAATTTATTAAAGTGGAAGGGGTAGAAGTGGGTTTTTTACAGCAAGGGTGAGGTTAGGAGTGGTAAACTGTGGTATTTTTTCTCAAGTGAAAGACATTTTTTTTATTTTGAATAAAAACTGAACTAATATACATACTTCAAAGGTAATTATAGCTCAAATAAACTTATCCAACATCTTAATTATGGGTCATCAATAATTCACTTCAAAAGTGAATAAACATTCACACCATTTTGAAACAGGTACTTTAATTAATTACTTCAAAGATAAATAAACACTCCCTAGTTTCCTTGTGAACATTCATTAAATAACTTGAAAGGTGAATAAACTTTACACCTTTTAGAAACAACTATATTAGTTCTTTTAACTTTGCACCTTTTTTAGAAACAATTACAAGTGTGATTGTAATAATATATATCAAAAAGAAAGTTTGAATTTATACTTAGAAAATGAGAAGGTAAGAGTAATTATTTTTAAGAAGTGCTATTTGCACAAAGGCTTCAAAGGTACATAAACATTCCCCATGAAAAAATACCACCCTAGCACTTAGGGATGGATTATGGAGCAAATCTAGTGAGCACAATGTCAACTCTAGGGAGCACATTGTCAATGATAAATGCTGGAGCAAATTGTAAGTTATCATCAGTTTCATCAAGTTGTCAGAGCAGTGAACATTCAGTTGATATTTTTGATAGTTAATCAGTTAGCAAATTATAAATGCCATTATGGCAACCAAACCAAGTTCAGTGGTGTTTGATCACTTTGAAATGCCAGCAAATACCTCTGGCAAATATAAAGCCAAATGCAAGCATTGTTATGTTTTCATCTCTGGGACTGGCAAGACAACATCAAACCTGTTGACTCATCTCAAGGTAAATAAATATATTTCCTTTTATTATTTATTTCTCTTTGTTTTCAGGAGCCTACAAAATACCCTAAATTATTATTGTAAATATGTAATGTAATGACTGTAATCTGTTTGTTAAATAATTTCTAGTGTATTTTATTTTTATTTGTCAATTCAAACATTCCAAAACCATACCATTTTGTCTACAAAAGAAGCAATATCATGATGCTGTCAATAGGGAGTAATAAATAGGCCTAATTATATATTGTATTATATTATCATATGCTACAATTTACACTCTACAACAGTGGTAATGCTTGGCCATGATACACTCTGCTTTTGTAGGTGAAACTTTGTGACACTGCGCTCTGTGTAAGAGAGTAGCTAAACATATCCCCATTACATTATGACAATTTAGGCTTATGTGTTGGGTTATATTAACACAGGAATGTTCCACATTATTGTTGGGTTTGGGGGGGGGGAGAGGGGTGGTAGTTATATTATTATTAAATAGATTACTTTTAAATTGGAAATAAATTCTACATTTGTATCTTATTATAATATGATTTTAACTTTCTATTTTCAGAGGAAACACCCTGCTGTCCTCCTGGAAGCTCCATCCAAGAAAACCAGTGAACAGCCAACAGTTGACAGATATGTGGATCAAGTAAAGAAATATGGACAACATGACAGGAAACAGAAAAGCATAACTGATGCACTTGTGTTGTTTGTAGCAGATGATTTAATGCCCCGTGTTGTGGATAGTGACAGATTCTGCGAACTGCTGAGAACATTAGATCCCCGTTATACTGTTCCAAGTAGGAAACACCTGTCTGATAACCTGTTGAAGGATACTTGCAAGGACATTAATGATTCTGTGATTAGCAAGCTGAGACAAGCTCAGAATGTGTGTTTAACAATAGATCTGTGGTCTAATAGACAAATGAGAGGATTTATAGGCATCACCGCCCATTTCATTCTGGATTGGACAATGCAGTCTGCTATGTTAGCTTGTAAACGGTTCAAGGGGAGACATACTGCTGAGAACATACTTCAGCAGTATGAAGAAACAGTAGCTTCCTTTGATGTTGCCCAGAAGACTACAGACGTAGTTACCGACAATGCCTCCAACATGACAAAAAAATTATTGACAACAATAATAATCAATGCATTTTCTGCAGTAAGCCTTTGTACTTAGTAGTTTTAACTTCTTATACCAATATTTTTTTGAATTAAATGATGTATGTGTGTATATATGGAATACTTTTTTGAATAAATACCTTTTATATATTGTATAATACAGCTTTTGTGTTATCTTATTACAATTTTAAGGAATTGGGTGCATGGGTACATCAATGTAATCATGATTGCAATCATGATTACATTGCAATGTAATTGTAATCAATTACTTGGAAAATATTTGTAATCGTAATCATAGCAACAGCAAGTAATCGCAATCGTAATTGATTACATTTTGCATGTAATCGCCCCATGTCTGCTGACTACGGCCCCTGGGGACCCCACTTATTGGGGGCGTACAGAGATACTCCAGGGCTCATTCTAGAGGGTGACCGGGGTGAAACAGTCGCACTAGGGACCCTGACTATGGCCCCTGGGGACCCTACTTATTGGGGGCGTACAGAGATACTCCAGGGCTCATTCTAGAGGATGACCGGGTGAAAGTCGCACTAGGGGCCCTGACTATGCCCCCTGGGGGACCCACTTATTAGGTGGTACGAGATACTCCATGGCTCATTTAGAGGTTACCGGGTGAAACAGTCGCACTAGGGACCCTGACTACGGCCCCTGGGGACCCCACTTATTGGGGGCGTACAGAGATACTCCAGGGCTCATTCTAGAAGATGACCGGGTGAAACAGTCGCACTAGGGACCCTGACTACGCCCCCTGGGGACCCCACTTATTGGGGGTGTACAGAGATACTCCAGGGCTCATTCTAGAGGGTGACTGGGTGAAACAGTCGCACTAGGGACCCTGACTTCGCCCTCTGGGGACCCACTTATCCCTAATTTTTTATATATATTTTACAATTTTCGTACAAAATGTTGTCCAGTAAGATACACTGACCCATCATAGAACACCCCTTCTATTCAAAAATGTCAAATTGTGACTTTTAACCCTACTTTGTTGAAATTTATTAAATAACACAATATAAGGGTGCAATCGCGCACTGTCTCACTTCTACCAAAAATATTCTGACCTAGAATGAGCCCTGATAATCCAGGCGCCCCACTATTTGATACTGGGGCATCCACTGTCGGACTAGTCGTGAATATGGTATGCCCCTGGAATAATATGATTATGAATAATGCCCCTTCTCAATATTACAACTGTAATACACTGATACCTGGTCTTCTTTGAATAATCGTTGATCGTCCGTTTTCTGTTTCACAATGCCCTCAACAATCCTCTTCACTTCTAACACAGTAGTAGATTCCTTTGCATCAGTGAACACTGTCACTTTCTTCCTACGGATCATCAAAAACACATCCTGCAAAAGCACAATTTTGCTTTTTTTAAATTTTAAATTCCAATGATTCTAAGCTTAAATTTATCGGTAAACTATAAATTGCATCATGGAGAGTATGATTATACATGTATAATATATTCTTGAAGTAGTGCTGGAACAAGCAGAGAAAAATGTGCAGTCTGAACAGGGATCGAACATCCTTCGACAGGCCAATGGTGAACAACTATTTAACCACTGGTGATCCATGATATGAAAACATCCGAACCCCTTAAGTCCACGGCTTACCGAACACTAGTGAGACATCAGCTGGAATATGGTTCCGAGATTTGGTCGCCCCATACCCAAAACATTGATAGATCAAATTGAAGGTGTCTAGCGAAAAGCAGCCATTTTGATAAAGGCTGACTTCTATCGTACCTCTAGTGTTACATTCCGTAAATCAGCGTATTGACGGTAGGTTATCCCCTTATGTATAAAATTCATAATGATCTGGTTGCTATCCCCTTTGAAAATTACCTACTTCCCATCTCCCGTCCTGCACACCACTGCCATTCCATAAGCTATCTATAGGTTAATTACAGCAGCTACCGACTACTACAAGTTTTCCTTTTTTCCAAGAACAAACTATCATTGGAACCATCTCCCTCCTGACATTGTCCATCTCCTTACCATAGAGCAATTCATTATTCAATATGACAGTTTGCTGTATTGATCATGCCAGCCCCTAGTAGTTCTGCACAGCTGCTTTTAAACTCTTAACCCAACTTATTTTTCATTACTTTCTTATATTTATGCTTTTAACCACAGTGATTCGGCACGTTTGGGGGTACTAGTATATATATTTAAGTACAGGGATTCATTCTACTCTGTGGGATGTCAGATTTCGCATCGATCAGTAAAATGGCCCTATCTGAAACAATTTTGTACAAATCTGTCCAAATATAACACCTATCCCGAGTCTTTATATTGTTCTTCAAATAAAACATAACTTTAAGCTGCATGCATGTATACTTTGCAAACAATTGCCACATACATTGGCCATAGCAGGTCACATTTCCATACTAGGACACGGGTTCTGTCAGCAACAAAACAAAATCTTCGACGGGAGAGTTTTAACTGTGAATAACATTATCAATAAAATGTGTTTCCACTAACGCGTAGGTTTATTCGACAAAAACGTACGTCAAAAAGAGATTTCGTACAATTTTTCAATTTGTTTTAAAAATTTCTAAAGCGGCGCAATTCACGTTGAAACGAGCGTTCTGATTGGATTATTAGAATGTAACAAGATGTTTGTTTTTATATGAATAAGCAAAAATTGATTAGGTTGCCTAATTTAGGCAGATTGTATTTTATCATTAAAGTGACCAAGCAAAGAGGAAAAGTTAGTGACCCGACGTGGAAATCGAACCCACAACCTCCCGAACACTAGTCGGACAGCTCTACCAACTGAGCTAGCCGGGCCGCTGTTCTACCCACGCTGAAATACACTACACTCTTCCCTCTTTTATTCTTTAGGAGCAGCACTCCGATTCCTGGAACCGCACCCGTACTCCTTTACCCATACCATATATCCTCGGGTATCCGTTCATACCGAACCTCGATCGAACCGGACCAGTTAAACCGGACCACTTTCCCGTTCAGACCGGACCACTTTTTCATTCACACATGACCCTTTTCCCGTTCAGACCGGACCACTTTTCATTCACACATGACCACTTTCCCGTTCAGACCGGACCACTTTCAGTAATGATAAATGAAACAAGTTTATATATACATTTTATTTTCAGACCAGTAATGATTAATTGAACAAGTTTATATATACATTTTATTTTCAGCAAGTAATGATTAATTGAACAAGTTTATATATACATTTTATTTTCAGCAAGTAATGATTAATTGAACAAGTTTATATATACATTTTATATATACATTTCAGACCACATTTCATTTATACAGGGCCATACAAACGGGCGCAAGCATCAAGCAGGCTTCTGGCCGAGCGTTCCTTGTTGCTGTACTCGGCCCAAAGGCGAAATAGCCTCCCCTGCACCGCTGTTGTCGTTTTCCTTTGTCGACGTCGCAATTTCGACTCTCGCACCAATTTTACCTGGATAGGTATTGCTCGTCCCTCCTTAAATAACAAATTCACTAAAAGGTAAAATGGCAGATTACCCTTCTTGGCACGTCGATTAAGACCAGCGTGCCACCCTTCTACGTCATTGTTTGTCCTTATGCTTTTTCCAAAGACCGACCACGCTGCTACCGGCCACATCTCACTTCTGATCCATGTCGTGTCCACATAAATGAAAAAACTGGCAAGACGCTGATCACCAGACTTGTCCTTTTCTTGTAATTTCCGAAAAGCTGTTGGTATGTCTTCACTGGGCAGCAACGGTAAGGCAAATACCTTGCGCATGAGTTTGTGCATGTCGTCCCGCTCAGTGTAAGCAGTCTGAAATAAAATTGGAAAATCGATAATAATATCATAAACATATGTATTACTTTTAACATTTTAAGTCGAGTCGAGTCTGTTTATATTAATATTTAATATTACACCTGTTTGCTGCTCAGTCAGTATAACATGGAAATCGATAGTTATTCTTAATTCTTAATATTCGTTAATTATTACTCTTTTTGTATACATACCTGTAAACCAAGTTGCTGTGCCTTGCGCCACAAGGCTTGCCCGAAGTGGAATGCACAGCCGTATATGATCGGCGAATCGAACGAATCTCGTAGCCCCTGCCAAATACCTGCCTCGAAATCTGCTACGAAACTTGTCACCTCGGCGTCAGTTAATAGACTCTTGACAGCATTGAATACCTGAAGATAGTAACACAATATTAAGTATTGGAATGCTATTCTAACGGTCCCTTATGTAAAATTGACATCGAGATATTTTAAGTAAATTTAATATTTAAATTAATTTTCAATATTTTTATACATGCAGACTGGTCAACGGATCACCAGGGACACATTCAAATAATGCATGTATAGTAACACAATATTATTTAAATAAAAATATTTGTATGCATGTACCTTCTTGTAGTCCGTCTTCTTCTTCCCCGACATGAGAACAAAGCAGAGGGGCAACTGTTTCATGGCTGAATCAGACTTGACGAATGCGTGGATGGATAGCAGTTGAGAGAAAGGAGACTTGACAACCTTGAGTGTAGCATCGATGTACCATGTCTTGGCTCGTGACAACACATCCAACTGTTTCGATGTGGCGAATATTATATGACGACGCTCTTTCACTACAATAACACCGCGGTAGAAATCTTCACCAAGAGCCTCCAAGAAGTCAGGGTCAACCTCAAAATCTGTAGTCCGTGGTTCTTTGGGACGAAGGCGTCGACGGGCCCGGGTGCATAATTGTAGTAAGGCATCGTAGCTGGGACGTGCGCCTTCTGGTTGATCTGGATGCTGCAAGGATTCTGTAATCTCCTTGACGATTGTGCTGGCTGGTTCAAAGATATCCGACTTCGAGTCCGCTTTAATCTGTAACATATGAATGAATGAATGGATGGTGTTTTACGGCGCATCGACATCTAAGGTCATGTCGCGCGCATTAAAGTTATGTTTTTTGTCGAGTGTATGAAAGAAAATTCTATATAAGTATATGCATTACGTAAAAATTAATACTAAGAAGTTATCAAAACGTAAGATTAATTACAGGTAATAAGAATAATTACAGGTAGTATATGAATGAATGATTACTACAAAGGCATGATTGATTAACAATATATATCACAGCTTATTATAAATTCCTATTGCCTTGATAAATGATATGATGGACTCTACTCTGATAGAGTCGAAAAGTTTTTTTATGTTGTCCACATTGTAGTACTGCAACCGGATTGGTTGAAGGCCAACACAGTGTATTAAGATATATGTATGTAACATATAATTACGTATATAAACATAAGTATATACATACACGAAAATCGCACAAAATAGTTGTAGACTGTAACTGGCACTTAATTACGTAATTTTTTACCTGAGCCTTGATTTTAACTGCGGTTGTTATTCCCGGAGTTGCTGGATGCATGTGATCTCTACCAGCAGTTGCGAACCTGTCACCCGACTGCTTTATCGTAGCTAGGCATCCGCTGCCATGTCCCGGCCGGAAGCTACATCTCCATACTGTGTCGCCGTTCTTCAAACTTCTCTTCTTTACAAATGAGTAGCCATTGCTAGAAACCAGCTTCATGCGGCCTAGGTTGGACCCACTGTGGATTAAGTTGTACGATACGACGTCATCTTCAGGCAAGTGGGATACACTGTCATCAGCTAATGATCTGAAATGAAGAATGCAATGTTACAGATCGCAATCAAAATACATTTTGACAATACACATTTTAACATTTACCATAAATTACTGGTTCCAGGTAATGTATTATTCCATTTCTATAATATTTTAGATAGAATGTTTTGACGATGTAAATTCATTACCTCTCTTGTTGTTCCAACGGAAGTTCCCGTACTGGCCGTGTTACGTCGAACTCCGAGGTATCCATGGATTCGTTCATTGTAGAAAGTTCATATAAGAGTGACGTCCTCGTTGATTCGAACCTTGGTGCCGGTGTAGTATCAATGGTATTGTAGCCACGCAGTGAAGATTCTTCGTTCATGAGAGATTCAGCCGTCGTCTCTCTTCTTGCTTGCTGAAAATTCAGTAGTTCGCAAGGCGCACACATGAATCCGATGTCAGTCCCGTCACGAATGGCATTCTTGTATTTCTGCACACTTATCCCTGCAATAAGATATATACAACACATTAGAAATGCTTGACATGAATAGTTTAAACAAACTTTTATTTCATAATGATACAATGACTTTGAAACAACCTACTGTATACTGTAGTACACAAATTTTAGTTACACGTCTAGCTTCTTTAATAATTAAATATTTTTGTTATATATGTGTCAGTAACATACATTTATCACCAGATAACAAACTTTGAAAATATTATTGAAATATATTCACTTACCGGTGATACCGCATAGGAGATGTTGCCAAAGTCCACATACATCACATTCGACGGCGCGATGGTTCGAGTGGACACCTTTGCCACAATGGATACACGGATTGGAAGGCATTTTATTTGCTATTCAATTTGCTATTCAATTTTATTCTGATTTCATGTAGTATGACAATATGAGGTATAAACAGCAGACTGGATATATATACAAGTCGTGAACTATTTTCACTCATTAATGACATTAACACTTACAGCGTTCATTCACACTCAGTCCTTCATTAATTAGTTGATTAATAAGTAGACACCTTTGATCATATTCAGATAATCTGTTAATCAATTATCTTTAATTCAATATAATTATACAAGTACAAACAACTCGTCAAATCAAACAATCAAAATTTGCTCCGGAGAGTACATGTAATTAGAAGACGAACTTGAAAAATATGTAACTTAGGTATTATATGTACTGTAGGCAACTCTTGTGTTTATTAATATTTTAAAAAACCCACATCGTCTACATGGATACTTATATAATAATATAAATTAATAATACAACGAGGTCCGGATTGAACTGACGCAGGTCCGGTTTGACCAACGACGAGGTCCGGTATGACCAACGATAAGGTCCGGTTTGATGGTCCGGTTTGAACGAGGTCCGGTATGAACGTAATTCTATCCTCGTCGCCACTAAAGTGGTCAAGCAAAGAAAGAGAGGAAAAGTTAGTGACCAGACGTGGGACTCAAACCCACGATCTGCTGAACATGAGCTAGCCGATGTTCTATCCACACCGAAATACACTACATCATCATTATGCATGAAGGTAGGATAAATATAGTGTCTAGTCACCTCAATGATTTTATTAGACAAGCACTGTGATTATTAACATTGTGAAAAGCCAGTCATGCATAAATTTAATTGGAATAAAACTAGTAGTGTCAGAAGATTCAATTTGATCATTGGTCCAGACGGAATATGGCAGATAGAGGTACACTGGTCACACATGTAGAGGAGATACGTGCTTTTATGTTGCCTTCCTCAAAGAGATGATCAAATCTTATTTTTAGACAGCATTCAACACTGTTCAAAAATTTCAACAATCATTCCATAGTTACAAATTTGATTATCCTATAAACGATTGATACAAGCCCGTCCAGCGTAAGACCTATAAATGTACGTAAATATGTGATTTCTACAAACAAACACTACAACGAGATATGCTTAATTTCGAGTAGTTATTGAAGAAATTGTCTAGGTTTCATACCATGATCACTTTTTGTGTAAATCAACACAAAACGACAAACAACGCCACCTAACGAGAATCTCGTAGATTCAGGTCAAACTCCGCTAAATTTTCCGGTAGAGGCTAAAGCACACCCGGTAAAAGGCCAAATAGCACTAAATACTACAATAATAGTTAGACACCAATATTTTATCACCCAGTAAAGACATATCTATGATATCAGTCTATATAATCTATCTTCCTTTAATGTCGATCCCCTCACGGGGATGTGGAAATGTTGTACGTCAAAAGCCGCAAATAAGTTAAAAGTACGAGTAGTTAAAAGCGTAATTTAATAAAGTAATGAAAATAAGTTGTGGTAAAAGTTTAAAAGCAGCTGCGCAGAACAACTAGGGACTGGCATGATCAATATGGCAAACTGCCGTATTGAATTGCTCTATGGTAGAGAGATGGACAATGTCAGGAGGGAGATGGTTCCAATGGTAGATTGTTCTTGGAAAAAAGGAAAACTTGTAATAGTCTGTATATAGTTGCTGTAATTAACGTATAGCTTAAGGAATGGCAATGGCGAGCAGGATGGGAGAGGGGAACTAGGTAATTTTCAATGGGAATAGCAATAAGATCATTATGAATTTTATACATAAGGGATAACCTATTGTCAATACGCCGTTTATCTAGTCTGCGTAGATTTAGGGAATGTAGCATGTCTGTAACACTAGAGGTACGATAAAAGTCAGCCTTTATCCAACGGGCTGCTCTTCGCTGGACACCTTCAATTTGGTCTATCAATGTGTGGGTATGGGGCGACCAGATATCGGAGCCATATTCAAGCTGGGGTCTCACTAGTGTCTGGTAAGCCATGGACTTAAGGGGTTCGGATTTGACCTGGAGGTTTCTACGTAGAAATCCTAATGTTTGGTTTGCTTTCTTTGTTGACCTTTTTATGTGAGTGTCCCACGACAGGTTATTTGAGATATCCACGCCAACGTATTTGGCTGAGGTGACCGACTCAAGTAGGACTCCATGGAGTTTATATTTGCTGGGAATAGGATGTTTCCTTCTGGTGACGTGGATAGCTTGACATTTGGGGGGTGTTAAATTCCATGTCCCACTCCAACTTCCACTCTTCTAATATCTTAATATCGTTTTGGAGTGTGACCGATTCATTTGCAGATGTCAGTGATAGATAGACTGCAGTATCATCTGCAAAGATACATACTTTGGAACTTATGTTTTGTGGGAGGTCGTTTATGTAGGCTAGGAAAAGCAGGGGTCCAAGTACGGATCCCTGTGGGACTCCAGAGGACACCGGAATGACCTCTGAACTAATACCATTAAGGACAACTGACTGGAGTCTATTATCTAGAAAACTCTTAATCCACCTTAATGTTGAACTCTGACTCCATAGTCATGCATTTTTAGTAGTACTTTCTCGAAATTGACCTTATCGAAAGCCTTACTGAAGTCTAATAGGATGAGATCTACCTGATGCTTATTGTAGACAGAGGTAACCAAGTCATTGACTAGCATTATTAGTTGGGTCGCGCATGACCGTTTTTCCTTTAAAACCATGCTGCAAATGGTACAGAATACTGTGGTTAGTGAAGTGTTTTACTATCGAGGAGGAAACTATATGTTCTAGTACCTTGCATAGAACACATGTCAGTGAGATAGGCCTATTGTTGGCGGGGTTTGACTTGTCCCCTTTTTTGTAAATGGGAGCAACATTTGCTGACTTCCACTGGGCCGGCAGTGATCTTTCGTTGAGGGATTTTTGGAATAAGACTTCAAGGATAGGTGAGAGTTCTTTAGACAGGGTTTTAAGTATGATTGGCTTAATTTGGTCAGGACCACTAACATTATGGAGGTTCAGGTTATTGAGAAGTTTCTCTATGCCATTTGAACATACTGTGATCTTATTCATGTATGGCGTGGATTGACCATTCGGGTTTCCATTTGTGTCCTGAATTTTCATTTTACAAATGGAGGTAAGTCTTAGTGGGGATTTGGAGCTGAAGACAGACTGAAACTGTTTGTTCAGTGATGTGGCTTTAGCAGCTTCTAGGGAATGTAGCATGTCTGTAACACTAGAGGTACGATAGAAGTCAGCCTTTATCCAACGGGATGCTCTTCGCTGGACACCTTCACTTTGGTATAACAATGTTTGGGTACGGGGCGACCAGATCTCGGAGCCATATTCAAGATTGGGTCTCACTAGTGTCTGGTAAGCCATGGACTTAAGGGGTTCGGATTTGACCTGGAGGTTTCTACTTAGAAATCCTAATGTTTGGGTTTGTTTTCGTAGTTGACCTTTATATGTGAGTATCCCATGACAGGTTATTTATGATATCCATGCCAATGTACTTGGCTGAGGTGACCGACTCAAGTAGGACTCCATGGAGTTTATATTTACTGGGATTAGGATGTTTCCTTCTGGTGACGTGGATAACTTGATATTTGGAGATTTTGGTTAAATTCCATGTCCCACTCCAACTCCCTCTCTTCGAATCTCGTAAGATCGTTTTGGAGTGTGACCGATTCATGTGCAGATGTCAATGATAGATATACTGCAGTATCATCTGCAACGATACGGACTTTGGAACTGATGTTTTGTGGGAGGTCGTTTATATAGGCTAGGAAAAGCAGGGGTCCAAGTACGGATCCCTGTGGAACTCCAGAGGACACCGGAATGGCCTCTGAACTAATACCATTAAGGACAACTGAATGGAGTCTATTATCTAGAAAATTCGTAATCCACCTTAATTAATTAATATAGATACTTATAAGTTATGACATTCCTACCTAATGGCTATTGTATTCGTTCAAATGTCCGTCTATATCAATGAAATCAATCCAATTCAATGAACAGTTAATTAATGCACAAACTATCATAGTATGTGCCAGATTCCATGTGAACAATCGTGGCTCCCCTCCCCCATTATAAGAATGATTGCAGTTGTCACCGCCTCCTACATATATAGAAGAAGAAGATAAAAATATTATATACAATGTCTGGATTTTTATGCATCTACATGATACTCCCAACACTCGATACTGAGTATGACAGGGGTCTTGTCAGGGGCAGTTGTTAAACATTTCATTAACTTGAGACAGAAAGTGCTAAACATAGCTACATATTGGGTTATAAACAGTTAGTAGTGTCACATCAGTGGTACAGTGGTCAGCAGCTCAGCAAAAATGAATGGATATCCTAGGACTGGACTGTACATAGTAGGGAATGAAGGTCATCCCAAAGACTTATTGTTCGTGGTGGAAAAAGAATTAATATGATACTGGGTTCGGGATTAAGTAGTTTGTGTTCTTTGTGGGTGCTAGGTGGTTGTAACGACCCATACTAAGTTATTCCTGATTTGGTATGGTTATATGACTGATTGTATACATGTGTCGGTATTCATGTGTTAGCCAGTTTAGGGAAGTAATCATTGCTGGTGTGTTTTGTGTTTATTTATCGTCGCTACCGGTTGCCCATATGAGCGACGCCTCCTGAAGAGATTAGTCATTTTAGATTTGTGGAGGATAGTGCAATGATACAGGGAGAGAGACCCATTCCAGAGTCTCCTCTGGTTCTTTTACGTGCACGGTGTACAACACCGACACGAGACCTCGGTTGCGTTAGGACTGTTAGGTTTATTAGGGTCAGACGGGGGATCGAACCTGCGATCCCTGGATTACCAGTCCAGCGTGTTACCACTGGACTACAGATCCGTCTGTAATCATTGTTGCTACACTGCTAGCCTATTTATAATCATTGCAGATATAGCGTACAACTGATCTTTGCACGTTTTAGAACTGTTTTATTCCACTTCCCGTTTAAGGACAGAAATCCATGACTGGAATGCACCTTTATATGTGTAATACATTTGTCAGGGGTGCCAGATGGTTGAACAATGCTCGAGTTAGGTACGAACATAGGTGGTATTAATATTATTATTATTATTATTATTATTATTATTATTATACCATTCTTATTGAGCCCTTATATAAAAACTACACGATCAAAAGCGCTTTATATAAACATGTAACATAACACACATAACAATACAAATCAAAAGATTACAAAATGTAGAATGCAGGGTTAAAAGCATGTGATAAAAGTGCGGACAAAATTATATAATTTCAATTTATACATGTTTTAAATAGTACACTTAAAAAACTACAGCATATAAACCATATGATACAAACTTTAAGAAATGGAAGGATAATTGATATTGAAGACATCACCCTATGGAATGATGATTGATATTGAAGACATCACCCTATGGAAGGATACTTGATATTAAAGACATCACCATATGGAAGGATAATTGATATTAAAGACATCACCATATGGAAGGATAATTGATATTAAAGACATCACCCTAGGGCATAATAAAATCGTTTACAATACTATCATGAATGAAGCACAAACAATATAATATAATTTTAAAGTAAAATGTTTTAGAGAAAACATAATAAGTACAAGAAGTGATAAAAGAAATTTAATTGCAATGTCACAATTTATGTTCCATAAAATTGAATGTAAACATATGTTTTCAGTCCTTTCTTAAATGAACACAATGTTGGCAATCATCGAATCTTAGACGAAAGAACATTCCATAACTTAGGGGCAGCAGTCATAAAACTTCGATCACCACACGTAACAGTTCGATTTCTCGGTATCACTAACGTAGGTGCTTCATGCTTCGATCTTAAATCCCTCCTCGGTTCGTATACTTGTGACTTTAGGTCTATCAACTCCTTTGGTTGATGACCGTATGTGTGTCAACCCCATTAGTAGGTGACCCTATGTCTGGTAAATACTTTGATAGCTGACCTTAGGTATCGCAAATCATTTGGTTGATGACCTTTACAGTTTATGTCTGGTAATCCCTTCGGTAAATGACCTTAGGCCTGGCAACTCCTTTTCTATATGACCTTATATGGCTGGCAATTCCTTTGGCAACCTATTTTGTTAGATTACTTTATGTCTGGACACTCCTTTGGTAGATGTCCTTATGTATGGTATCTCCTTTGGTAGATGCCATTAGGTCGGAACACTCCTTTGGTATATGATCGTATATCTTATAAGTACTTGTCATGCTGTACCACTTGGAATAGCCGATCCAGTATCGGTCACTTTCTTACTACCTTCCTACCACCGCCATCTATATAATGTCATGTTGTACCTCTTGGAATAGCCGATCCAGTATCAGTCACTTTCTTACTACCTTCTAGCTACCACCTCCATCTATATAATGTCATGTTGTACCTCTTGGAATAGCCGGTTCAGTATCGGTCGCATACTGCTACCTTCCTACCTCCATCATTTATAGAATGTCATGTTGTACCTTTTGGAATAGCCGGTCCAGTATCGGTCACTTCCGACTACCTTCCTACCTCCGCCATCTATAGAATGTCATGTTGTACATCTTGGAATAACCGATCCCATAACCGTCACTACCTCCAACTATCTTCCTACCTCCGTCATCTATAGAATGTCATGTTGTACCTCTTGGAATAGCCGATCCAGTATCGGCCATCTTTCCTACTACCTTCCTACCTCCGTCATTTATAAAATGTCATGTTTCAGTATACGTCACTTCCTACTACCTCCCTACCTCCTAGCAACCTACAAACCTACACTGACATTATTGTTGGACAAATGATGCTTTCCTTTGCACACCATCCCGGTGAAGTAATAAACTTTATTTATTTTACAGCGATTGCGAAGCAAACCTCTAACAACCTATATTAATCACTTACGTTGGCGCGGATGAAAGCGTATATATATATGTGGTCATTCGTGTGGGAGAAAACCCACCTGTCCGATGTGGCGACCACCGTACCATCTCACATACTTCCCGGTCCTAGGATCGAACACGGGTTGCATTGGTGAGAAGCGAGAAACGTTTACTCAGTATATACGGCATCGCACTTGTTACAAGTAGGCCTATTTAATAAACGTATAAAACCAAGCAAATTGAGCCCATTCCTGTATTCAGAAAATATGTTGCTCATGATTCCACTTGTTAACATTCATGTATGTACACCTGTATGTATATATGTTATGTAATTCCAAACTACCATACCTATTTATTTATGTATTTAATGCTCTTCTCGTGTATTATATTGTAATTGTGTAAGTCGTGATAGCGCAGTGGTAGCGCGTTCGCTTCAGGTGCGAAAGGCCTGAAGTTCGATCCCCGCTAGAGCCGTTACGATTGTGTCCTTAGGCAAGGCATTTAAATTCCATGTTGCCTCTTCTCTCTCCCTCGTGGTGGTGGATTCCACCAGGAATGAGGTCTCGAGAGTGATTAATATAAGTTATAAGAACTTGTTTCGCAATCGAGCTAAAATAAATTTGTATAAACTAATTGTATTTTATGTACTGTTCCGTCATACATGTTGTGTGGACGATGAACCACAATGCCTAATAAATGTTGAAGCATCATAAGTATCGTACACAGCCAAATATATACAGCTTAGATTCTGTTATGAATATGGATGTTGAAAGTGTTCCTGAGTTTAGAAAATTATGTATGTTTATCAAGTAAATCGTACTTAAAGTTGCATGATAAGTTGATAACATACATATTGAGAGAATGCAGTATCAATATTCGCATGCAGAAATGGTTGTATAACTTACGGTACATATTGAGAGAATGCAGTATCAATATTCACATGCAGAAATGGTTGTATAACTTACGGTACATATTGAGAGAATGCAGTATCAATATTCGCATGCAGAAATGGTTGTATAACTTACGGTACATATTGAGAGAATGCAGTATCAATATTCGCATGCAGAAATGGTTGTATAACTTACGGTACATATTGAGAGAATGCAGTATCAATATTCGCATGCAGAAATGGTTGTATAACTTACGGTACATATTGAGAGAATGCAGTATCAATATTCTCATGCAGTAATTGTTGTATAACTTACGGTACATATTGAGAGAATGCAGTATTAATATTGGCATGCAGTAATTGTTGTATAACTTACGGTACATATTGAGAGAATGCAGTATCAATATTCTCATGCAGAAATTGTTGTTATTTGTTCGCTAGATATTAAGTAAACAATTGAAATTCAGAGTAACTCTCCCGAAGTAAATTATGCATTTAATAAAATTCAGTTATTAAACAATTAATTATAGAACATTATTTATCTGCATATCATGTTAACAGTTGTATGCTATAAGTTTCCTCGCTATACCATGATTTGTTGTTATATACCTCGTATTGTCATGGTTACATGAAATTGAGAGAAAATAAATTGAATTGAAACTTGAAGCTTTGTTGGAAAACACAAATTTCAGAAGAGAGTCAACATGGTTATCATTAATCATTGTATCACAAAACATCAATCTAATACCATAATTGGTTATTTAATAATAGGCACAATTACCTTGTTTACTAACAGTGTTTCTTCTATTAATTCGTATGGTAGTTTATTGGTTGGGAGCGCAGAACTGATACACTACTATTTGAATTAATTTCGAAGAAACCACCTACCTGGTTTATACACAATAAGGAATAAGGTCCAATTTGAACAGTGAATATGTCCGATCTGACTTGTCAGGTTTGAACGAGCTCTGGTTTAACCCTTTCCATCATAGAAGCACCTCTTGACGCCATTACCAATTCAACATACATTGACAATTTAGTAGCCAAACCAATGTTCATAACCCTTTCCCTCATAGAAGCACCTCTTGACGCCATTACCAATACAACATACATTGACAATGTAGTAGCCAAACCAATGTTCATAATAAAGGCCAGAATCTCATGTAGTCCCAGTAATATCTATGGAGTTGGGGGGTAGATATGGCGACCACTTATCCACTGCATGATAGCTAAATGGCTGTCGTTTGTATGGAGATATAATAGTATATTAACCTAAATCTCTATGAAGGAAAGGGTTAAACGCATACCTTGGTGTACTGGAAACTGTAGCATTGCAACGAATCTTTTCAAATGTATGTATGTGCGATTTGCGTTTATTTATCGTCGCTATTGGTTTCCTTTTCCTACTGGTCTCTTGAAGAGATTAGTCATTTTAGATTTTGGATGATGGTGTAATGATACAGACGGAGACCCAGTCCTAAAATTGAAAATAAAAATGTAAATAATTATGCTAGTAAATCACTAGCGGATTGGGGAAGTACAGCCAGTATGTGCCCATCATAAATGTGTCCATCATTTGTTCAATACCCGAAGATACAGACTTAGAGTTTATACATTACATTTGTATTATGTTTAAAACTATATGTTGAGTATGTTGATGCTCGATTCCCTTTTGAGGCAATGCCTTAGTTCATATTAAACACAACTATCCACTATATCATGGTTTAGAGCAATTTCTCATATCCGCTAAGCAGTGATTGTTGCAGTTTTATTCTACCTGTCTATCTTCCTCTAATATCGAACCACTCGCGAGGATCTATCTGTCTATCTTCCTCTAATGTCTAACCACTCGCGGGGATCTATCTGTCTATCTTCCTCTAATATCGAACCACTCGCGGGGATCTATCTGTCTATCTTCCTCTAATATCGAACCACTCGCGAGGATCTATCTATCTTCCTATAATGTCGAACCCCTCGCTGGGATCTATCTATCTTCCTCTAATGTCGAACAACCTCGCGGGGATATATCTATCTTCCTCTAATGTCGAACCCCTCGCGAGGATTTATCTTCCTCTAATGTCGAACCCCTCGCTAGGATTTATCTATCTTCCTCTAATGTCGAACAACCTCGCGGGGATATATCTATCTTCCTCTACTGTCGAACCCCTCGCGAGGATCTATCTTCCTCTAATGTCGAACCCCTCGCGGGGATCTATCTATCTATCTTCCTCTAATGTCGAACCCCTCGCGAGGATCTATCTATCTTCCTCTAATGTCGAACCCCTCGCTGGGATCTATCTACCGTCCTCTAATGTCGAACCCCTCGCGAGGATCTATCTACCGTCCTCTAATGTCGAACCCCTCGCTGGGATCTATCTACCGTCCTCTAATGTCGAACCCCTCGCTGGGATCTATCTACCGTCCTCTAATGTTGAACCCCTCGCTGGGATCTATCTACCGTCCTCTAATGTTGAACCCCTCGCTGGGATCTATCTACCGTCCTCTAATGTTGAACCCCACGCGGGGATCTATCTATCGTCCTCTAATGTTGAACCCCACGCGGGGATCTATCTATCGTCCTCTAATGTTGAACCCCTCGCTGGGATCTATCTATCTTCCTCTAATGTCGAACCCCTCGCTGGGATCTATCTATCTTCCTCTAATGTCGAACCACTCGCGAGGATCTATCTATCTTCCTCTAATGTCGAACCCCTCGCGAGGATCTATCTATCTTCCTCTAATGTCGAACCCCTCGCTGGGATCTATCTATCTTCCTCTAATGTCGAACCCCTCGCGTGGATCTATCTATCTTCCTCTAATGTCGAACCCCTCGCGGGGATCTATCTCTCATCCTCTAATGTTGAACCCCTCGTGGGGATCTATCTATCTTCCTCTAAAGTCGAACTCCTCGCGGGGATCTATCTATCTTCCTCTAATGTCGAACCCCTCGCTGGGATCTATCTATCTTCCTCTAATGTTGAACCCCTCGTGAGAATCTATCTATCTTCCTCTAATATCGAACCCCTCTCGAGGATCTATCTATCTTCCTCTAATGTTGAACCCCTCGCTGGGATCTATCTATCTATCTTCCTCTAATGTCGAACCCCTCGCTGGGATCTATCTATCTTCCTCTAATGTCGAACCACTCACGGGGATCTATCTATCTTCCTCTAATGTCGAACCCCTCGCGAGGATCTATCTATCTTCCTCTAATGTCGAACCCCTCGCGGGGATCTATCTAACTTCCTCTAATGTCGAACCCTCGCGAGGATCTATCTATCTTCCTCTAATGTCGAACCACTCACGGGATCTATCTATCTTCCTCTAATGTCGAACCCCTCGCGAGGATCTATCTATCTTCCTCTAATATCGAACCCCTCGCAGGGATCTATCTGTCTTTCTCTAATGTCGAACCCCTCGCAGGGATCTATCTGTCTTTCTCTAATGTCGAACGCCTCGCGGGGATCTATCTATCATCCTCTAATGTCGAACCCCTCGCGAGGATCTATCTAACTTCCTATAATGTCGAACCCCTCGCGGGGATCTATCTAGCTTCCTCTAATGTCGAACCCCTCGCGGGGATCTATCTATCTATCTTCCTCTAATGTCGAACCCCTCGCAGGGATCTATCTGTCTTTCTCTAATGTTGAACCCCTCGCTGGGATCTATCTATCTTCCTCTAATGTCGAACCCCTCGCGGGGATCTATCTATCTATCTTCCTCTTATGTCGAACCCCTCGCGGGGATCTATCTATCTTCCTCTAATGTCGAACCCCTCGCGGGGATCTATCTATCTCCCTCTAATGTCGAACCCCTCGCGGGGATCTACCTATCTTCCTCTAATATCGAACCACTCGCAGGGATCTATCTATCTTCCTCTAATGTCGAACCCCTCGCGGGGATCTATCTATCTATCTCCCTCTAATGTCGAACCCCTCGCGGGGATCTATCTATCTTCCTTTTTAGATAATGTCGAACCCTTCGCTGGGATGTTGCGCAGAACAACTAGGGACTGGCATGATCAATACAGCAATATGTATATGTATATATACTCTGATAAATGAGCAGCTAGTGCAGAACAACTAGGGGCTGGCATGATCAATACAGCAATCTGTATATGTGTATATACTGTGATAAATGAACAGCTCGCGCAGAACAACTAGGGGCTGGCATGATCAATACAGCAATCTGTATATGTGTATATACTCTGATAAATGAGCAGCTAGTGCAGAACAACTAGGGGCTGGCATGATCAATACAGCAATCTGTATATGTGTATATACTCTGATAAATGAGCAGCTAGTGCAGAACAACTAGGGGCTGGCATGATCAATACAGCAATCTGTGTATGTATATATACTGTGATAAATGAACAGCTCGTGCAGAACAACTAGGGGCTGGCATGATCAATACAGCAATCTGTATATGTATATATACTGTGATAAAATTTAATGAGTACCATATAGTGTATTTGTATCTCCATGTTGGAGTGGCATTGTACTTTTATGCGGAATAATAAATATTTTGAACTTTTATGCTGAATAATAAATATGTTGTACTTTTATGCAGAATAATAAATATGTTGTACTTTTATGTGGAATAATAAATATGTTGTACTTTTATGCGGAATAATAAATATGTTGTACTTTTATGCGGAATAATAAATATGTTGTACTTTTATGCGGAATAATAAATATGTTGTAATTTTATGTGGAATAATAAATATGTTGTACTTTTATGTGGAATAATAAATATGTTGTACTTTTATGCGGAATAATAAATATGTTGTACTTTTATGTGGAATAATAAATATGTTGTACTTT
This sequence comes from Archivesica marissinica, assembly GCA_014843695.1. NCBI lineage: Eukaryota > Metazoa > Mollusca > Bivalvia > Venerida > Vesicomyidae > Archivesica > Archivesica marissinica. The sequence continues at coordinate 14,665,143 of CM026404.1, read as the reverse complement.
TATGCGGAATAATAAATATGTTGTACTTTTATGTGGAATAATAAATATGTTGTAATTTTATGCGGAATAATAAATATGTTGTACTTTTATGCGGAATAATAAATATGTTGTAATTTTATGTGGAATAATAAATATGTTGTACTTTTATGTGGAATAATAAATATGTTGTACTTTTATGCGGAATAATAAATATTTTGTACTTTTATGCAGAATAATAAATATGTTGTACTTTTATGTGGAATAATAAATATGTTGTACTTTTATGCGGAATAATAAATATGTTGTACTTTTATGTGGAATAATAAATATGTTGTAATTTTATGCGGAATAATAAATATGTTGTAATTTTATGCGGAATAATAAATATGTTGTACTTTTATGCGGAATAATAAATATGTTGTAATTTTATGCGGAATAATAAATATGTTGTACTTTTATGCGGAATAATAAATATGTTGTACTTTTATGCGGAATAATAAATATGTTGTACTTTTATGTGGAATAATAAATATGTTGTACTTTTATGCGGAATAATAAATAGTTTGTACTTTTATGCAGAATAATAAATATGTTGTACTTTTATGTGGAATAATAAATATGTTGTACTTTTATGCGGAATAATAAATATGTTGTACGTTTATGCTGAATAATAAATATGTTGTACTTTTATGCTGAATAATAAATATGTTGTACTTTTATGCGGAATAATAAATATGTTGTACTTTTTTGCAGAATAATAAATATGTTGTACTTTTATGCTGATTAATAAATATGTTGTACTTTTATGCTGAATAATAAATATGTTGTACTTTTATGCTGAATAATAAATATGTTGTACTTTTATGCGGAATAATAAATATGTTGTACTTTTATGCGGAAGACTAAAATACGTAGTCATGTAAATTCAGTGTGTACAATGATGAGATGTACATAAAGATTACTTACTACTGGTCCGACGCGATATGTGAAATATGTATATAAACAGAAAACCAATAAAAATAAACACGATATAGGTGATCCAGGTAGTTGGTATCGACCACGTATAATGAGATACAATCACTTAGTCGAAATAAAAGCGTGTTTCACTATATCTTAGTGTAATGGTATCGTCCTCAATAACGGGTTGCATTTATATGGAATATCTATCCGTGACATTTTGCGTAATCTATCAAGCATACAAACGAACCAACCAACGAACACAACAAACAAACCGGGTGGGGGTAATAATGTTTGAAACAGAAATTCATAAATTAACAGTGTGGAATTATATTTTGATAATGTCTTGCTTTCATTTATATTGTTATGCATGCATTAGGTGACAAAAAGGCCACTCAGGCCGGGTTTAAAGTTTAAACTTTATTTATTTTACAACGATTGCAAAGCAAGTTCTAACAACTTAATATATTAATCACTCTCATTGGCGCGGATGAAAGCGTAATGTGGTCATTCGTGTGGGAGGAAACCGGAGTACCCGGAGAAAACCCACCTGTCCGATCTGGCGACCACCATACCACCATCTCACATACTTCCCGGTCCGAGGATCGAACCCGGATTGCATTTGTGAGAAGCAAACGGGCTAACCACTGCGCTAATCGGGCCGGATGCATCTTAAAGTTGTGTAAATAATTAGTGTTTATGTTTGCATATGTCTCTTTAATAAAAAAAACTTACTTGCTTGTTCGCTTGCTTGCTGGCTGGCTGGCTCGCTCGCTTGCAAGCGTGCGTGCTAGCTCGCTCGCTTACTTGCTCGCTCACTTGCCTTGCTCGCTTGCTAGTATGATGTTTTGTTTCTCGTATTGAGGATGAACAATGCTTGTATTTACTTAATGTAAACCGTATGCTATCAATCAATTACCGTTAGCTCCATTACATATAATTATTACTGATTCTAAAACATGAGCCTAAATGAGCGATACATTTAATAAAATACCAATATGCAATATTTGCTTAGTAATACATAGATGTAATTATGCGTTTTTGGCGCAACTGATGATAATTAATTGCTAGCATTGACAATAATACTTCTTAATACACTGGCTTCTTTTATATATTTTGCAACGTTTAATACAACAGGTTGTTTGTTTGAAGTTATCATAGATGGACGGTACTGTTGGTATCTTTTAATGTATTTCTTTCTAATGTCCTCATAGCATGGACATATTAACATGAAATGATACTCGTCTTCAATATCCAAAGTGTTGCAACATAAACAATATCTCTGATTACGTGGTATTCTGTTTTGACCATATCGACAATGAATTCTTAATACATGTCCTGATACTGAAATTGTAGTAATGAAAAACCTCTAATTCCTAGGCAATAAATCCAGATAGCATTCCTATATACGTGTTGTGTTACAATTTCTATAAAGTTCCAGTACCAGGGGCGGCTACAGGATTTGGCGTTAGGGGGCGCAACATATTTGAAGGCTAGCATCTAGGGGGGATCCGGGGGCATGCTCCCCCGAATTTTTTTGAAAACAATGGATCCACCAGGTGTATTCTATTAATCAGGGGCGATTTGGAACCCCTGAGAAAAATTCTGGAACCGCGCTTGAAATTTCACCAGACCAACAAGACATGCGTGACACATGGTAGAATTAATTTAATAATGGACTTTGTATTAAACATTTTTTATATCACCGTTACTGCAAAATATATGTTTATTTTCTGAGCAATTATCTTACCTTTTCTTTGGTTTCTTTCGGAAAAAGCTACTCATCATCGTTTGAAATTTAACGCGTTTCGCACTCGGTACATCCATTATTGTTTTGATAGACTAGATTGACAGCATCGAGTGACGTCATCCTCTACAGAATGTCAAGTGCGGATAGTTGCCGGGACGGATTTGAACATGCGACACAGACTCAAACACATGACGGTTTGGCATATTTGTTGCAGACACCGTAGGCGCACTTTTATCAACAAATCAGTTATAAAATATATTGTCCGAGCGGAGCGAGACTATTTTTTGCATATTACATTTTTAACGCAAAATACGGCACATTAGTTACCTATACTCCGGCGATTTTAAGGGGGGGGGCGTGCGCCGGGTGCGCCCCCTCTGAACCCGCTAGTGAGTACTGCACTATTTCCAACAGCCATAATATTATGCCAATTGTGTACGTAATTATCTACACCTCTTTGTTTAAACAATTTAGGAAAACATTTATTATCTATATTATTAGTACTATAATGAAATATTCAGATGACCAGTTTATTTTGTTCATATTCTCAGGAAGCAGATTTGCAAAACATTAGATAATCATAACATAACACATATATATATACAGTACATACATCGAGGTGATACATGGCATTTAAATCAATACAGAATCGAACGTTTCTGAAATAACGACAAATTGTACATGTTATTCTTTATCTTTAACTAAGACAAATAAGCATAGTTTTTTTTTAGTTTAATCATACTTTATTGCAAATCATTATTATATATGTCATGCATAAACAGATACAATACATAATATGAACATGCAAATGGTTTGGGCCACAAGTTTTAACAACATTAGACAACGGCCCGCACCAAATAAGCATAAGTTGATATACCCGAGATGTGCTTGTAGTTTAGGGCACACAATTACTTTCATTGGCCTTAATAGTGTAGTAGATAAGGACCATGAATGTTCAGAGGGTATAAAAAGCACCATAGTTGGCATGATGGTAGTTTAGAATCAGCTTGTAAATAATAGGCCGGAAGACAATCACGAGAGGCCCTGAGTCCCCAGTGAGATGGGGCCCCAAAGGGGCACATAATTGTGTAAATTTGCATGTATATAATTAATTTATTAGTCACAAATGGTATATAGCTTGTGCAAATGATGTATGTTATTAGGACAAAAGGTTACACCAGTATAAAAATGACTTAATTAAATACAAAATTGAAAATTGAGGCCCTAATTAGTGATAATGCCATAAACGAGGCCCATAATGTTGTTAAAATTGGCCAATTACGATTAATAATATAAAAAATATTACAATTTTATGCCAGTATCCACTATTGTACAATAAATAACTACTTCACACAATTACATAGATCTAATTGCTGCATTATGCTTTAGGTAATGGCCAGAAGCCACTTTTAATTGGCTAACAGAGTTGTTTTTTAGCAAATTTCCATGAAAAATTCAGAGTGGGAATGTTCGAAAATTCGTTGCGTTTTTACATGCTGTATCACGCCAAGATGTAAGTATTATTCGTATAGTTTGTTTGTATAGATAACACATGTATATATTATGGCGTTGAACATGCTTAAATAATATAAACATAAAGAACAAGAATTATAGAGGTGGGTGGGCTATGCATAACAAAATTTTACATTTTTAATGAAGTTCATTAATTTCAGATCTCATGGCAAGTCAACCAGATTCTACTTGGGTTCGAGCTCTGTCGTGTGATGATGGGCGACACTGTACCGGCCCATTCATTGTACTGGCCACATCACAGTTGTCATTCTTACGGCGGTGTTTGGGTCTATGGTTCATATTGCCACTTTTATCGTTAATCCAATAACTCACTTATATACTGTAATGGTGTAGATATCATGATAAAATATGTTCTTATCCAATTACTAGAATCCTAGTTATATCTATATATGTATGCATTTTTATTTATATTTCCATATATTATTGTTAAAATTGCATCTGTAATTGTGAAGCGCAATTGAATAATATTTAATTTTTGCGCTATAGAAATGCATTATGGCTAACAAAATACTAACACAATCAAGAAATTAACTTGAATTAAACATAGTAACACAGTCACAGGTTGATAACAATCAACCAGAGGTTCTGGTGTGTAATTTAATATACTATTATATACATTTAACATGTGATGTTGAGTACTGAATGCTTGTTTGTTTGTTTTGATATGCTTACAATGTCATTCCGCCCATTGGGCGCAGTAGAGTAGTGTCCCCGGCATGCCTTAAAGTAACATTTGTTGAAGCTGAAGGAGGAAATTTACCTGCCAGAAATGTCCAGACAGTATTTGCCAAACATGCTCATTTTGAACCCAAATTGTACACACTGAAACAACTGACATTGAGACCTGAACGTTCAGTGGCAACTATTTTACCTGGATCGAACCAGAACTAGGACACTTTCCTGGATAAAAATCAACTAGTACCTCTGTGCAATTGACAGTATGCATTGGTGATAATTCTGAGGTATTGCTGTCGTTCTGTACAATCTTGTATTGGTTACATTTTGATAGACAATTAATAATGTATTCTACGTTTTAGGAATCCACATCAGGACATGCTGTTGGGTCTGAGCAACCTTCGACATATGAATTGTACAGGGCACGATGTTCCAACTGGTGTCAGTGTTGCCTATGCCAAAAGAAGACTTCCGAGAAATCACGAACTTTGGAATGACTTGATCTAGGGAGTGGCAATGATGGAGCAAAATGCCGGCTGGCATATGTCCTGCTTCAGCAGCAGAATATTGATAGAGCAGTAAAGAGACAGCAGAGGAAAGAGGTAGCCATATAAGCAAGTTGCTTTCTCCTCAATCCTACATGTATTTTCTTATTGTGATAATTATACTATGTATATTCATTGAAATAAAATATGGTTTAAACTAAAGAGACAGCAAGTGTGTATGGAAACGATAGAGACAAAGAGGTTTAGAAAGAGTTTTGATACAACGTTTCATGGTAGTTGTTTGGTTTACAATAAATCTTATAGTAGACTAGATTATGTAGAAACAATGGAAATACACTGTAGTTACGAAAGTGTGACATATCATAACTGAGATGTCAGATATCGAAATTCTAGCCCAACATTAAGAGGTGGATATGGTACCAAGAGGCGCAGAATATCAAGGAAACTGTTTGTGCACATTTTAAACAAGTACAATAGACAGTATACACTTTCAACTGATTCTACGTCGATTCATGTGTACGATACTGGTGATGATTAATTGAAAAAGGCTATCATTGTTTCTGAGTTGATTGCATAATGAAAGTGAACGTGAAAGTGATGGCTTGTGGATAAAATAATAAATGACAAAGGCGTTTCGGTGTCTTATAACAGGGGCATACAGGTCTCCACATACATAGTAAACTGTCTTAGGTGAATATGAAACTATTAGCATTGTATGCCAACCAACTCTCAGGAACGGAATGTACGCCACAGCATGGATCACAATCCACAGTCAATAACAGCGAAGGATGCATTTCATGGCACGGCAATCTCGGTCACACAAAGTCTGAGGCGCAATGTATAAATATAACTCATCTCAAGGCCGATCAGTCACAAACTATCTACCAGAGAAGTACAAAGATGTCCCTCCTGTAACATTGAAGGCCAACACTCCACAACCGGTTGTCGAGTATGACTGTATCCCAACTACTCAACGGGAATTAGTTCTTAGTGACCAAATGATTAGAGCATGTTGCGGACAATCTTGGAAATACAACGGTAGGTAAAAACGAATCTTTTTCATGGTCACCATTCTTTGCACAACACCTCTCAATTGACACAAGAGCACCAGCCATAACAGCACTATTCCCATTGTTTCGTGACTCTGCGTTCACTGCGGCTAAGGTTAAGCATGGAATGCCAGTTATAAAACATGTCACTGAAGCTAAGAACCCTGGCCAGATCACAGTATTAACAGTCGATCAACCAAGAAGATACAATGGTTATGGCACACATAGTACTGGGTATGAACCTGGAAATGGCATGGTGTTGATGGGTGGCCTTCTTGAAGGTTATTGGAGATTGGTTAGATGGGAGTGGTTGGCTTGCATTATATGAGTACCTATCACAATGCATTGAGAGCTACAGCTACAAGATAATGTCCTGAAATCTTGATGTGACTGACCTTCAACCCTGTAACCATGAAGAAGCAGAAGACAGAATGCTTCTCCATGCAGCGCATTCTTTCAATACAGGTTGCAAGAGAGTACTTATCCAGGCTATTGATACTAACGTTGTGGTGTTAGCAAATGCTGTGCTGAATTTACATACAGCTTCTACTTGCTGTCTGTGTGTTGCCTTTTGCCATGCCAAGCATTTCTGCTCCATACCTTGACACGAAATATCTGACAAGTTCGGTCAAGAGATCCCTTGGCGACTCCTACTATTCCATGCTATCTCCGGCTGTGAAACGGTCTCTGCATTAAATGGTGTTGGTATGAGGACGGTATTCAACATATGGAAATATATGCATTTTTCAAGAGATTATCTTCAGCACCTGATCACGTTCCTGATGAAGACACAGCAGTGCTCGAGAGCTTTGTTGTTCTTATGTACTACAGAACATGCCATATGAGCTAGGAAATGATGCTAGGAAACATATGTTTTGTTATGGTAATATGACTATTGACAAGGTTCCACCATCACATAGTGCACTCGTCCAGCATGTACTAAGAGATGTCTACCAGAGTGGCCACATATGGGACCAGATGCTCATCAGATGCCCTTATCTGCCATCTCCAGAGTTGGGATGGACAGGAGAAAGCAACAATTGACCTTTCTGCAAACGCTACTTAGGCACGCCCCCCATAGTTACAGGTGCTCGCTGTAACCACGCGAGACAAGCTATCTAACAAAATGGCGTCTAACGCAGACCTGCATCGAGTTAATCTAGATAAAATTCCGTCGAATTTCTCGGTTTTATTTCACCCAGATAAGAATATCTCGTTGAAAGCAAGAAGGCAAGGGTTTTAGGTGAATTCAGGTGATTTCGTATAATCCCTTGTTCGTCTAATGGTAGTTTCGTATACTAGTGCATTCGTATAATCACAGGTTCGTATTTTATATATATATAGTACTGCACTATACAGGCCCATTATAATAATGCTATTATTAGCTATTTAGGTAATTAGACACAATTATGAATGGGACTATGTAGCCGTGTGTTTGCCATACCAGGAGTGATTATCTATCTAGGTTTCAGGCCACTAATCAAGATTAATTAAAGTGAATGGGGGAGAATAAATAAATCTTTCCGCATTTTCGATGATTCCAACGGTGGCACTTATCGCAGCTAAGAGCATGCATACGGCTGGAAACGTGACGAGAGCAAAAAACGCATGGAAAAATAGACGCCATGGTTGTAATGAAATTGATGTGAAGAGCATGATATTTATACATGATTCAAGGGCTTGGACATATGGCACGGCTCAGCTCTAAAGCTGATAAAACATTGGCATACAAGCCAGCATCACAAATGTTTGAGCCGACCAATGAAGGTGTGAAAAATAATATATTCTCCAGTAATTGATTAATTTGTCAACAGCCCACCTCATAATAGACGTAGGTGTGAATGTTATTTCTCTAAAGTACAGATATACGGATGAGGACGTGTTAAGTGTTCGTGGTAAATGCTTGCGCAATCAACGGAAGAGTGAACAACCACATCGTGTCAACTTTGACATCACAAGAAATGAAATATGCCACCGTCTTGAGAGACTCGACCCTATGCCTCCTAGAAGACTCGAACATTAGGCCCAAAAACTGAACACCAGTACGTTCACTGAGCTAATATGGGAATCCCACAGCTCTGCACATGCATGGGTACTATTACTACTATCTGATCCCTAGTCCACCATCCACGACAATATGTATGAACCACATGTATAATCACCACTATACTCACATATCTCTTGTGAACGGTAGATCTATTAATGCAGAATATATTTTTTCGAAATATTTTATTATGCATAAATAAATTAATTTCAACTTACTTTTGTGCAAATATATCTGTTTGCATTAATTTTGGATGTATTCAGCTGGTCGTTTGGTCGTTCACACAACTTAATCCACCTTAGACATGTTTTCAAGATTTGTCTTAGGTTTTGAAAATGGCACGAATTTAACGTCACCTATCAATCGATCTGGATATCTACATCACTGTCACACAGCCCGTAACTACATCTTTTCACCATTGTCAATGACAGACAGCATTAATTAATTTTAAATATTTTTCAAAAAATAATTTCAGATCACGATCACTCGTTATCAGATTTGATTAAAATGTTACTACATAACTCGTTTATCTAACAGAACGATAAAACAATGACTCGGTGTAGTAATCAATTATATAATTATGTGCACACATTTTATAATTGACCAATTAGCACAATCAGTGCTAAATTCCGATGTGAAATACTTTGATCTTGATAGCAGTGGCCCCTATCGGGTATTATAACTCGGCGGTCTCTGTGATGTACCGTTAGTGGGTAAGTTGTTGATTGCTCCCAATAAACAGTGTGACACGCTTAAATTTGATTGCTGTGTTTGTGAGAAAAGAATGACTATATGGGGTCAGTCGGTGTTTTTATAGATGCATTGTTTTTAAAGCAGCTGTCTGGTATTTTGTGGTTCATATACACACTTTTAGATTTGTCCAAGGATTTTGAAATGGGTTGAATTTAACGTCGATCACCAGGATATCGACTAATTTTGTACTATAACTAACCCACACACCAAAACTACACATTTTCAACATCATTAAAACAATTTTAAACCCGTATTTTCGATCAAATTCACGCCTTTTCAAATTTGTCTACTCGTTACTAGTGTGTCTAATATGCATTGTTTGTCTAACAAGATGGCGGCGATAAACCGTTGCCGGGGGTGTGCGCGAATGGTGCGATGCGATTGGCTAACGCCAGCTGTCAATCAAAATCGGCAGAAAGGTCAATTGGATACCACACTAGAGTACACCTCCAGAGGCTTCAAAGAGTTGATACGAATTGATCAAATGTAACTTACATCCCAGTTGGGTGTGGTGGACAATGTGAAAGAGAAACTGTTTGTTGAATATAGTACACTGTGTATATTGATGCAGTGTTAAATGCACAATACACAATAACATGCATATAGACATATTCCATTCACATGTTAAGATTTATATATTTTAGACAAATAAGATTGTTTTCGAATCTTCTTTCTGTAATTACATTAAGGGCCTCACTATTATAAATATTACCCTTTGAAGGGCCTCATTATATTATACATGTTCTAAGATAAGTATTTTACTAATAGTTTAGTGTGTTGTACAATTCAGATATAGTGTACAACCTGTTCACCTATCTTTGTTTGATTGTAATTATCGTTATTATTGAAAATATGCAATTTGCCAAATTAACCGACTAGTGCAATGGCTGTTATCAGGGCCTCAGATGACAAACAAAGACATATATACACACAAATGTTCAAGTACTGATACTATTCTACCAACAGAACTAAGTTCATTAATTTTCCCTCACTGGGAACAAAAAGAAAAAACTTTGTATTTTATATTTTTCTAAAACAGGAAAAATTACCCTTTAAGGGCCTCATTTTCATCAAACGAATACAAAATTATTATTTGTATGTAAAACATTAGACACTACTATCCCTTCTATATTAATTAGCATGTGAAAACAATTAAAGTAGTAACAATTAATTAAATTATTGGAACTTTAAAAAGTGTTGTGTTTTTTTTAAATTTCTGTTAATGGTCCCTTTTGGGGGGCCCAAAAATGGAATCAAAGGGCCTCTCATGATTGTCTTCCGGGCGTTTTGGAAAGTATACACCCGCATGTTACTTGTGTGAAAATGTGTGCTTTTTACACCTTCCGAACGAAATCATCATTTTGTGGTCCTTATCTACTACACTATTAAGTAACATTCCGAAATGTCGGTTTCTTGTTTATGACGTAATTTTCATAGAGCGTGTTTATTTTTAGAATGATCTCACATGAACCTTTGACCTTATGTTTTCGGAGAGTGTCATAGATCACACGTACGTGTGTTATTACATGTAGCATATACATCTAGCAAATCTTTAACAGTCGAGGCCCACTTAACACCCATTGTTCATAGATAGATCTTAAATATTTTTTCCGTATTTATTAATTTCCACAAATATTGTATTGGTCTAACATATCTGTTAACATATAGGGGATATCGACCTAATTCACCATAAAAATTATATACTTGAACTACATGTACTAATTCTAGCATTCAAGATGTGTAGCCTATACCTTCAATATCTTTAGACATCGCGTAACCCCATACTTCTGAAGAAAAAGACAAACTAGACCATACAAAGGAGTCAAATAACTGACATAATAACTTTGGTTTGAGGTACATTTTGTAATATTATTTACAATGATACAATACCAATGCTTTATCAATGAGATGTTCTTGGTTTAATGAGAAATTACATGTACAACTAAATAGTGTACCAAGATGTACGTAGATGTCTAAATGTGGTTATGAGAACACGGTCATACTCGATGAACGGTAGTTAGTAATTTTATTCTAGGCTGTCCGCCAGTATGGCATGTAGCTCTCCAGTAGCTAAAGGTCGAGTGGAATATAGAAGCGATTACCGTAGGCTGTTGCAACTGCATTGTCGGTCGCGCAGTTATCTATATATTCTAAGTCTAGTTACGTTCCGGTGACGACTGGTGTCGATACCCTTATACTGCGCATTAATCGCTCTCGCTCTCGCTCGCTCTCTCTCTCTCTCTCTCTTGCTCTCTCTCTCTCACTGTCTCTCTCTCCTCCCCTCTCTCTCGCTCTCTCTCCCCCTCTCTCTCCCCCCTCTCTCTCTCTCTCCCCTCGCTCTCGCTCTCTCTCGCCTCTCTCTCTCTAGCTCTCTCTGTCCCCTCTCTCTCCTCTCTCTCTCGCTCTCTCTCCCTAGCAAATGTTCTAGTTTCTTGGACTTGTTCTAAGTGTTAATTACTTGTCACGTGACGGGTTTTCTGTGTTGCAGAAGAGAGAAAACAATCCACCCATGCAGTATGGCTATACTTAATTTATAGTGTCATTAGTCCCTAACAGTAAAGCATTTCGTATTAGATGTATGTTTGGTCAGCTCGAACCATGAACTCTTGTTTATTCCTTAATAAATGTATGTATACATATTACATAATAGTGTTGATGTAAATATGTTATATGTAAGACTTTCATGGTATACATGTATTGTTTGTGTGGTGCTATGTATATGTCCGGTTGAGGAGGAAACAAACATTTCACTTGAATAGCACGGACGGACGGACTTCATTTGGGCGGGCAGGCATTCGAGTATGACCGGGCGGACAGACTGACAAGACAGATTTTTTTTATATACAAACATATTATATTTCTGTTTCAGTACCATTGTATAGCATATTAACTACAGCTAAGCTACTACATGTATATATATTTTATGTACTGCAATAACCACTTATAAACCATGTTTATACTTAAATCATGCCTCAAAGTTATAAAACTTTTCTCCTATTTCAAACTCAGTCTCAAGCTTCTGGTTGGTTCAGCTGGCAGTAAAACTCAGAATCAACCAATCAAATCATTTGAGCTTGAGTGTGAGATCTGAGAAAAGTGTTATAACCTCGGGCACTGATTGGTTCAGCTGGCAGTAAAACTCAGAATCAACCAATCAAATCATTTGAGCGTGAGATCTGAGAAAAGTGTTATTATCTCGGGCACTGATTGGTTCAGCTGGCAGTAAAACTCAGAATCAACCAATCAAATCATTTGAGCTTGAGTATGAGATCTGAGAAAAGTGTTATAACCTCGGGCACTGATTGGTTCAGCTGGCAGTAAAACTCAGAATCAACCAATCAAATCATTTGAGCTTGAGTATGCGATCTGAGAAAAATGTTATAATCTCGAGCACTTGGCTCTTATTTAAAGAAAATGTTGTCTTGACAGACGGATATGTAGTCCAGTGGTAACACGCTGGACTGGTAATCCAGGGATCGCAGGTTCGATCCCCCGTCTGACCCTAATAAAATTAACAGTCTTTCAGATGGGACGTTAAACCGAGGTCTCGTGTCGCTGCTTTACACCGTGCACGTAAAAGAACCAGAGAAGACTCTGAAATGGGTCTCTCTCCCTGTATCATTGCACTATCCTCCAAAAATCTAAAATGACTAATCTCTTCAGGAGGCGTCGCTCATATGGGCAACCGGTAGCGACGATCGGTAAATAAACGTAAAACACACACCTCATATCAACGCAGAGCAGCTATACATGTATTGTGTTGCCGCTGACTATCCATCACGAACGTTATATGTTCCTTAAATAGCTAATTAGAGTTCATTTTCTGGTCAATGGGAATTTATGTGATAAGAATTACTGCTATGTATTCGTATTATAGGTATTAAAATTGTCCAATTGTTTTCAGGGAACTAGTTCCAAGCTTGCACTGGCGTGAGCATAGAAATACAGGCTTGAGCTATAATCCAGAAATGACCAGTTCAATCTATTTACGCAGTTGAATTTCCGCAACAATAATTGCTTCCCATGTGATTCGTGGATGTCCCAGCAGGGATGTGGTATATACTACATGTATTATGATGGACGAGGTTTCATGTTATTATCAACATGTTTGCATTTAATTACAAAAGTATGCACTTTATTATTTATATACAGTCACTCAATACATTATCCGAGTGTGCATTATGCAGAGTAAATGCTCAATCGTCCTTCTATTACATATGTATATATAATAGTTTTTCTTGTTAAAGCGAAACTACATCAGTGAAAACGCAAATTTTTACAGAATGTAATTTCCTATTATATGGTAAAATATTTTTCCAAATACTTGCCTCAAAAACTGAGTATTTCAACTAATAAACAAGCGTCGAATACGCGGTTTGTTGACATAAAAAAGGATGTAAACAGGGTCGACATGCATGCGTAATACAACCTGTGTATCCCGACTAACGAGGTTTATGGTTCAGATTTACCGTTATATCTCACATTTGTGCCTATGCTATTTATTTGTAGATTAATCTTAGTTAAATTTGTCAGGCGTTTAATATATTCAGGAGCGTGGATGACCGGTATATGAAACGTTCACTTTTGAAAATCTGTAGACCACAAACACACTGTTTATTGATTCAATGTTAGTGTTCGAATGTATTCGGAAGGATTTGTAGTAGCAATGCATTTATACATGAACAATGCATTTGTTGGGCTTTTTTCGATGTAATGTCGCTTTAGGAATTGTGAATTGTTGGCTTAAACATATTTATTCATTCATAATTACAGTACATATCTATTATATACAGAATGAAAATGGACTTAATCGAAAGCTGAAAGAAGTGTTGATAATACGATAAACAATTAGCCTGGCAAAATGACATATGATCAGAAACTCAATACGGCCCAATTAATAGTCTCGGTGTTAAAATATATTTATTTGACTGACCAGGCAAACAATATCGACGCCTGTTCCCAGGCTAATAAACAATATGTGATACCAAATTATGTACATACTTGATGCATGTATGGTATGAATGCATAACTGTATGAAACAGTGAAAAATGGCATCTTACCTGTCACTGATTGAGCTTCGTATTCCTCCGCGGTTCGATCTACTTTTGTATATAAGCTAGTTTCTGATAATCATGAAAAGTTAGTTATAACGTAATATATTCTAAAACAAAAAAGAAAGACTTGTATACTCTAAGGTTGATGTATGTGTCCGTCTAAATAGTTCTAACTTATATCAGTCTACCTTAGTCTGCTTGCTCTATCTATGTAGAGTGGGGTGCCTGTACAGTGTTCGTAGACGATAATTGTGTAATTGATGTTCCATTGAAATCTAACTTAGTACGTGGTGGTTTAACTCACTTTCAAATGCCATAGATAAATATGGGAATAATATCCAACAAAACGTAACGCAACGAAAGGTAACGTAAATTACATGTAATATATTTGAACTATGTTTAAGATTTCAAAATATATCTGATATTATTTACAACCCTTATTGTTTGATAAACCACCATGTTAGTGCTTACATATTCGATATATGCATATATCATAGTCAATGTTGGTCGTTACGGTAACTTAACATGGTGAAATCTACGTGACTATTACTAAGAAAAACAGCTACGCTCAGACTGTAAGCAAGTCTTAAGCATTGTAAAAAAGCATACCATTCAATAATCCCCAGTTGGTCAGGGTATCTACAGCCAGCTCAATGTCTCGCTTGATTAGCGAGGAATCACAGTCGTGCTTAATTGAATTAACAATTTTAATTTAAATTTATGTTTAAAATATTTATAAAAAGTTATGGTTTAGAAAAGAAGCACATATGATGTTCAGTAGAACAAGAAATATGTATACGTGTACATTGTAATTGCTAACCTTAGTATGCCTAATACAAGCATACTGCTATAGTAATTAGCTTTATGATCATATATCACTATATTAGGACTCGATTGGTTGATGAGGCAGTCAGCGGTGAGATTAATCTCCGGTGTTTCCTGGAAAGCAATCATTGTAGATGACATTCTTGATGGGGACATTGTGGATATTTTCAACCCTAGACGAGTTTTCATTATACAGGTAAATTTAAGTTAATTTATCGGAATCATTGTCGATCACATTCTGGATGCGGACATTGTGGATATTTTCAACCCTAGACGAGTTTTCATCATACAGGTAAATTTAAGTTAATTTATCGGAATCATTGTCGTAATTGTTGAACCACCAATAACTAATGCTAGTACAAAACAAATAAATAAAGGCTCTGAAGATAAATGAAAAGCAAAGAAGCTGCTAGCTTCTAGCTTCCTCAAAATAAGGGTATTGGCCATAGCTATTGTTGCTAGAACGTGTGGCCCGGCCCGTTTCTTGAAATTGTCATATCTTGTATTATAGAAGAATTCTTTATTAAGACTTAATTTTTACATAAACATTTTACCCAAACATAACTCGTGTGAAATAGACAGGGAACAAATTTGAGCAAAATTAATTATTTCTAGGACGTTTTAGTCATTGAAAGTTGGCAAATTTATCAAGTATGTTGTAGTTCATCTTTAGGAAAGCTTATCGGAGTTGTAAATTGTTGAGTAATTGTGAAATTTAACATCAAAGATTGACTTGCTGAAAATCATGCCTGCGCGTGGCGGGAAATCCAAGATGGCGGCCCCCAGTATCTTTGGAACCTTGAGGAAGACTAGACAGTCAAGTTCCCAGCCCGGTGGCACTGGCGGTGCCTCTGCTGTTCATGATGTTGTCCTTGACTAAACTCAAAATTCTGATGCATGGATCTGTTCTTCTTGTAATAAAATGTTTGTTGATGATGATGACAAATTGCTGGAGTGTGATGCAGTGAACAATTCTGTTTACCTTGTGTGCCTGCTGTAGATGAACATGATTATGTTACTTTGTCTAAGCCCCATTTAGGGTGTCACTGGTACTGTATCCATTGTGAAAAGGAAGCCCTTTCTGCCATTAAGTCAGACAAGGAGATTGAGGAGAGATGCAAAGTGTATAGTTCAAAGATTGAAGATAGACTTGTGAAAGTAGAAGGTTACATACATAAAAAAGCTGATAAAACTGTAGTTGATGAGATATGTACAAAAGTAAACGAAAATGAGATGCAGATACTTGGCCTGGCTAAGGACAATTCTAGCTTATCAAGAAAACTTGATTTATCCATAAATGAGTCGAGCGAGATTGATCGACGAAAAAACAATCTGATGATTAAGGGTGTAGGTGAAAACGAAGTTGAGGACTTGGTGAAAGTACATGAGCTGTTTGAGTGCTTGAACATAGACACAGCCACTATTAAATCAGTTTCACGAATTGGAAAAAGACTTTAGTTACCCCCGCGTGCAGAC
This sequence comes from Archivesica marissinica, assembly GCA_014843695.1. Lineage (NCBI taxonomy): Eukaryota > Metazoa > Mollusca > Bivalvia > Venerida > Vesicomyidae > Archivesica > Archivesica marissinica. The sequence continues at coordinate 14,648,542 of CM026404.1, read as the reverse complement.
GGTGCGACAAACACTGAGGCTAATACAGATGAAAGAAATCATCATAGACCTATTCGCGTTGCTATGGAAACGGAAGGATTGAAATGGAAAGTGATAAAAGCGGCTCCTGGTATCAAAGAAGTAACCAAGGCCCTGTATTTCAAACCCCATGAAGTGTTTATATCACCTGATTACACGATACTACAGCGTGAGCGCGAGATTGAAGCGCGAAAGGAACTGAAATTAAAATGTACAAATGACCCAAACGGGGGATGGAAGATGGGGCCGAATTTCAAAGTGATGAAGAAGATTGCGCGGCAGGAGCTGCAGGAGCCAGCGGGCTCGGTAGTGCGCGATTAAATGTAAAAGAGACTGCTCGCAGGAATATTAAGTTAATTTATTTCAATGCTCAAGGTATGAGCTCATAGTTCGCAGAGCTGCGCGATTTAGTTTCTTCCTGTGAGTATGATATTATTGCTGTTACAGAGACTTGGTTTAATTCATCTGTTAAGGAATCTGAATATTGTGTTTCTAGTTATTCGTGTTTTCGTCAAGATAGACAATTTGAATTTTATGATGAAGGTACTTATGTTAATGGAGGGGTACTCCTTTTTGTTAAAGATGTTCTGAAACCTGATTTGGTTGATTATGATGTTAATTTGCAAACTTTCACCAGTTGGTATGGTGTGTTAATCTCTAGTGACTTAAAGCCTAGTAAACCCATTACTGAAATAACGAAAAGGGCTTCCCAAAGAGTGGGACTAATCAGACGTTGTTTTACAAACTTAACCCAAAGAAAAGGGACAATTCTTTATACATCAACAATACGCCCACTGCTGGAGTACGCTTCAGTAGTGTGGAATCCTAGCTATAAAAAAGATATTGATATGCTACAAAAAGTGCAGAACCGCTATTTAGCCTTGTGTGCTGATCCACCAACACTCAATAGTTTAGAGTCGCGCAGGAAAAATACTGACATGTGTGAAACTTATAAAATGCTTCATAACAAATACAACATAAATCCAGACACTCTATTTTATCGACCATTGAATAGACTTCGTGGTCACCAACTTAAACTACACAAGGTTAGCTTTCGCTCAGACATCCAGAAAAATTTCTTTTCCAATCGGGTAGTCTCACCCTGGAATAATCTCTCAGAAGCAGAAACAGTTTCTGCACACAGTGGCTATACTTTCAAGAATAAATTGAGAGTCGCGCCTCAAGGACAAAGCGACTAAAGAACCAAGTAACCAAGTAACCAAGATGGCGACAACACAGATAACATTAGTTAACAAAATATACTATGATAAACACTGTTAACTGTTGTCCGTGGTCCAACGGTAGAGTGTTGGATTTGGAATCGAACGGTCCGGGTTCGATACTCGGTCAGGCCACGTATGTAGTGTTAGTGAGCAAGACTCCTTACACACATTGCTTAGTACTGGTTAACCACTTAGGTCGGCTAAGTCTGATCAGAAAAACATGTCTATAAGTCCCCACAATGGGCTTGACATTAATGGGAAATACATACATCTTCACCCGAAAACGCAATCGCTCATGGGTAAATGAGTCACGCATCGGATTTATAATAACAGGGATCACTTCAGCATAGTTCAAGTCCTTATTCTGGTACATCTTAGAAAGGATAACAAGAGGCACTAGAACATCAGACAGGAAGTGTGCAACATACAAGAACGTGTAGGTAGCAATAGGTTTGAACATAGACAGTGCCTTGGCAGAGCTCTCTTCAATATAACAAGAAAGAAGACTAGAGTAGTTAGAGACAACAGCACTGACAGATCCTTCAAAGCTTAGCCATCTGGTGTGGAAGACCTCTTTAAATCTGGAAGAGTGGGCATCAAGACAGACTGAATAGAGGAGAGAGTAGCCATATTCTTAGGCGAGTTGTGAAAGTACTTGTAGATCGAATTGAGAATCTCCTGAAACTTAACAAGATAAGGAATGGTATCTGCAGCACCAGCACATGAGAGAGCAAGTCTGTGAGCAATACAGTGGGATGACAAGATACCTGGGACGGCCTGCTTCAGTCTGGTCACAACTCCACTCCTGCTGCCTACCATCACTGATGCGCCATCTGTACAAAAACCACAGAGATTAGATAGGTCAAGACCTTTTTCAGAAAGAAGTTGAAGAATTTTAGAATATATGGCATCTGCATTTGCCCTAGACAAATCATTTATTGACAAATAATGTGTTCTACTGTTCATAACACCAGAAATGTTGTTGAACAGATATATCTGTTGACTCGTCGAACATTATTTCTGGGATGCCTCTATCTTTGCGGCCATGTCTTCACGGACCACGCCAGCCAGGGAATCCTGGAATTCAGCAACACTACTGTGGTGTTCGTAGTTAGTATGACGGTCCACCTTCAAATCGTTCAACTGACTTAAACCCTGTAACAGACAGAAATTAGTATGTATGTATGTTCCATTAATGTCAAACCCCTTGCGGGGACGTAGACATGTTTTCCTGGGCAAGCTTAGCCGACCTAAGTGTTTAACCAGTACTAAGCAATGTGTGTGAGGTGCCTTGCTCAATGACACTACATACGTGGCCTGACCGAGTATCGAACCCGGGACGATATATTCCAGACCCGACGCTCTACCACTGGACCACGGATGTCACACTTTCTGGGATGTATTCTTAGTATTAAGCTAATGTTTTATTATTTTGACAGAAACATTTATATAATGTATCCTACCATCCCAACAGTTGTGAAGAATTATTTATGGCTCTGCTATCAATGCTTTTTCACAACTGAATATTAAACTATGGCTAATTTATATTATAACTACCTGCTGGAGGCATAGAGGATTCAGCGCTGGTATCATGGTGTTGGATAAATCATTCTTGGTTGCGAAGTAAACATTCTTAAGTGCAGCAGTAATGGCAGCCTCACTTTTGTCAATGACAGACTCCTTTACCACCCATATTCTCCTGGCCAGTTCCTCAGTCTCCACTGCTTTCTCATGATCTAAAAAAACACACATAAAAATTCATATTAATTTACCCCGATATTCGTTGTATAGATTCAGGCATACTATGCTTTTCAATAACATTTATGTTCTTTTAGCTCATTACACTTTAGTACTCATTCCAGTTTTCGATTTTCCTAGACTCGAAAGAGAATCAATTTTTGATACATAAAATAATTCATGAACTAATTACCTTTGCTTCGTTTGTGTTTTGAGATTGAATCCTTTTTAAGCACAGTACATCCAGTTCCAGTGAACGAATTCCCTTTTTTATGTTTAATACACAAACTGCACAAGAGTGATTTAGATTCACAGTCAATAATCAACCAAGGGTTGCCAATATTCTATTTGTCTTGTGGTTTAAGAGATCTATTTTCAGTTTTAGCTTTTTAGGATACTGGCGAACTGCCAGATTCAGATTCTACTTTACGTTTCTCAGCCATAATTAATAAAGCAGAAATTCATACAAATTGCATTTCTGTATACATATATATATCTATGAAAGCGTTACTCATTTATATCCTTTTTAATCAGCTTTGTTCATAAACAAATTATCTAAAACACTTACCAGTGATGTGCTAAAACTGTCCTTTGATCTGTTTCAAGTTCGCCAAAGAAGTAGCATAATCCATTAATGAGACCATGTGTCATAAACATGCATGGTCTGCCTGTTTTGATAATAAATCAATCAGTCGTAAATTATCAACACTACTAAAACAGCAAAGACACAAATTGCCCTAAGGTCAATGACCAAGCTGCCAGTTTACTAGACTGTTGCAGATTATCGATTTTTCCCCATGTGTAGCAAATTAGTAAGCAAAATGTTAAACCAGTCTGGATTGTTTTAGCAATTTACATGCAGTGGTATAAATTTAGCCATGACGGAAATCAAAGTTGCAGATTTTCGTAAAGTGATACTTTTTAGGCGTTGAGCCAAATATGAATTTTCTTGAGCCACATTTTCGTTTTTTGAGCCTTTGGCTCAAATGGCGAAGCACAGCGCTAGTGCCGTGAGTACAGAACCACTCACAAGCCAATATGCAACGGCGTTCCATACTGAATAAAAGTACAACTATAACATATGTACATTAATATGGAGCCATGTGTATTTAAACATTACAATACAATATGCACCAGCGTTCCATAGTTGGTAGTTATTTAAAAAACCCATAATACAATCATTCATAGTTCATAACAATATGAATCAACATGTCACTGTTTACAGTATTCATTACGACGAATACTGGAAACAGAATAACTATAATACGATAGCTATCACTTTCGGCTGTAAATGGATTTTTAAAAATTTATTTTTATCAAAATGTTAAATCAGAAATGACCTGATATAAGGTTACACATACTTTGATTCCAAGCAATAAATAAAATTACATTCCCATAATAATTACTATGGTTTATCATATAGTCGCGGTTATCAGGTACACCAATACGTGTTCCGAAAATAGTGGTGTGGTACATTGTGAGGAAACGTTTAATTTAGGGTCGTGCGACCGTTCATACACCATATTATATCAAATGGAAAATATTGTGCATTCACCACCTTACAGACGGATCTGTTGTCTAGTGGTTAACATGTTGGACTGGTAATCCAGGGATCGCAGGTTCGATCTCCCGTATGACCCTAAAAATAACTGTCTTTCAGATGAGACTTAAAACAGAGGTCTCGTGTAAAGTGTACGTAAAAGAACCTGAGAAGATTCTGGAATGGGTATCTGTCTGTATCATTGCACTATCCTCAACGGGCAACCGGTAGCGACGATAAATAAACCTAAAACACACACACATTCACCACCTTTTCACTTCCGTTCACACCAGATAAGAGGTGTGTGAGATTTGTTCTAAGTAATTTACGATTTCTTTGTCACAAAATAGATTAAGTAAAACAAGTTTGTATTTATAATAAACAGTTTAGTTTTTAAGGACGGTGTATTATATTCATTTTGTTGGATGCATAAAAGATAATGGCGATATTAACGGAATTAAGTATGTCATAGCAGATTCACGTTGCCGAAATTCCAATGTCATGTGTCGATTTCTATAAAGTTGTTGTTTTTTATAGTAACATTTTAGTTTTTAAGGACGATGTATTGTAAATATTCATTTTGTTGGAGGCAGAAAAGCTAATGATGATATTGACGGATTTTAAGGATGTAATAGCAGATGCACATTGCTAAAATTCGAAAGTCACGGGTCGACTTCTATAAAGTATTTATAATGTTATGTGGATTAGGAATGTTCTATGGGAAAACAGTTACGTGTTGTCTTTTTATTTTACGTTGCAAGTAAAGAGCTATGTCCAAGAGAAATGCTGACGAGGTCTTCCGGTCTGACCCTGGGACCGGCGAGACACAGGAAGTGTCCTCCAAAGCCAAGAGGAGCAGTTGCCGTGTAGTGTTTTATTAATTTATTTTATTTTACGTCTCATCAATGTACAACAATAACAGAACAACATTAAAATAATACATGGTATAGTACATTGCCACTCATAAATGAGTTACAAGAGACGGTATTTATCAAAGTATAAAACACATCACATTATGCAGTTGTAATAATATAGTATGATATAACATATGTATATACATACATGTATTTGTAAACAACACAGTGTGTTTCTTGCATTAAGAGACCATGTGGAAATGAAGCACCTGGTAATTCAATTGTACTAAATCTAGATTCAATGTTGCTTAAAAATCAATTAGCCAGTGTGCCCAGTAGTCTGCGGTCAAATGTTACTCCAGCCATTAAAGAAAACATAATTGGCAATATATTGATCTTGAATTACTACTGTCCAATCAACCTGGAAATACGAATAATAAATTAACAGTCAATAATCAAGGAGAGATTACCTTGAAATCTGATGGTCAAAAACAATAATTTAGATATTGATTCATGGACAGATGAATTTGTAATTTTCAGCAGTATTGACTTGTCGGTACATAATGGTAAAGCTCAGGACATTTTAAAGTACATGCAAAACATTCGGGGGCTTAAGCGTCAAACAGGCATAGGTTGGAAGTCCTATGATGAACAGTTCAGACTTCGTTTGGCATCATACCCCACTGCAAGTTCATTTGGGGAAATTGACTATGAGCTATGGCTATTGTGCATGGTTCCAAGGCTGGTAATTTCATGTTCACGGAGAATTTCAACTCTTTATCTAAGAAATGTTATGACTATAATTATTGGCAATGTAACAAGGCTCGTTGTTATTATAGGCATGTATGTTTGATTTGTGATTTGAATCACCCTTCCAGGATTTGCTTTAGAAACTGTATCTCCTGTCGGTTTAGTGCCAACGTCAGATAATAGTTGGAAACGTATTGCTCATTTATCTTACCCTAGTGTAGCCAGCGTTAATGATGGTATTGATGATAGTACATGTTGTGTGTATCATACACCTCGTTTGATAAGGTTGCTCAGGTGATATGTAAGCTTGGACAAGGAGCATTATTAGCTCAAATGGATCAAGCCATTAGATTATTGCCTATACATCCAGATGATTTTTATTTGCTGGGAATAAAGGTTGATGGGGGAATATTTCATTGATAAGATGCTACCAATGGGCTTTAGTTTAAGTTGTGCATTGTTGGGAAAATGTTCAACATTTAGTCAGTGGTTGATAATTTATCAAACCAATATCGACTCACTGGAACATTATTTAGATGATTTTATTGTTGCTGGGGAAAAGGGATTAAAAAGATGTATTGCACTTATAAGGGCATTTGCAAGTATATGCGATGAAATTGTGGTACCTATAGCTGAGAATAAATCAATAGGGTCAACAACAGTTTTAACTTTCTAGTTCTAGAATTGGATTCTAATAACATGACCTTGAGAATTCCGCCAAATAAGGTAGAAGAATTAAGGCAACTATTGTGTTATACGAGTCAAAGAAATAAGGTTACACTACGAGAATGCCAAACATTAGTAGGACAACTTAACTTCTTTGGTAAAGCTATAATATCATGTAGTGCATTTTTAAGAAGATTTTATGACTCCATAATGGGCATTAAACAGCCTCACCATTGAATTAGAGTGTCTAGCGAGTTAAGAGAAGACATGCAAATGTGGTTAAAGTTTTTAGATGACTTCAATGGGATATCGTATATACCTGATGATATTTGGGTGGATAGTGATTATTTGCAATTATCTACAGACAGTGCTGGTCCTGCTAACATAGGGTGTGGTTGGTTTTTTGGGGGGTCAAGGAAGATGGGCTTTATTCAAATTGTCTAGATCTTGGTTGAATATTAACATTTTAGTAGCTATTCCATTCTTAGAATTGATACCAGTTTTATTAGCGCATACGCTTAAAGAAAAGACAATTTTACTTAACATTGATAACGAGGGGTTGGTATCGGTAATTAATAGGCAAACATCTAGATCAAAAGATTAATGCTGGTAGTTAGGGAAAATCCAATTCCTCAGATATTCAATTGTCTGATATCAAAAATGAGACTCAGAGACTAATGTCAAAAGCAATGGCTACGAATAGTATTGAATCATATAAAACCGGACTCCGCATGTTGAAAAAGTTACGTAGAACTTAGGCTTAGACGACTGTTGACCACATATGATACACCATTTATCTTTGTTTGTAGCATACATGTCCCTTCAAGGTTTGTCTCATAAAACGGCTAGATTGTACATGACAGGCATAGTTTTTCAATGAAAGATAACGTTCAAAGAGGACATTACCAAATGCTATGTGTTAAACAAGTTATTAAATGGTATACTAAAAGAATCTAATAAGCGTGTTGCTAGGTTACCCATATCAGGTAATTTGTTAAACTTAAGTATGGGGAAACTGTCATTAGTATGCAAACATAATTACGAATGCAGTTTGTTTGCTGGTTCTTTAGAGTAGGCGAAATTACATTGTCTAATAAGAAATACATTGATAAAGTTGTCGGAATACAGGATATTACTTTAAATATGAGAGGAGGGCCATTCAACAATATCTTTAAGGTACTCAACACAGATTAGACAGGTAAAGGTGTGAGCATTAGACTTGTCAAGTCTGAAACAAGAGTGTGTCCAGTTAGTAATACAACATTGTTTTTAGATAATCGACCGCACAGTACTGGTCCGTTCTTGTGTCATGTTAAGCCTTTAACGCGCTTAAGTTTACTTATTTAACCATATTTTATTGCAAATCAATAGTACATATGTAAGTTTACTTCTGTATTGATGAAGGCCATTTGGCACAACAACCCGTTGCTTAGTCAATATAAAGCTCATTCCTTTAGAATAGAAGCGGTGACAACAATAGCGGCAACAATGGGTCATTCTGTTGGCACAATTAAAACAGCTGGCAGATGGAAATCTGATGCATATAAGTCTTATATTCGGTTAGGATGTTATTCTCATTTCATGCCCACTTTGAACTAATTTTCACATGTAGGTGTATGTATCTAACGGTACCAAAGTAATGTCAGGCCTATCAGGGTGGTGTGTGGAATCCTCCATTATTAAAGGAGCATTTATATCGGCAAGGCAGAGGAAAGAAGGTGTAAATCTTATGGTACATGGTTGCAATGTTATGGTGGGATTTCCTTACTATAATAGATACTCAATTGCGGACTCTAATACAAGTTTCTGACAACACTGATTGTATTATCCTTCATTGTGGCATCGTGTGAGAATTTATTTGAATTTAGTTGAAGCACATTTCCTGATGTTTCAATTATTTGGTCAGAAATCTTGCCAGGAAATAGCTGGCAGTATTCAGGGAATTTAATAGCCATGGAAGCTTGTAGAAAACGTATCAACGATTGTGCGGGCAATTTAGCAATCAAACTCGGGAGAATGACCGTTCATACACCATATCATATAAAAGGGCAAATCTTGCGCATTCACCACCTTTTCACTTCCGTTCACACCAGATAAGAGGTCTGTGAGATTTGTTCAAAATAGTTTACGATTTCTTTGTCACAAAATACCCACCCTCCCATTTCCCCTTATTAAAGCCGTATGCTTCCAGGTGTATTTGAAAATTTTCTAAATGTGGAAAAAATTATTCTCTATAGGATAAGCAACGTAGCATAGGCGAAGCTGATGTTGAATACTAATTACAGCGGATTATAAAACATGGATGGACAGTGTTAGTAAGGAATACGTGAGACGACGGTCAGAACTACAGACATTCGGTGCAACTGGTGAATTATAAGTGATATTGCTATGCTTCGACATTGGACAACATTTTGATGCCTTGTATTTAATGTTAGTTTAAGCATATTTATTGTCTGTCAATACATGCTTATTTACAACAACTGATATAAGGAAAGCTGCATAGCTTATGATTTTCCTCTCCTTTTATTATTTAAGTATAAGTATTTAATGTTGATGTTTGTTGAATTTTATATAACTATACGGGTATCGCTAGGAATTTGGCAAAAAACGAACCAAAACACCAAATAATTTATGAAAATATATAGTAAATTTACTAGAATTAGCTTCATTTCGTATTTTTAGCTTAACAACTAAGTGAGTGTCCTATATTCTCAGCTCTCACTTTTTTTTTCTTTTTTTTTTTGGAGGCTTATTATTGTTACACTTAAGTTATATTTGGCTTATGATATATAAATTACAAAGTTAGGTTCGGAACTAGCCCTTAATCGCCAAGTTGGTCGGCAGCTTACGTAAGCCCACATATTTGAGTGAAGTATGATATCTAATTTGAATTTGATATTTAATTAGTTAGGAAATATTTGAGTTATTCTAAGTGTGATATTTAAGTTGAATATTTGAATTTGATATTTATTTAGTTTTCTAATTTTCAAAGTTATAATTTAGTAACATCAGTTGCGCCCATATATTGCCATGCGTAATACCATACATAATACAATAGATTACCATAATGAATACATGAGTTGTTGTTAATCAAGTATTACTTAACGATGATTGTATGTAGATAGCATTATTTGTGTTAACATGGTGCCCGGCTGCATGCAGACAATCATCGTTTATATTGGTAGTCCATGATAACATTCACCTGACCACGTACTGGTCAAACTAACCTTATCGTGTGTGCACTCTCGTACCTGAAAACGCTCACGTTTATTACTGACTTAAGCACACTTTTCACGAAGAACTTTATCTAAAACACTGTCGTGACGTTATACCTGTATACTTGCAGTCCATTATTATTATTATTATTGGACTGGTGTGAAAAGGCCAGAGTATTGTATTAAATTCTACTCGTATTTGTTCGAAATTAACAGTTTTAATTAGAAGGATCTTGTTATCTAAGTGTGTGTTTTAAGTAAGATATATGCCTCAAACGGATCCAATATGTAAAATATTGGTACTATCTCCGGTGCTATGCGCCTCACATAGTTCAATATTTTACATATTGGATCGTTTTCGGCTTATATCCTATATAGTGTGGTACAATTTGTAATGTTGTGGGAAATTTTGCTCAAGTTTGATTTGTTGTGTTATTTAGACACCAAAGAGTAAAAAAAGTATTTTATACATTTTTATCAATCACTATTTTGGCGACATCTTGAATTTGAAAATGGCCTTAGATTACATGGATCAAGGAGTGTTGGATCAAGTACTCTATCCTGAGCCCATATATTTGCTTGAAGGTGAGTGCGCAATATATGTTGAAGCCAAGCACCATCAGTTGGTGGAAGCCGGTCAACGCCTTCATTTGCAGAAAGTCTTCTGAACTTCTGCCACCTCAGGGAACCAGGATGACTACCAGAAACATTCTGTGTGCTTACAAGCATACAAAAAAACTATGTGCACCCAGTTATCACATCTTACTGTGGTGTATCACCTTCTCCAAGTTATGAAAGTGCTGTACCATGTTGCCTGTTGTGGTAACGTGACGTCTGTTTCGCGCCTTTTTTTCGCGCCATTTTTTCCGCACCATTTATTTTTCGTGCCATTTTTCGCGCCATTTTATTCGCGCCATTTTGTTTTCGGGCCATTTCCCCCAAAAAAATATGTTCGCGCCAAATCTCCCCAAAAAATTATTTATGCGCCAATTTTCCCAAAAAAATTATTTTAGTTTAAACATTATTTATTTCTTTGAATATAAATAGTCAAGAATACATAATATGTACATACATGTAGGATTGAGGAGAAAGCAACTTGCTTATATGGTTACCTCTTTCCTACGAATCAGTTACAATATATACCGCAGACGTAGCTTACACCAACTGTACACACTATGAGAAATTGGAACTTGATAAAATTCAGCATGAAGCTTCCCGTGTTGTTTCTGGGACTACCAAACTAATATCACTTCACGAACTCCATAGAGAAGTTCCATGGGAATCCCTTGAGGGTCGAAGACATAACCATAAACTAATCATGCTTTACAAGATGAAGAACGGCCTAACTCCAGATTATCTTTCTTCTCTAGTCCCACCTACTGTAAGGGAAACTTCTAGGTATAATTTGCGCAATGCAGACGATATCCAATCTTTACGGACAAGAACATCTCTATACAACAATGCGTTTCTACCATCGGCTCTGAGGGACTGGGACGAACTTTCAAACGAACTACAAAACGCACCATCCCTGGCATCATTCAAATCGCATTTAAAGAGTAACGTCACAACATGCCCCAAATATTTCTACAATGGTGACAGGAAATGGCAAGTATAGCATACTCGTCTCCGTACTAATTGTAGCTCATTAAACCAGCATTTGTTTAGCAAAAACATTTCTCCATCACCCCTCTGCCAGCCAATGTGGTCTAACTGAGGGTAATCATCATTTCTTCTTTGAATGTCTCTACTACAATGACATCAGGGACCGTCTCTTAACATCTACCTCTAAATAGTGTACCATAACACTATACACTCTATTACACGGAGACCGGACTCTTAGCGATAATTTCAACGCACATATATTTGCAGCAGTCCAAAACTACATACAAGAAAGCAGACGATTTGCATGAGCATCTGTTCACAAAATGTAGCATGCTTGCTCCGGCCATTAAACAATCCGAATGAATATACTTATTATTGTCCTCCTTTTATTCTGTCCCATTTCTTCTGAGTGAATCTCAATTTCAATTTTCTCCATTAATTACTACATGTACTTGTATCACCTTAACAATCTCTTAATCTTATTGATTTTCTAACTTACAGTCCATGATTAAAAACAATATCTTGATATTCTTTTGCTAATCGGATGCTTGTGTTAGTTATGTTTGTTGTATATATTATATCTTTATTTCTGTCTCATCTATGTACAGTACATACATTACAATTAATATAAACACATACATTGCACATAGCCATTCTACAAATGAGAATTATAAGAGACAATAACATTTTACAATACATGGAACATGTCTTACTTTCTAAAAACTATGTGAAAGTCGCTAATCATGACATTAAAAGATATTTAAAATACTGATTTTTAAGATTCTGACAGGGAAAAGGTGCACTATCGCGCAAATTAGAAAATGTTATAAGAAATCAGAACCAACTCTGATCAGATCAGGGATGGATGGATTAGCAGCCTTTACATAGTTCACATAAAAAATTGTTCACTAGTAAAATAATGTACACATTATTTACATAGACAAAAACTACGACGCTGTAAAATATTAAAACAGGTTTTGGCACATATTAATGCCGGATTAGTGAATAACGTAATCAATTTATTTGTTTTAGACAGTGTAAGTATATGTGTCAATGTCTGTATGTATAAGTACATCCTAAAGTTTGACGTTCGTTCCCTGAGTGTTACATAATCTCCAATATCATATTGCCAAACTTTACGTTTGAAACTAGGTACTTTGGGCTTCTCATGTCTGACACAGCAAAATCTAGGACAATGGTACCTTGTGTTTTGACCTAGGAAAGGATCGCCAACACCGCTGACATGATAAACCATCTTACTCCAGGCTATCTATCAAAGCTAGCTCCTCACCAAGTTGGCGAACTAACATACAACCTCCGAAACTCAAAATACTAGGAACATCCATTGCAATACACAGCTCTTTAAAAAGTCGTTCCTTCCATCAACCATTGACTTGTGGAACAATACACCAACTGATATACGGAACTCCGAGTCTCTTAGCATATTCAAACACAGGCTAAACGTAAGTCAAGAACAAGTACCATTTCACTATTTCATCGGTAAACGAGACGTAAACATTTTCCACGCTGCAGTATATTAAACGCACATTTGTTTTTTAAAAAAACATCGTTGAAAGTCCACTTTGTAGATGTGGCGAAGTAGTCTACAGAACACTATTTCTTTACTTGTCCATTATACACATCTCACAGGACCACACTCATTAACGAGATCAGCAACATTACTACACCAACACTTAAAACACTATTAGAAGGAATTGCACAACTCAGCTCTGAACAAAACATATTAATTTTCACTCACGTCAACAAGTACATTAAGGACACAAAACGGTTTGCATAACACCACCTGAAACAATTGCCATATGGAACGCCTACTCAGTTTCCGTACATACACGAGCCGGTGGCATCTGAATCTGATTCGCTCTCCTCTGATGTTTTTGTTTTCTCTTTCTCCAATCCAATATTATCATAGCTAATTGTGGCGGTGTAGTTGGATGACCATTTGGTCATCCTGTTGCCCAACCACCATCAAAATTAGTCATATCTTAATATCTATTTCAAATTTGTTATCATTTTCTCACATTCTAAAATTAATGAGTTACTCAATATTTGAAAGTAATTTTGTTGCCTAATATAAACGGTATATTTTGTAACTGATTCGTAGGAAAGAGGTAACCATATAAGCAAGTTGCTTTCTCCTCAATCCAACATGTATGTACATATTATGTATACTTGACTATGTATATTCAAAGAAATAAATATTGTTTAAAGTAAAATAATTGTTTGGGAAGGAAATCGAACGCAGCTAATGGCGATAGTTTGTTTATTTTTCGCTCGCTGAAAATGTAGTTTGTTTGTGTTTTAAAAGGAGATTTGAGGATTAGGACTTTGCTTGCAAGTATGACTTTGCTGTGTCCATCTATTCTTATGCCGTAATGTGGTAAAATACTTCGTAATAATTATTGTCTTTGAAGCGGGTTTTGTTTCGTACCAATGTGGTTTATAATCTAATAATAGAACATTCCATTGCATTACCGCAGTGAGCATAATGATCACGTTTTTCTCATGTGTTCCATGAAGTGACCTGGATATACTACAGACGCTCCCCAAAGCAATTTGATCTTTTGATCGTTACAAAACTACACTAGTGTATTGATATACGTAATGTCCACATCGACACCTAGCTCATCGAATGTCAAGAAACGTGATTTGTCTTCACCGGAGGAACTTATTTTACCTAAAAAGTGCAAAAGTTTGTTTGTAACACCATACACAGATATAACATATTCTAATATCATGGCTGAAGCTATGACTAATATCTCACTTGACGCCTCTACTATACAGGCAATAGCCCTAGCGCTAAAGGACACCATCCAAAACAATTTGCAACTAACGATAGATGCGTCAATAAAACCGATAGTTGACGGCGTTGTACACGGGCTGCAAGCACGTATCGACACTCTAGAAATTGAAAATAAGGCCCTAAAGGACCAAAACTCAATGTTATTGGGTCGTGTGACTGAACTTGAGTCGTCAGCCGAGAATGCAGAGCAATATAGCAGACGCAACTGCTTGCGATTGTCTGGCGTGCCCGAGAAAACACCGACCAACTTGTAATGGAAGTGTGTGACGCTGTCGACGCTGGCCTCTCTATACCAGAGTCGACCGGTGCCATAAAATTGGTAGGCGCCGGCCCGACGGTAAACCACGGCAGATCATTGTGAAATTTGCAACGTACCGGTCTCGCCAAAAACTCTACTCGAACCGCACTAAACTGAGGAACAGTGGCCATAAGGGAGTGTTCATAAATGAAGACCTCACACGGATTCGGTCAGAACTCCTCTTCCAGGCGAGACAACTAGTGAAGTCTCGCAAGCTACTCGGAGCGTGATCAACCGACGGCACAGTACTTGTCAAGGACAACGGTGGCTCCATCCAACGCATCACCAATCGTAAGGACTTGTCAGATGTTGTTGCCCCGACAATGAACTAACATTCTTTAATTTTGTGTTTCATTGCTGACAGTATGTTAGTACGGGCCTCTCCTGTGCAACCAGTTTACATTTTAGTATATTGCCGACGTCAGAGATATTTGACTAGTTGTATATCATTACAGCTGTGGTGCCAGATCTGATCATCAACTGTGTTAATTTTCAATTCGTCTTGATACAACTTCGTGTAATTACATGTAATCCGCATGGATATCTTGCCTTATAGTACAAAGCTATATAACATACTATTGAACTGTAATTTAATTCAAGATGGGAACTATACATCATTTAATACAGCCTCTTTAATATATCTTGCTAAATTGTTTACTGTACAATTATAGTACCGAACTGTTGTTCATATTCAGACTGGGTACTACATGTGTTGATACTGAATTCGTGTATATATTCATGCAATTAAGCAAGTATATCTTGTTTGTTTGAACTGAAGGCTTGAAGTTACCTGAGACATCTGCGTATTTAGTCGACCTTAGGTCACACTAGTTGTGTGGCCTTGAAATTATAGGTAGTGCATACATCCATTGCAATTGAAGCGCATAATTATGATAATGTCTCGGGTAAAGTTACGCTTGTAATACAGCAATAATATTGAACTGTCGTTCAATTAAATCTATATCCTACATGCGCTAAATCTTAACCCGTTTATACACCCTCGTATATACATGTAATACGCAATGATGTCTTGTGTTTATACATTTGTTTTACACGTATGCTGTTTACATGGCTGTATACTAAGTTCGGCTATTGACATGTGTAGGAAAATTAAGTATTATTACCATGTCAAAAATGTTTGTGACAGTAAGAGTTCCTGGAAGAACACGTACAATGTGGTATTGGTGTTCGGTAACACATGTACCAATGTCTTGTTTTACCCGAAAATGTACCATTAACTATAATGGATATCCTCTATGTCTCCTTATTTCCTTAATACTTCCAATGATTATCACCCTCAATTTGTGTTGTTATCTCGCACCTCCCTCCCCTATATCACTGAAAGCGGTTATCATATTGTATCGTTCTGTGTGCGCGTTTCTCTGCTCTTTACTGTTTTCACACTTCCTCGTGGTCATATCCTCTCTGGATTATGCATACTCGAATGCCATTACATGAACGTACAGAATGTTAACACCACCACCATGAGGAAGTTCTACATGAAGAATAACTTTAGACTTTTCACAGTAGTCGTATTTCTACTCTGCATACATTGTAATGACATCTTCCCGCAACGTTTTCTTTTGTCAGTACAAATTTCAAATCTGTATAAGCCAGTATCTATATGTTTAGGAAAACGGTTGCCAGTTAGTCAAATATGTCGCTGTAACAAAATATTTACATACAATATCATACTTTCCTTTATAATCACTAGTACTTGTCTGCTGGCATTTCTTATAATACAAATAATCTTATCTGGAGATATACAGTTAAACCCTGGTCCAGGAAGCTCTAGTCCACCCCAGTCCACTTGTTCATCAATATCAACTTGTTTTGATCTCGCTAAACATGTATCATTTGTTCATTATAATGTTCAGAGTGTTAGGAACAAACTTGACTTGATATATGCTGAATTTTCTGCTTTCGACTTCATAGCTCTCTCAGAACTTGGCTAAATGACGGTATTCCGTGTTCCGATCTTAACTATAGCTTTTTCCATGCTCCTGAGAGGAAGGATCGCGAGGGCGACAGTCATGACGGTGTGCTTCTATACATTAGAGATAGCATTGCCTATACACGTAGATTCGATCTTGAATTGCCGGGTGTAGAATGTATATGGATTGAACTTTGCCTTCATACCAAACACATTTTATTTAGTGTATACTACAGACCACCGAGTCCGCCTCCGTGGTCGAGTGGTTAAGGTCGCTGACTTGTATACCACTGTAACCTATCATCACTGATGGTCACGGGTTCGAGCCCCGCTCAGGCCGTGTCTCATTTATATGAAAAAGTTGGCAGTTTCTTACGGAGGTTGGTGAACCAAGTACTGGTTAACCGCTGGAGCCTGCCCAGGAAAGGTGTTGTTAGGTCAACTGCCCGCCGGCGATATAGCCCAAAATGGTGCTGATGCAGGCGTAAAACCCGAAATATAACAACTATATATATATATAACAGACCACCGAATACTGATGCACAGTCGCATAACACAATCGTAGATACTATCCAACTAGCAGTTGATTCTGGAATTAGAGACGTAATTGTAACCGGTGACTTTAATATAAATCTCTTGAACCAACAATCTGTTAAGAAAATGTCTTCTATTTGTGAACAATTTTCCCTTACTCAGTGCATCACAGAACCTACACATTTTACAGAATCGTCATCATCGCTTATTGATGTCATTCTTACTTCTTCGGAAGAGCTTATATTTGATTCAGGAGTAGGGGATCCATTCTTACAAGATGTCCGCTTTAACTGTCCTGTTATTGGTCTTCTCAATCTCAAAAAGGGAAAAATACAGTCTTATAAAAGACACATTTGGCTGTACGATAAAGGAAATTACGAACTTCTCAGGGAACAAATATCAAATGTTAACTGGAACGACCTCAAGCATGTAGATATAAATAAATATACTAAAAATGTAACTGATATGATTATTAGTATTTCAAAGAATTGGGTACCAAATAAGGAGGTTTTAATTGGACTGGACAAGGCGACCCACCATGGCTTACTACATACATTCGCAAAATTATTCGACAACGCAAACGATTATACCGAAAGGCAAAACATACTAATAGAGAATGTGATTGGGTAAATTGTAAACAGCTGAGAAACAAAGTAACAACACATATCAGAAGTGCGAAACAAAACCACACAGATAAACTTGCTGACAAAATAAAATGAGAAGCACGGTCATCAAAAGGCTGGTGGACTTGTATTAAATCTTTCATAACACCATCTAGGTCTAGTAGCATACCACCTTTACAACATAATAGCGAAGTGATATCCGATGCATCTGAAAAGGCTAATATATTTAATGATTATTTTCGGGATCAAACAATCTTAGATGAGACCAATGCAAGCAACCTCCCCGAATTAGAACCGCTTCACTTTCCTCCTCTTGATTCTATAGTTATATCACCTGATGAGGTTAAAGATATTATAAAGACACTGACTATGGGAAAGGCATCCGGAACAGACTCAATAAACAATCGACTTCTTCTGGAAATCGCAGACGAGGTTTCACTATCGCTTTCTGATCTCTTCAATACATCACTATCAACATGTACGTATCCCGAAGCGTGGACAATAGCTCATGTATGTCCTATATTTAAGGCAGGTGATCGTTCTCTCGTTTGTAATTATCGACCCATTTCTCTTATTGATACCATAGGAAAGGTCTTTGAGAAAATTATGTTTAGACATGATTTTAACCACCTCCACGAAAATAATTTATTGACACCTATGCAATCTGGTTTTGTTCCAGGCGATTCTTGTGTGAATCAACTAACGTTCATTACAACAATTTCAGTCAAGCCATAGACTCTGGAAAAGAAGTACGAGCGATATGTTGTGACATAAGCAAAGCTTTTGACCGTGTATGGCATGTTGGTCTATTACATAAACTTAAAGAGCTTGGTATAACTGGTTCTGTCCACAAATGGTTCTCTTCGTATTTATTCAATAGAAAACACCGTGTAGTTATTTCTGGTCACAAATCAGAGTGGAATCACATAGCTGCTGGTGTTCCACAGGGATCCATCTTAGGTCCATTGCTATTTATTATATATATCAATGACATTGTAAAAAATATTGCTGCTACTATCCAACTATTTGCCGATGATACTAGTCTCTATATTGTCGTTGATAACCCCAACTCAGCCGCTGCTACTCTCCAGTCCGATCTTAATACTATATCTAATTGGGCCCAGCAATGGCTTGTTAAATTTAATCCGTCCAAAACAAAGGCTCTGATAATATCTAGAAAGCGTAATGAGCCGTATCACCCACCTCTATTTATGGAAAATCAATCAATCGATGAAGTATCAAATCAAAAGCATTTAGGCCTTCACTTTTCTAATGATCTAAATTGGAAACATCACATGGACTATATGTCTACTAAAGCCTATCAGAGAATCAATATCCTTCGTAAATTAAAATTTACACTAGATTGCGTTCTTTAGAATGTGTGTATACCTCATTCATACGTCCGCTCCTAGAGTATGGGGATGTTATTTTTGATAACATGTCTATTTTAGCTAAAGACGAAATTGAAAAAATTCAACAAGAAGCAGCAAGAATAGTTACTGGCACCACGAAACTTGTGTCCATAAACAAACTAATGGCTGAAGTTGGTTGGGAAACACTTGATAAAAGAAGATTAAAACATAAATTGACTCTTTTTTACAAGATAAAAAATGGACTCACTCCAAATTATCTCTCTGCTCTTTGTCCACCCGACGTCGATACTGATAGATACAACTTAAGAAATAGAGACCGACCTCAAGTTCCTCGCTCCAGAACCAATTTATATGAAAACTCCTTTTTACCGTCGGTAGTTAGAGCGTTTAATGATTTACCGCCTCTAATTGAACATGCACCATCTCTTGCATCGTTCAAGATGCAGCTTAAAAGTGACGCCAGTCCTATCCCCGACTACTATTTTTCTGGTAATCGCAAGAGCCAAATATTACTTGCCCGATTGAGAACAAATTGTAGTTTTTTAAAAGATGATCTTTTCTCTAAAAACATAATTGATTCACCACTATGCACATGCGGCCAAACTGAGTCAACTTACCATTACTTCTACCATTACTACTATGATTTCACAACTCAGTCCAATATCTCTAAATGGTATCCTATTTGGTGATAATTCCTTGGCACCTGGATATAATGAAATAATAGTTTTAACTGTCCATAGATTCATAGAAAGGTCTAAACGTTTCTAACAATCTATATGTAAACAGAGACTGACGCGCTTGCATAATGATACAACATAAAAACTGTATGTGTTATTTCATCGCTTTCTACCCCCTCCCATTCCCCCTTTATCTAGCTAAATTTTAATACACTTATTAAATATTGTGTTCATACTACATAATACGTATATGTCTCAATCGCCTATAGTGCACACATTTATATATTTAACGGAGATAATCATAATAAGCTTTAATCTTCCGATTAAATCCATTTTCGTTTGTGTAGCTATACACTAGATATGTACTGTACAGAATGATCGAATAAATATGTTTAAACCAATTGTTTGGGAAAATTGGCGCGAAAATAATTGTTTGAGGGAAATGGCGCGGGGGGGAAATGGCGCGAATAAAATGGCCTGGGAAAAAATGGCGCGAAAAAAATGGCGCGAGATAAAGGACAATGACGTCACGTTAACAGGCAACATGGTACAGGTATATCTGATACTGTTTCCATACTTCTCTTACTGACTTACTTCCAGTTTCTTCTAAATCAATAGTTATACCATTTATTGCTTCCGAAATTCTAATATGTATTGCCATTATTTCTGCAATTAGTATCAATGTAAGGCTGATATAGGACATCATTGTCTAATTTCTTAGAATACATGACTTACAGCAAATATATGTAGTATTAATCCATTAAATGAAGCTATGCTTAAGCAAAACGTGTTTGGGGACTGCAAACAGTTAGTTCCATTATATTGTATTGAAGGCTTTACGAAAATCTAAGAACACTATGGCTCCAACTATTTCTGTTCTGAGTAATCTATTATATCTTATATATGTCTTAAATTAGACCTTATGAATCTATTTTTATATAGCCTTGTCGGTCTGTGTTAAGGATTGTGTGTATAATCTTTTGCATTCTATTTGCTAATGTCATAGGGTATTGTTGTTAATAAATACACACTCTTTGAACACATATATTCGCTTGTAATTGTTGCCCCTATGTGAAGCAGTGAGTTAAAAACGTTGTAACACCGTTAGTTAGTTTGTAACGTAGCATATGTAGTACAGTGTAGTATAGTTTTAGTTATTTCCCTTGGACCAATAGTTAAAATAAGTGACACGTACATTTGACCTGACACATGACAATAGTTAAGCACGTGCTCTTTACTAACCAATCACTGCATAACAAGACGCCATTAATTATGTGCTACAAATAATCCATATTATGTAGGAATATATATACCTTCAGGTAACTATTGCTACTGACTACCATGCCGATAACATATTATGCATGTACATTGACTGATAATCTGTTAGTTTTTGAGAAATATCGATCAGATGTAGACTTGATTTTCATTGTCTAACTTATACTACACCATCGTATATTGTATTTCTTAAATTCGTCAATGCAATTGCCGTCATTATATATGCCTGATGATATGTTATAACTTATGTGATTGTTAAGTATGTGATGTATATAAATATGAAACTGTATATATGTATATATATATTGGTTGCAGAGAGAGAAACAGCTGAACAGGCTAAAAAGTCTGGGAAAGCTTGGAGGATTGCGAGAATAAAACGCAATAGACATTTATAAAAGAGTTTCCTCTTTCTTTGTCGACCTCGACCCCCACACCCTTAGTGCTAGCCGGCGATCTGCGACACTAATACTCTTGTTGCAATGTTATAGTCGTTAAGTATTGCTATAGGACGCCAGTTTTCTAAATGTGTCACCTTTTATATAAATCAACTATAGCATTCCCCGTGTGTGTGAATTTGATAGTTCTATAGCAGAAACTATTCATTTAAAACTTGTGTTACTAATTTAAAATAACCAATATTATTCCACAAATAATTATAAAATTCGCAGGTTAGGCCATAATCCTGGACATATGTTTGGTTTCATACTTTAAATGTCAATATATTTCACTACACAACCAACTGTCCAACTTATCCAATTATGTAAACATTTAATGTAGTTAAAAGTGCCCCAACCTATATGGCAGAACAACCAGGTGATCGTAAAACTGTGTGTGTATTTGGGAAAAGTGAGGTTCTATTTCGTTCTGTTTCTTCATTGCGATTAACCATGTTGCTACTATTGCGAATTATGGCTGGTTGCATCTATGATTGTATGTAATAAAATACCTTTAAACGTTGACAGAGAAATTAGTGATAATTTAAATATCTTCTCTATATTTAAACTAATAAAAATCCACTATACGATTAGGGTTTTTTCATTAATTGAATAATGGTGAACAAGCCTATTATCCTTCCTATCCTATGTGCATTTGAACATGGTTGCACAGAAGCACATAGCATGTGTACTCTGTGGGTTTCTTGTGGGAATAAGATATATTTATAATTTAAGAAATAACATACCACAACCACCATACACTAATAACAAACCAAGCCTGACACTCTCACATGAAAAACATGAAACACTCACTTTATGACTTGTGACCATATGTTAGAAAATGATATATGTTTTCTTTTCAGGATAGACGTGTATTTAGACTTCTAGAACTGCATGAATGCAAGCCAGCATTTAATATATAATTCGTGAGACTAGGCCGAGGTGAAAGCGGTAGCATGGAACATACCAACAACATATCCAATAACATCTCAACTGCTGACAATTATGACTCTGTACCATTGTTCATAGATAATCGCAGCATGGCAACTAAATGTTGTTTTGTATTAATAGCATATGTGTCAATAATATCTAGCTCATCGACAATATCTGTCATGACTCGAACCAAGAAAGTTCCGTTCGCTACAAAGTTTTTATCAAAGAATTTGCTTACATTTGACCTTCTGTTCATAGTGATATTGACAATTAGACAATTTATAACAGACCCAATCGTTAACAGCGTCATTCACAAAGTAGGAACATTGCTCCTACAGTTAGCGCTTCTCACAGTCATTCTGATGGCTGTGGAGCGGTATATTCTGATCGTGAAACCAATGATGTATATGAAATATGTTACCAACATGAGGATACGACTAATCGTTGTGTCCATATGGATAACTGAAGGTAGTTTATGGATTTTTGTGCGATTTGGCGTATGTTACCTTAAGCATCCGGTTGTTGATGTATTTATAAAACTCAATGACAGTTGTAGAGGAATTGTATTTGGGTTGTATTACAGCTTTCTCGTTGTCGTACTTGCAATTTCTTGTACGTGCTATTGGAAGATATTCAAAGTTATTCAATCAATAGTGAAACATGATAGCAACACATCTGTGATAAATAGAGTTAAAGTGATCAGAAGTTTCAGCTCCACCTCGATAGCATTTGTGCACATGGCTGTAAACGTATGTACCATTATAGCATATATTGTCATATTATGTATAAAGCTAGTTGGTATTTTACATCAGACAGACGCACGAGCCTCAATTGAAATTGTGATTATATGTAACTGCCTCGTGGATCCTTTTCTCTATGTTCTGTGGTTCAAGGAATGTAGGTTAGAAATGGCAAAAGTAATTGCCCTTGTATTCAAAGGGTATCAACACAGAGTAGAAGAGATGCGAATTGATGTCTACAATATTGTAACAACAGACTGCAAACCAAGGTTCCATGACGTCGAGGACCAACGAATATAGTATACATGTAGTATATTGTCATGAAACTGTGGGAATTTAGTATGTTGCGTGGCTAATATGTGGATGCAATGCTATGAATCTGTAATAATTGACTGTAAGAATTAGTGATCTGTGTAAATTATGCTTGGAGAGTTTGAGTTTGAATATCTGAATTATCATGTTCTCATATACCGTATTCTAGCATATGGTGTCCAATCCAGACCTACCATTTGTATATAATAATATGACATAATGTATGTTTATCAATGTTCCGCTATAATGAGATATGAGCATATTAAAACCGTACATTAACATTATTTTTGAGAAACAAAACTCGCTTATTATCCCCATAAATGGTGTACATATTTTATGGAATGTAGAAAATGTATTACATTTCAGGTTGGTCTAGCGTCATATGTTCTATAGATTTTATTATATGGATGTGATTTTCCAAGTTGTCCGGGAGCAAATCTAGTATTAATATCTAAGTCTAATTGAGTGTTTGTTCGTTTATTTGGGTTTGAAGTCGCACAATCTTGTTCAACTTAAATCATATGGCGACTCACCAACTATTATTGGTGGAGGAAGACCTATTGTAAGAACGGACGGACACCCATGTAGAACCACCGATCTTCCACAGCCAGCTGGATAGCTCCTCACTTGAAATCATTTAACAGCACAGTGGGATTCGAATCTGCAGCGGTGAGAGACAAGTGATTTGAAGTCAACGAATTGCAACAAAATAGGTATGGTGTGGAGAGATTACAATAATGTATATTTTCAGCGAATATAGGATTTTGATTGTAGAGTATGTCTTGGTGGGTATATTTGTGTGTGTGTTTTTTTGGAGTTATAATGTCGCACTAACAGCTTAGGTCATATGGTGACTCTCCAGCTATTATTGGTGGAGGAAGACGCCGGGTGCCCCTCCGAGCATTATGTCGGAACCGCCGACCTACCGCAAGACATCTGGATAGCTTCCTCACTTGAAAGAATTCGACATCCCAGTGGAATTCGAATCTGCAGCGACGAGGGGCAAGTGATTTAAATTCAACATCTTAATGGTGAGGTGACTATTAGCTTATATGACCACTATTTTAAGGGGGAACCTTATCCGGTCAGCTAACACATAGACTAATAAACAATAAATAACCTAATAAAATACCTTGGCGTGGATATCTCAAATAACATGTCGTGGGACACTCACATAAAAAGGTCAAGTAAGAAAGCAAACCAAACATTAGGATTTCTACGTAGAAACCTCCAGGTCAAATCCGAACCCCTTAAGTCCATGGCTTACCAGACACTAGTGAGACCCCAGCTTGAATATGGCTCCGAGATCTGGTCGCCCCATACCCAGACATTGATATACCAAATTGAAGGTGTCCAGCGATGAGCAGCCCGTAGTACCTCTAGTGTTACAGACATGCTACATTCCCTAAATCTACGCAGACTATATCAACGGCGTATTGACAATAGGTAATCCCTTATGTATAAAATGCATAATGATCGTGTTGCTATTCCCATTGAAAATTACCTAGTTCCTCTCTCCCGTCCTGCTCGCCATTGCCATTCCTTAAGCTATAGGTTAATTACAGCAACTACTACAAGTTTTCCTTTTTTCCAAGAACAATCTAAAATTGGAACCATCTCCCTCCTGATATTGTCCATCTCCCTACCATAGAGCAATTCAATACGACAGTTTGCCATATTGATCATGTCATTCCCTAGTTGTTCTGCACAGCTGCGTGTAAACTCTTACCACAACTTATTTTTCATTACTTTCTTATAATTATGCTTTTAACTACTCATACTTTTAACTTCTTTGCGGTTCTTGACCCGCAACATGTTTACATCCCCCCGAAGGGTTCGACATTAAAGGAAGATGGATGGATGGATGGATGGATGGATGGATGGATGGATGGATGGATGGATGGATGGATGGATGGATGGATGGATGGATGGATGGATGGATGGATGGATGGATGGATGGATGGATGGATGGATGGGATGGATGGGATGGATGGATGGGATGGATGGGATGGATGGGATGGATGGATGGATGGGATGGATGGAGGATGATGATGGATGGATGGATGGATGGAAGGGATGGATGGATATGATGGTGGATGGAGGATGGATGGATGGATGGATGGATGGATGGAGGGATGGATGGGATGTGGATGGATGGTATGGATGGTGGATGGAGGATGGATGGATGGATGATGGATGGATGGATGGATGGATGGATATATGGATGGATGGATGGATGGATAGATATATAGATGGATGGATGCTGTATGGATGGATAGATATATAGATAGATGGATAGATGGATGGATAGATAGATAGATAGATGGATGGATGGATGTATGGATGGATGGATAGATAGATATATATATAGATGGATGCTGGATGGATAGATAGATATATGGATGGATGGATGGATGGATGTATGTATGGATGGATGGATGATGGATGGATGGATGGTGGGATGAGCGGAGGTGGATGGATGAATGGATGGAGTGGGTGGATGGATGGATGGAGGATGGATGGATGGATGGATGGATGGAGTGGATGGATGGAGGATGGATGGATGGATGGATGATGGATGGATGGATGGATGGATGGATGGATGGATGGATGGATGATGGATGGATGGATGGATGGATGGATGGATGGATGGATGGATGGTGATGGATGGATGGATGGATGGATGGATGGATGATGGATGATGGTGGATGGATGGATGGATGGATGGATGGATGATGGATGGATGGATGGATGGATGGATGGATGGATGGATGGATGGATGGATGGATGGATGGATGATGGATGGATGGATGGATGGATGAGGATGGATGGATGGATGGATGGAGGATGGATGGATGGATGGATGGAGGATGGATGGATGGATGGATGGATGGGGATGGATGGATGGATGGATGATGGATGGATGGATGGATGGATGGATGGATGGATGGATGGATGGATGGATGGATGGATGGATGGATGGATGGATGGATGGATGGAGTCTAACCGTTGTTGTGGTATTTAGTGCCATTTGACCCTACATTTAGATCTTTTACCGGCTTTAGCCTCAAACGGATAATTAACAGGAAATTTATTTTACAATTTAGCGGAGATGGGTGGATGGATGGATGGTGAAGCTGACCGGATAAGTTCGGAGAAATCCAAGATGGCGTCCAAAAGAACTATAAATGGTCCAGAAGTTTACATTTTGTTATTGTATTTCATTGCTTGTGTATTCATGTGTAAGAATATACATTGTCAATTGGATTGTATACCATTTTTCAAAGAAATTATTGTAACATTTAAGACAATTATGCAAATTTACCGATTAAAGTGGTCAACTTTAAGGGTTAGGGTGGTATTTTAAATTTTAGTTCCGAGAATTTGATGTACATCATGTGTAAGTATATTTAAAATGAAAATGTAGATCAAAACTAATTGAAATAATGGCTTCTTGGCGGAAAACAGATGAAAACTATGAATATATAAGCTTTTATAAGTGGGTGTGGTAATTTAATATGCATATTAGCTGTTTTTACAGTTTATTAACACCATATTTTTGTTGATATATTATTTGTACATTAAATTAATTACTTATTTATGTTGGGCATGTAATATGTGACATTCAAAATGGGTAAAAATCCAAGATGGCATCCAAATGTATATATAGCTTACAATATACAACTTTATTTACGTGAAGTCGCATCGCCTACTTTGCTCTTTGCTCGCTATTCAGTACCGAAAAGGCCCGGAACAGTAATGCTGTTGTTTTCGAAGGGGTGATGGATCATTGACTAAGTGTAGTGTTCACCCAGGCCAAGATGGAAAGTCATACTTGATGTTTTTAAGCAGCTATTATACCAAGCTACATACATATACCCGGTTTTGTGGGGTCACATCGCCTACGTTGCTCACTATTCAGTACCAAAAAGGCCAGGAACCGTAATTATGTGGTTTTCAAAGGGGTCGTCGTCAGTTGACTAAGTGTAGGGTCCACCCAGGCCAAGCTGGAGAGTCATACTTGGTGTTTTAAGCAGCTATTATACCAGGCTACATACGTATACCCGGTATTATGGGGTCACATCGCCTACTTTGCTCGCTAGTCAGTACCAAAGATGCAGGGAACAGTAATGCTGTGGTATTCGAAGGGGTGGTCGTGAGTTGACTAAGTGTAGGGTGCACCCAGGCCAAGGTGGAGAGTCATACTTGGTGTTTATAAGCAGCTATGATACCAGGCTACATACGTATACCCGATCTTATGGGGTCATATCGCCTACTTTGCTCGCTATTCAGTACCAAAGAGGCCCGGAATCGTAATTATGTGGTTTTCGAAGGGATGATGGTCCGTTGACCAAGCTTAGCGTACACAGGTCAAGATAGAGAGTCATACGGTGTGTTTCTAAGCAGCTATTAAACCAGACTATATACTTATACTCTGGTGGGTTTACATCTTCTTCTTTGCTCGCTACTCAGTACCAACGAGGCCCGTGCCCGTATTTGGTGTTGCTAAGTAGCTATTACACCAGTCTGCATATACATACCAGTGTTATGGGGTCGCATCGCCTAGTTTGCTAGCTACCCAGTACCAAAGAGATCCATTAGCATTGTATGCCATTTTTTCCTATTGTGCTAACCGATTGGTATTGTAGAGTGTCACATATTTTGTGTTCTTTTATAGCTATTGTACAATGCTATGTACCTATACCCATATAGGGTTGTTTCATACCCGGATCTTTTGTCGAATAATGATTGTCATAATAATGCAAAATTACAAGGGGAGTTAATTATTTTCAAGGTAGTGTTAGTGTTGCTTGAAATATTTAATGTTTGCTGCAAATGAGGGCTCACTAATGAGGGCTGACTTGGGCTTACTTCATTAGTGAGCCCTCATTTGCAGCAAACATTAAATATTTCCAGCAAACACTAATTATACAAGCAACCACTAACTTGAAAATAATTAACTCCCCTTGTAATTTTTCATTATTATGACAATCTTAGTATAAAACAACGAAATTACAGACAATAGCATTAGCGAATATCTAGCCAGCTTGGCAATGATACTCTATATAATTGAGAATAGTTACATAGCGTTGTGTAATACCTATAAAAGAACACCACATATGACACTCTACAATGCTGGGCGGACGCTGCAATTAGTTAATGGGTCAGCACCATAAGATATAAAGGCATAAATATGCGAAGGGATTTCTTTGTTACTGGGTAGCTAGCAAGCTAGGCGATGCGACCCCATAACACTGGAATGCATATGCAGACTGGTGAAATAGCTGTTTAGCAACACCAAGTACGGGCCTGGGCCTCGTTGATACTGAGTAGCGAGCAAATTAGGTGATGTGAGCCAACCAGAGTATGTATACGTATGTAGTCTGGTATAACACTCCAAAACGATCATAAGAGATTAGAAGAGTGGGAGATGGAGTGGGACATGGAATTTAACTCCTCCAAATGTCAAGTTATCCACGTCACCAGAAGGAAACATCCTATTCCCAGTAAATATAAACTCCATGGAGTCCTACTTGAGTCGGTCACCTCAGCCAAATACCTTGGCGTGGATATCTCAAATAACCTGTCGTGGGACACTCACATAAAAAGGTCAACAAAGAAAGCAAACCAAACATTAGGATTTCTACGTAGAAACCTCCAGGTCAAATCTGAACCCCTTAAGTCCATGGCTTATCAGACACTAGTGAGATCCCAGCTTGAATATGGCTCCGAGATCTGGTCGCCCCATATCCAAACATTGATATACCAAATTGAAGGTGTCCAGCGAAGAGCAGCCCGTTGGATAAAGGCTGACTTCTATCGTACCTCTAGTGTTACAGACATGCTACATTCCATAAATCTATGCAGACTAGATCAACGGCGTATTGACAATAGGTTATCCCTTATGTATAACATTCATAATGATAGTGTTGCTATTCCCCTTGAAAATTACCTAGTTCCCCTCTCCCGTCCTGCTCGCCATTGCCATTCCTTAAGCTATAGGTTAATTACAGCAACTACAGACTACTACAAGTTTTCCTTTTTTCCTAGAACAATCTACCATTGGAACCATCTCCCTCCTGACCTTGTCCACCTCCCTACCATAGAGCAATTCAATACGACAGTTTGCCATATTGATCATGCCAGTCCCTAGTTGTTCTGCGCAGCTGCTTTTAAACTTTTACCACAACTTATTTTCATTACTTTCTTAAATTATACTTTTAACTACTCATACGTTTAACTTCTTTGCGGTTTTTGACGCGCAACATGTTTCCATAGAATGTTAGTTTTCTTTTTGTCCATTTATTGATTATTTTTTTACTTTTCTCGATTTTTTCATTCCAGTTCAATTGGATACATTCCGAACTATTAGTTCCAAAGTAGATGCCTAACGCTTTAATAGGGGTAGAATTCCATTTTATACCACCAACTTTACATGTCTTATTTTTTAAATTACCAATCCATAGTCCTTCGGTTTTGTCTTTATTTAATTTAAGTCCAGAAAAGGTTCCGTATGTATCGATTTCAGACAGAGATTGTACAACGTCTTCGCGTGAGTTAATAAATAGCGTTGTGTCGTCGGCTAATTGAGATATTTTTAACGAGTGTATAATATCGTCTATTTTAATATATATTTCAGAAATTTGGTTATTCTGTCGAATTCGAAGCGCCATAATTTCTGCCGCAATTATAAATAATAATGAGGAAATAGGACAACCCTGTCGAATGCCTCTACTAGGACAAATAACTGTCGACATCCATCCATTATCAATCATATATGTGAAACAATTGCTATATAAAACTTTTATCCATTGTATGAAGTTGTGTTTAAATCCGAAATATTTTAAAGCATTGAATAAGAAAGACCACTCAATCGTATCAAAAGCTTTACGAAAATCAAGGAACAAGATTGCTCCGTCCAGGTCAAGTAATTCCGTATAGTCGATTATGTCTTGTATTTGCTCCGTCCAGGTCAAGTAATTCCGTATAGTCGATTATGTCTTGTATTTGCTCCGTCCAGGTCAAGTAATTCCGTATAGTCGATTATGTCTTGTATTTGCTCCGTCCAGGTCAAGTAATTCCGTATAGTCGATTATGTCTTGTATTTGCTCCGTCCAGGCAATAATTCGTTAGTCGTATGTCTTGTATTTGCTCCGTCCAGGTCAAGTAATTCCGTATAGTCGATTATGTCTTGTATTTGCTCCGTCCAGGTCAAGTAATTCCGTATAGTCGATTATGTCTTGTATTTGCTCCGTCCAGGTCAAGTAATTCCGTATAGTCGATTATGTCTTGTATTTGCTCCGTCCAGGTCAAGTAATTCCGTATAGTCGATTATGTCTTGTATTTGCTCCGTCCAGGTCAAGTAATTCCGTATAGTCGATTATGTCTTGTATTTGCTCCGTCCAGGTCAAGTAATTCCGTATAGTCGATTATGTCTTGTATTTGCTCCGTCCAGGTCAAGTAATTCCGTATAGTCGATTATGTCTTGTATTTGCTCCGTCCAGGTCAAGTAATTCCGTATAGTCGATTATGTCTTGTATTTGCTCCGTCCAGGTCAAGTAATTCCGTATAGTCGAGTATGTCTTGTATTTGCTCCGTCCAGGTCAAGTAATTCCGTATAGTCGATTATGTCTTGTATTTGCTCCGTCCAGGTCAAGTAATTCCGTATAGTCGATTATGTCTTGTATTTGCTCCGTCCAGGTCAAGTAATTCCGTATAGTCGATTATGTCTTGTATTTGCTCCGTCCAGGTCAAGTAATTCCGTATAGTCGATTGTGTCTTGTATTTGCTCCGTCCAGGTCAAGTAATTCCGTATAGTCGATTATGTCTTGTATTTGCTCCGTCCAGGTCAAGTAATTCCGTATAGTCGATTATGTCTTGTATTTGCCGTAGATTGTATCCAATAAATCTATGTTTTATATATCCTTGTTGGTACATGCTTATTATTTTATGTATTACCTTTTGGAGACGATTAGGTAGAACTCGTGCAGCAATGTTATAATCAACGTTTAATAATGTAATCGGCCGCCAGTTTTCTAAGTTATATGGATCTCCTTTTTTATATAGTAACGATAAAACACCTGTTCTTTGTGAAACAGTGAGTTTTGAATTACCGAATTCACAATTTAACGCATCTATTAATGGTTGACCTATAATACTCCAGAATTTGTTGTAGAATTCATTTGTTAGCCCATCGAGACCATGGCTTTTATTTGACTTCATAGATGTAACTGCAATTTCGCATTCGGATGCCGTTAATAAACCTTCACAAATATTTGATTCAGTTTCATTTAACTTATTTTCTGATTGAGTGTTAGTAATGTAAGAGTTTATGTCATCTTCATTAATGTTATCTGCTTGGTAGAGTTTTGAGTAAAAGTTAACTTCTTCTTCCAGTATTCTATCTACACTTGTAACGGTTTTCCCATTAATTGTTAATCTTTTTAATACTTTGCGTGTTTGTCTAGAATGTTCTAGAGCTAACAAGTAGTTTGTGTTCTTTTCACCTTGTTCTATGAAGTCTATTCTTGATCTGATGTGGGCACCTTTAGCTTTATAATTTTATAATTCATTTATTTCATTCTCTAGAATTTGAATTGTATTTGCGTTTTCAATATTTTCATCGCTGTTTTCTATCAAACGTTTCAATTTATTTTCTAAAAAAGATAACCTGTTATTTCTCTCTTTTGGCCTTTCTTTTAGTGTAGATGATTGCTTTATCCTTAATTTCAGATTTTAGCAATTCCCATTTCGTTTCAGCTGAATACGTTATATTGTTGGACAGAAAGCGTCTAATTTCATTTGACATATAGTTAGCAAATAGTGCATCATTTAAATGAGTGTTATTGAATTTCCGATATCCTGGCCCTCTCTTATTATGTTTTATTATTTTGAGGGAGATTGCTTGGTGATCAGTGTATTTAATACATGCCGGTCTCATATCAGTACTGAATATATTAGGGACTATGTTATCTACTAACCAATAATCTATTCTGCTTTTTTCAATTCCATTATTTCGACGCCATGTAAATTGTGATTTAGTTGCATTTAATTCTCTCCATATATCACCTAATGTGTGACTATTAATTAGCTTTGGTAAAGATTTAACTGTTTTGTGTTTTGTACTCTTATTGTTGTCTGGCTGTCTACAAATTCTATCTAAATTTCCTAATGTTTCATTATAGTCCCCTCCGATTACCTTGAACCCTGTGACGTGTTCATCTATGATTGCATTTATTTTATTAAAAAAGATATGTCTATTATTGAAGTCGTTGTTTGCATATATATTCATGAGACTATAAGATACTTCTTCAATATCAATATTTAATAAGATATACCGACCATTTTCATCCGCAATAATTGTCTTGATATCACAAATGTTATCGAATGATTTTAAAATGAAAACAGAACAACCTCTACTTACATTATTTCCGTAAGAATTATATAGGGCCCATTTGTCGAAGTCATTTATTAAACTTTTTGAAATATCCTCTGTGAAATGAGATTATTGTGCAAAAAATATATCGACCTTCTGTTGTAGTAAATATTCATTAAGACGCATGCGTTTGCCTCTGTCACGAAGGCCTTGACAATTCAGGGATAAAACATGGAAATGCTTGGTCATTTGATATAAACCGCTAACAAAGTACAATATGTTTCAAATACGGAATTAGCGTGAGAAATACCGGTGCAAATGATATCATATGTGGTCAACGCACTATAAGAATAAACAAAAACATAATCCGCTTTCGAGGATATACGATCATACCCACAGGGATTCGGCACGTTTGGGGGTACTAGTATATATATTTAAGTACAGGGATTCTACTCTGTTGGATGTCAGATTTCGCATCGATCAGTAAAATGGCCCTATCTGAAACAATTGTGTACAAATCTGTCCAAATATAACGCCTATCCCGAGTCTTTATATTGTTCTTCAAATAAAACACAACTTTAAGCTGCATGCATGTATACTTTGCAAACAATTGCCACAGACATTGGCCATAGCAGGTCACATTTCCATACTAGGACACGGGTTCTGTCAGCAACAAAAAAATCTTTGCGTTGAAACGAGCGTTCTGATTGGATTATGATTATTCTTCCTATATAAAAAAACATCTTGTTACATTCTAATAATCCAATCAGAACGCTCATTTCAACGCTCGTTTCAACGCGAATTGCGCCGCTTTAGAAATTTTCAAAACAAATTGAAAATGCTACGAAATCTCTTTTTGACGTACATTTTTGCCGAATAAACCTACACGTTAGTGTAAACACATTTTATTGATAATGTTATTCACAGTTAAAACTCTCCCGTCGAAGATTTTTTTTTGTTGCTGACAGAACCCGTGTCCTAGTATGGAAATGTGACCTGCTATGGCTTATGTATGTGGCAATTGTTTGCAAAGTATACATGCATGCAGCTTAAAGTTGTGTTTTATTTGAAAAACAATATAAAGACTCGGGATAGGCGTTGTATTTGGACAGATTTGTACAAAATTGTTTCAGATATGGCCATTTTACTGATCGATGCGAAATCTGACATCCCACAGAGTAGAATCCCTGTACTTAAATATATATACTAGTACCCCAAAACGTGCCGAATCCCTGTGATCATACCATGTACCGTTATTTTGCTCACTGGTCAATACATGTAGGTCAATGATGAGCCCCCAATTAACATACATGATTATTTAGATAAGTCTCAATTTTTAACAATAATTATGTAACAATTAAACATATTTACATATACATCAGTCTTTCAGAAGTGTTCCGCACAAAATGTACTACTATATATATATACATTCTGTATATCGTATCATATAATTATATTTATGATTCTTAAATACGTTAGCGTCTCGGACATATATACCATATCACTAAGTAATAAATATGTTAACCAATAAATGTTATTCGATGATACGCTGTTGAGTAGCATAGAGAAGTAATATTCTGGAAGTCTACATTTTTTAACAATATGTAGCAAGTGCCCATGTATACATATTATATACATTTTATACGCTCCATACCTAAGTATTCCAGAAATACCATATAACGTGTATTGTCATTACAGGTTGTATACATACGCCTTTTATTCATTGTGTCATATAATTATTTTTTATTATTAGTTATGTCAAGTAGTGAAGCTATTTACTAATAAATATAGGTCAGTGATAAGTCTTTCTCGTGACATGATAAAGTTGATGTGCATAATAATACAATAGTGTTGTACTAAATGAACAAGCGGATTTAGCAACATTCTAACAAATACAATATCCTCGGATTCAACTAGCATATAAACAGGTTGCATACTTTCATGTACACCTTTTTAATACTTTGTTAGATATGTTCCTCTCCTTTCTGTGGAGATTTAGAGCAAATCGCAAATTCTGGTTCAAAGACCATTCGGTCCAGTGTTATATGTATTGTGTGATGGAATTACTTCGCTGCGTCAGTATTGCGCAACTTCTTAATGTTGTCATGCATCACTTCCACCGTTTGTTTGGTGTATCTATTCCGCTATGATTGACGAAACTTTCAATGGATGCTTGCCCCATAATTTGGTCTGATTTTCTCGGATTTCTCCGATGAGCACGTTTTGACGATTTGATCTGAGGCATAGCATGGAGTTTGGTAGACCATTCTTTATCAATTGGTTTATCATTGATATTGCCATCTGTTACCTGAGGTCCTCGGGCGCCTTCCTTGTCGTTACTAGATGAGAGTAGATCATCTTCTGGGGCTTCAGAGGTCTCCGGAGGGGACTCAAAATCAGTGTCTGACATACCGTTGTCAATCTCGTTATCGCCCTTTTTGTGTCCATATTGACCACATTGGATACATTTCCAGTCATTTTGGCAGTACGATACATGGTGTTCTGTGTCAAGGCATTTTGAGCATTTCACAGTTTTAATTATTTGGTTCCTGTGTATTACCTTAGCTTTGAACTGGCCAAAAGTCATAAAATCTGTTTAGTGGAGTTTTCAGTGTTGACTCTTTTATTACGATCAAACGATCACCGGTTTCGCAATTCTTTAGTTTATTGTTTATTCGTAGCTTCTCTCGTGTCGCGGAAATAACATCTAGGCCTTTCAGGATGAATACCCGTGTTATGATCCCATCGTCCGCTGAAAGTGGTATATCTTGTACACGAACACGAACAGTGTTCTCGCCATCAAATCTAAACGGGTTTGTACTCAATATTGGGAGGGTCCTTCCACTTAGGGTTACCCCTTTCGTAATTAGGGCAACTTTATCATCAATGTATATTCTCCACATACCTCGAACCTTTTGAAGGCCCGTAATATTGGTTGCATCTATTGTTTCAGATAAACTTTTATAAAGTTCTTCATGTTTTAACCACATGTGTGGCGTCGGTTTCACTGATCCAAACAGTTCGTTTTCTCTGAAGAATGCGAGAGGGACGCCATTTTGTTTTTCAGATAGTGACCTTTCACTTACTTGTGTCTCTGTATTTACAACTGTTTCGTCCATATATATTTTTTTATCCGTTCTATTTTATGTATACTTATATAGCTTTTATCCATACAAAGAAACTTGCACGATAGTCCTATATTTATATTTTTATAAACAGTTTTATCTCGACTCAAGAAAAACACTACCGTAGCTTGTGTTGCTTGTGTCACCTTTATGATTCTCTTGTCTTGTGGGGTCACATCGCCTACTTTGCTCGCTATTCAGTACCAAAGAGGCCCGGAACCGTAATGCTGTGGTTTTCGAAGGGGTTGTAGTCAGTTGACTATGTGTAGGGTCCACCCAGGCCAAGATGGAGAGGCATACTTGGTGTCCCTTAGCAGCTATGATACCAGGCTACATACATATACCCGGTCTTATGGGGTCACATCGCCTACTTTGCTCGCTATTCAGTACCAATGTGGCCCGGAACCGTAATTCTGTGATTTTCGAAGGGGTGGTCGTCAGTTGACTACGTGTAGGGTCCACCCAGGCCAAGATGGAGAGGCATACTTGGTGTCACTTAGCAGCTATGATACCCGGCTACATAGGTATACCAGGTATTATGGGTCACATCGCCTACTTTGCTCGCTATTCAGTACCAAAGAGGCCCGGAACCGTAATTCTGTGGTTTTCGAAGGGGTGGTCTCAGTTGACTACGTGTACGGTCCACCCAGGCCAAGATGGAAAGGCACACTTGGTGTCAATTAGCAGCTATGATACCAGGCTACATACGTATACCCAGTCTTATGGGGTCACATCGCCTACTTTGCTCGCTATTCAGTACCAAAGAGCCCGGAACATAATTCTGTGGTTTTCGAAGGTGTGGTCGTCAGTTGACTAAGTGTAGGTCCACCCAGGCCAAGAGGGAGAGTCATACTTGGTGTCAATGAGCCACTATGATACCAGGCTACATACGTATACCCGGTCTTATGGGGTCACATCGCCTACTTTGCTCGCTATTCAGTACCAAAGAGGCCCGGAACCGTAATTCTGTTGTTTTCGAAGGAGTATTCGTCAGTTGACTAAGTGTAGCGTCAACCCAGGCCAAGATGGAGATGCATACTTGGTGTCACTTAGCAGCTATGATACCAGGCTACATAGGTATACCCGGTCTTATGGGGTCACATCGCCTATTTTGCTCGCTATTCAGTACCAAAGAGGCCCGGAACCGTAATTCTGTGGTTTTCGAAGGGGTGGTCGTCATTTGACTACGTGTACGGTTCACCCAGGCCAAGATGGAGAGGCATACTTGGTGTCAATTAGCAGCTATGATACCAGGCTACATACGT
Source organism: Archivesica marissinica (assembly GCA_014843695.1). Taxonomy (NCBI): domain Eukaryota; kingdom Metazoa; phylum Mollusca; class Bivalvia; order Venerida; family Vesicomyidae; genus Archivesica; species Archivesica marissinica. Next base: position 14,611,218 of record CM026404.1, on the reverse strand, counting down.
ATACCCGGTCTTATGGGGTCACATCGCCTACTTTGCTCGCTATTCAGTACCAAAGAGGCCCGGAACCGTAATTCTGTGGTTTTCGAAGGGGTGGTCGTCAGTTGACTACGTGTAGGGTCCACCCAGGCCAAGATGGAGAGGCATACTTGGTGTCACTTAGCAGCTATGATACCAGGCTACATACATATACCTGGTCTTATGGGGTCACATCGCCTACTTTGCTCGCTATTCAGTACCAAAGAGGCCCGGAACAGTAATTCTGTGGTTTTCGAAGGAGTGGTCGTCAGTTGACTAAGTGTAGGGTCCACCCAGGCCAAGATGGAGAGGCATACTTGGTGTCCCTTAGCAGCTATGATACCAGGCTACATAAGTATACCCGGCCTTATGGGGTCACATCGCCAACTTTGCTCGCTATTCAGTACCAAATAGGCCCGGAACAGTCATTATGTGGTTTTCGAATGGGTGGTCGTCAGTTAACTAAGTGTAGGGTCAACCCAGGCCAAGATGGAGAGGCATACTTGGTGTCACTTAGCAGCTATGATACCAGGCTACATACATATACCCGGTCTTATGGGATCTCATCGCCTACTTTGCTCGCTATTCAGTACCAATGTGGCCCGGAACCGTAATTCTGTGATTTTCGAAGGGGTGGTCGTCAGTTGACTACGTGTAGGGTCCACCCAGGCCAAGATGGAGAGGCATACTTGGTGTCACTTAGCAGCTATGATACCCGGCTACATAGGTATACCAGGTATTATGGGGTCACATCGCCTACTTTGCTCGCTATTCAGTACCAAAGAGGCCCGGAACCGTAATGCTGTGGTTTTCGAAGGAGTGGTCGTCAGTTGACTACGTGTACGGTCCACCCAGGCCAAGATGGAAAGGCACACTTGGTGTCAATTAGCAGCTATGATACCAGGCTACATACGTATACCCAGTCTTATGGGGTCACATCGCCTACTTTGCTCGCTATTCAGTACCAAAGAGGCCCGGAACAGTAATTCTGTGGTTTTCGAAGGGGTGGTCGTCAGTTGACTACGTGTAGGGTCCACCCAGGCCAAGATGGAGAGGCATACTTGGTGTCACTTAGCAGCTATGATACCAGGCTACATAGGTATACCAGGTCTTATGGGGTCACATTGCCTACTTTGCTCGCTATTCAGTACCAAAGAGGCCCGGAATCGTAATTATGTGGTTTTCGAAAGGGTGGTCGTCAGTTGACTACGTGTAGGGTCCACCTAGGCCAATATGGGGAGGCATATTTGTGTCATTTAGCAGCTATGATACCAGGCTACATAGGTATACCCGGTCTTATGGGGTCACATCGCCTACTTTGCTCGCTATTCAGTACCAACGAGGCCCGGAACCGTAATTCTGTGGTTTTCGAAGGGGTGGTCCTCAGTTGACTAAGTGTAGGGTCCACCCAGGCCAAGATGGAGAGGCATACTTGGTGTCACTTTGCAGCTATGATACCAGGCTACATAGGTATACCCGGTCTTGTGGGGTCACATCGCCTACTTTGCTCGCTATTCAGTACCAAAGAGGCCCGGAACCGTAATTCTGTGGTTTTAGAAGGGGTGGTCGTCAGTTGACTAAGTGTAGGGTCCACCCAGGCCAAGATGGAGAGGCATACTTGGTGTCTCTTAGCAGTTATGATACCAGGCTGCATGCGTATACCCGGTCTTATCGGGTCACATCGCCTACTTTGCTCGCTATTAGGTACGAAAGAGGCCCGGAACCGTAAAGCTGTGGTTTTAGAAGGGGTGGTCCTCAATTAGACTAAGTGTAGGGTCCACCCAGGCCAATATGGAGAGGCATACCTGGTGTCCCTTAGCAGCTATGATACCAGGCTACGTAGGTATTGCCGGCGTTATGGTGTCACATCGCCTACTTTGCTCGCTATTCAGTACCAATAGGCCCGGAACAGTCATTATGTGGTTTTCGAATGGTGGTCGTCAGTTAACTACGTGTAGGGTCCACCCAGGCCAAGATGGAGGCATACTTGGTGTCACTTAGCAGCTATTACCAGGCTACATACTTATACCCGGTCTTATGGTGTCACATCGCCTACTTTGCTCGCTATTCAGTACCAATGTGGCCCGGAACCGTAATTCTGTGGTTTTCGAAGGGGTGGTCGTCAGTTGACTACGTGTAGGGTCCACCCAGGCCAAGATGGAGAGGCATACTTGGTGTCACTTAGCAGCTATGATAACCGGCTACATAGATATACCAGGTATTATGGGGTCACATCGCCTACTTTGCTCGCTATTCAGTACCAAAGAGGCCCGGAACCGTAATGCTGTGGTTTTCGAGTGGGTTGTAGTCAGTTGACTACGTGTAGGGTCCACCCAGGCCAAGATGGAGAGGCATACTTGGTGTCACGTAGCAGCTATGATACCAGGCTACATACATATACCCGGTCTTATGGGGTCACATCGCCTACTTTGCTCGCTATTCAGTACCAATGTGGCCCGGAACCGTAATTCTGTGGTTTTCGAAGGGGTGGTCGTCAGTTGACTACGTGTAGGGTCCACCCAGGCCAAGATGGAGAGGCATACTTGGTGTCACTTAGCAGCTATGATACCAGGCTACATAGGTATACCAGGACGTATCGGGTCACATTGCCTACTTTGCTCGCTATTCAGTACCAAAGAGCCCCGGAACCGTAATTCTGTGGTTTTCGAAGGGGTGGTCGTCAGTTGACTACGTGTAGGGTCCACCTAGGCCAAGATGGGGAGGCATATTTGTGTCATTTAGCAGCTATGATACCAGGCTACATAGGTATACCCGGTCTTATGGGGTCACATCGCCTACTTTGCTCGCTATTCAGTACCAAAGAGGCCCGGAACCGTAATTATGTGGTTTTCGAAGGAGTGGGCGTCAGTTGACTACGTGTACGGTCCACCCAGGCCAAGATGGAGAGGCATACTTGGTGTCATTTAGCAGCTATGATACCAGGCTACATAGGTATACCCGGTCGTATGGGGTCACATCGCCAACTTTGCTCGCTATTCAGTACCAAATAGGCCCGGAACCGTCATTATGTGGTTTTCGAATGGGTGGTCGTCAGTTAACTAAGTGTAGGGTCAACCCAGGCCAAGATGGAGAGGCATACTTGGTGTCACTTAGCAGCTATGATACCAGGCTACATGAATATACCCGGTATTATGGGGTCACATCGCCTACTTTGCTCGCTATTCAGTACCAAAGAGGCCCGCACCCGTAATTATGTGGTTTTCGAAGGGGTGGTCGTCAGTTGACTACGTGTAGGGTCCACCCAGGCCAAGATGGAGAGGCATACTTGGTGTCACTTAGCAGCTATGATACCAGGCTACATAGGTATACCAGGACGTATGGGGTCACATTGCCTACTTTGCTCGCTATTCAGTACCAAAGAGGCCCGAACCGTAATTCTGTGGTTTTCGAAAAGGTGGTCGTCAGTTGACTACGTGTAGGGTCCACCTAGGCCAAGATGGGGAGGCATATTTGTGTCATTTAGCAGCTATGATACCAGGCTACATAGGTATACCCGGTCTTATGGGGTCCCATCGCCTACTTTGCTCGCTATTCAGTACCAAAGAGGCCCGGAACCGTAATTATGTGGTTTTCGAAGGAGTGGTCGTCAGTTGACTACGTGTACGGTCCACCCAGGCCAAGATGGAGAGGCATACTTGGTGTCATTTAGCAGCTATGATACCAGGCTACATACATATACCCGGTCTTATGGGATCTCATCGCCTACTTTGCTCGCTATTCAGTACCAATGTGGCCCGGAACCGTAATTCTGTGATTTTCGAAGGGGTGGTCGTCAGTTGACTACGTGTAGGGTCCACCCAGGCCAAGATGGAGAGGCTTACTTGGTGTCACTTAGCAGCTATGATAACCGGCTACATAGGTATATCAGGTATTATGGGGTCACATCGCCTACTTTGCTCGCTATTCAGTACCAAAGAGGCCCGGAACCGTAATGCTGTGGTTTTCGAGTGGGTTGTAGTCAGTTGACTACGTGTAGGGTCCACCCAGGCCAAGATGGAGAGGCATACTTGGTGTCACGTAGCAGCTATGATACCAGGCTACATACATATACCCGGTCTTATGGGGTCACATCGCCTACTTTGCTCGCTATTCAGTACCAATGTGGCCCGGAACCGTAATTCTGTGGTTTTCGAAGGGGTGGTCGTCAGTTGACTACGTGTAGGGTCCACCCAGGCCAAGATGGAGAGGCATACTTGGTGTCACTTAGCAGCTATGATACCAGGCTACATAGGTATACCAGGACGTATGGGGTCACATTGCCTACTTTGCTCGCTATTCAGTACCAAAGAGGCCCGGAACCGTAATTCTGTGGTTTTCGAAGGGGTGGTCGTCAGTTGACTACGTGTAGGGTCCACCTAGACCAAGATGGGGAGGCATATTTGTGTCATTTAGCAGCTATGATACCAGGCTACATAGGTATACCCGGTTTTATGGGGTCACATCGCCTACTTTGCTCGCTATTCAGTACCACAGAGGCCCGGAACCGTAATTATGTGGTTTTCGAAGGAGTGGTCGTCAGTTGACTACGTGTACGGTCCACCCAGGACAAGATGGAGAGGCATATTTGGTGTCATTTAGCAGCTATTATACCAGGCTACATAGGTATACCCGGTCTTATGGGGTCACATCGCCTACTTTGCTCGCTATTCAGTACCAAAGAGGCCCGGAACCGTAATTCTGTGGTTTTCGAAGGAGTGGTCGTCAGTTGACTACGTGTACGGTCCACCCAGGCCAAGATGGAGAGGCATACTTGGTGTCAATTAGCAGCTATGATACCAGGCTACATACGTATACCCGGCCTTATGGGGTCACATCGCCAACTTTGCTCGCTATTCAGTACCAAATAGGCCCGGAACCGTCATTATGTGGTTTTCGAATGGGTGGTCGTCAGTTAACTAAGTGTAGGGTCAACCCAGGCCAAGATGGAGAGGCATACTTGGTGTCACTTAGCAGCTATGATACCAGGCTACAAGAATATACCCGGTATTATGGGGTCACATCGCCTACTTTGCTCGCTATTCAGTACCAAAGAGGCCCGCAACCATAAATCTGTGGTTTTCGAAGGAGTGGTCGTCAGTTGACTAAGTGTAGAATCCACCCAGGCCAAGATGGAGAGGCATACTTGGTGTCACTTAGCAGCTATGATACCAGGCTACATACGTATACCCGGTCCTATGGGGTCACATCGCCTACTTTGCTCGCTATTCAGTACCAAATAGGCCCGGAACCGTAATTATGTGGTTTTCGAAGGGGTGGTCTAAGTGTAGGGTCAACCCAGGCCAAGATGGAGAGGCATACTTGGTGTCACTTAGCAGCTATGATACCAGGCTACATGAATATACCCGGTATTATGGGGTCACATCGCTTTCTTTGCTCGCTATTCAGTACCAAAGAGGTCCGGAACCGTAATTCTGTGGTTTTCGAAGGGGTGGTCGTCAGTTGACTACGTGTACGGTCCACCCAGGCCAAGATGGCGAGGCATACTTGGTGTCAATTAGCAGCTATGATACCAGGCTACATACGTATACCCGGTATTATGGGGTCACATCGCCTACTTTGCTCGCTATTCAGTACCAAATAGGCCCGCAACCGTAATTTTGTGGTTTTCGAAGGAGTGGTCGTCAGTTGACTAAGTGTAGAGTCCACCCAGGCCAAGATGGAGAGGCATACTTGGTGTCACTTAGCAGCTATGATACCAGGCTACATACATATACCCGGTCTTATGGGGTCACATCGCCTATTTTGCTCGCTATTCAGTACCAATGTGGCCCGGAACCGTAATTCTGTGGTTTTCGAAGGGGTGGTCGTCAGTTGACTACGTGTAGGGTCCACC
>CM026404.1:14560048-14604349 GCA_014843695.1 Archivesica marissinica | reverse complement strand
GAATCAATTCTGTACACAACATTTAAAGGGAAATATCCATCTAAACCTCTGAATCAATCCTGTATACAACATTTAAAGGGACATATGAATCTAAACCTCTGAATCAATCGTGTATACAACATTTAAAGGGACATATGAATCTAAACCTCTGAATCAATTCTGTATACAACATTTAAAGGGACATATCCATCTAAACCTCTGAATCAATTCTGTATACAACATTTAAAGGGACATATGAATCTAAACCTCTGAATCAATCGTGTATACAACATTTAAAGGGACATATGAATCTAAACCTCTGAATCAATTCTGTATACAACATTTAAAGGGACATATCCATCTAAACCTCTGAATCAATTCTGTATACAACATTTAAAGGGACATATGAATCTAAACCTCTGAATCAATCGTGTATACAACATTTAAAGGGACATATCCATCTAAACCTCTGAATCAATTCTGTATACAACATTTAAAGGGACATATCCATTTAAACCTCTGAATCAATTCTGTATACAACATTTAAAGGGACATATCCATCTAAACCTCTGAATCAATCGTGTATACAACATTTAAAGGGACATATCCATTTAAACCTCTGAATCAATTCTGTATACAACATTTAAAGGGACATATCCATCTAAACCTCTGAATCAATCGTGTACACAACATTTAGTGTTAGTGTAGTCTATACACCACATATCATGTTCCCGGCTGACCTCTTCACAGCATGATGAATTGGCTCTTCTCTCTCCCTCAAGGCGATGGAATGCATCAGGATTAAAGGACAACAGCGATTAAACTAATATTGTAAGAACTTGTTTTGCAATGGAGCTAAAATAAATTTGCAGAAACTGCACAATATGCACATCCCGCAACAGCTGTCCGAAGACTCAGGGATCTTCTATTTGTCTACCTCTCATGCGAGCCCAAAAGGCACATTGGCTATTTCTCGACCCGTGAACACAAACGGAAGTGATGCAGACTGTTAACCGTCTCGTCCGCTTTCATGCTGCTGTTGTGGGGTGAAGAAGTGATGAGTGTGGCCCTAAAAGACTTCCTTTCAAAAAGAAATAGTCTGGATATTATTATCAACCAACTAGATGCCGAATTACCTCTCCGATCCATGCAACATAGACAATAAGCAGCTTAGAAGATGCAGTTGCCATGATGCCATCGCGGTAGGTGACTATTGACACAGTTAGCAAACAAACATTCCAAATGAGGGCCGAAATCTCATAAGTCCCCGTAATATATATTAGGTGGGATAGACTGTTCATCCATCGACTAATAGATAATTGGCTGACATGTGTATGAAGATATGGTAGTACATTAGCCTAAATATCAATGCTACGGCAAAACCTCAATCCAATCCATAGCTCCTCCAGATATTCTGATCAACATCTTGGAAACCCTATTTAGATTGTGTCGAATGAATTAGTGTAATTTATGGAACATTATATCAAACGTGAACTAAATGTGAACGGCTGTCGGGTTAGCGCAGTGGTTAGAGCGCTCGCTTCTCACCAATGCAACCCGAGTTTGATCCTCAGACCGGGAAGTATGCAAGATGGTACGGTGGTCGCCAGATCGGACAGGTGGGTTTTCTCCGGGTATTCCGGTTTCTTCCCACACGAATGACCACATATACGCTTTCATCCGCGCCAATGAGAGTGATTAATATAAGTTGTTAAAACTTGCTTCGCAATCGTAAAATAAATAAAGTTTAACCTAAATGTGACTATAACGAGCACATGTTTGACTAAATATAACAAGTATTAAACATACTAGCGTGTGCGTCTCCTCCAGTGATAGTGAATCTAGCAGACATCAGCCCAAAACCAAGGTAACTACAAATATAATGTAACACATGTATGTATGTTCTTTTCTTCAATCCATGAATGACAGTGAAACATATGTTATGTTATGTTATATTTCGGATTTTACGCCTGCATCAGCACCATTTCGGGCTATATCGCCGGCGGGCAGTTTACTTAACAACACCTTTCCTGGACAGGCTCCAGCGGTTAACCAGTACTTGGGTGCATCAACCTCCGTAAGAAACTGCCAACTTTTTCATATAAATGAGACACGGCCTGAGCGGGGCTCAAACCTGTAGTGAAACATATGAGTAAAGATATATTCAACAAGGCAATCGCTCCTCAGGTGTCTCATCATCAGCCAAATGAATACATTTATTTTAAGCTTTCTAACGAAATATAGAAATGTTTAGTGAAATAATAAAGGGGATAATTGTTTCATATTTCACCGAATGAAGAGTGAAAGCAGAATTATCATGAGTGGCACTATCCACAAGTGATAATAATAGCATTCTATGTTCATAAGTGAAATATTATTCGATCATTCACGTACCTGTGTGCATATAACGTACCTGTGTGCATATAATGTACCTGTGTGTATATAACGTACCTGTGTGTATATAACGTACCTGTGTGTATATAACGTACCTATGTGTATATAACGTACCTGTGTGCATATAACGTACCTGTGTGTATATAACGTACCTGTGTGTATATAACATACCTGTGTGTATATAACGTACCTGTGTATATATAACGTACCTGTGTGTATATAACGTACCTGTGTGTATATAACGTACCTGTGTGTATATAACGTACCTGTGTGTATATAACGTACCTGTGTGTATATAACGTACCTGTGTATATATAACGTACCTTGTGTATATAACGTACCTGTGTGTATATAACGTACATGTGTGTATATAACGTACCTGTGTGTATATAACGTACCTGTGTGTATATAACGTACCTGTGTGTATATAACGTACCTGTGTGCATATAACGTACCAGTGTGTATATAACGTACCAGTGTATATATAACGTACCTGTGTGTATATAACGTACCTGTGTATATATAACGTACAAGTGTGTATATAACGTACAAGTGTGTATATAACGTACAAGTGTGTATATAACGTACAAGTGTGTATATAACGTACAAGTGTGTATATAACGTACAAGTGTGTATATAACGTACAAGTGTGTATATAACGTACCTGTGTGTATATAACGTACCTGTGTGTATATAACGTACCTGTGTATATATAACGTACAAGTGTGTATATAACGTACAAGTGTGTATATAACGTACAAGTGTGTATATAACGTACAAGTGTGTATATAAAGTACAAGTGTGTATATAACATACCAGTGTGTATATAACGTACAAGTGTGTATATAACGTACCTGTGTATATATAACGTACCTGTGTGCATATAACGTACAAGTGTGTATATAACGTACCTGTGTATATATAACGTACCTGTGTGCATATAACGTACAAGTGTGTATATAACGTACCTGTGTATATATAACGTACCTGTGTGCATATAACGTACCTGTGTATATATAACGTACCTGTGTATATATAACGTACCTGTGTGCATATAACGTACCTGTGTGCATATAACGTACCTGTGTATATATAACGTACCTGTGTATATATAACGTACCTGTGTATATATAACGTACCTGTGTATATATAACGTACAAGTGTGTATATAACGTACAAGTGTGTATATAACATACCAGTGTGTATATAACGTACAAGTGTGTATATAACGTACCTGTGTATATATAACGTACCTGTGTGCATATAACGTACGAGTGTGTATATAACGTACCTGTGTATATATAACGTACCTGTGTGCATATAACGTACAAGTGTGTATATAACGTACCTGTGTATATATAACGTACCTGTGTGCATATAACGTACCTGTGTATATATAACGTACCTGTGTTTATATAACGTACCTGTGTATATATAACGTACCTGTGTATATATAACGTACCTGTGTATATAACGTACCTGTGTGTATATAACGTACCTGTGTGTATATAACGTACCTGTGTGTATATAACTGGTAATCATTCTTAAAGAGGTTCACATTCTTCATAAACTCATCTGGTAATGATTTCAAAGTTTCCTGAAATTAAGAATTTAGAAAATTGTGAATAAATCAAGTTGAGTTAATTGTAGCATGTTGTTTGATTGATATATATACTAAATTATTGTAGTTTAAACACTATTTATTTCTTAGAATAAACATAGTCAAGTATAAATAATATGTACATACATGTAGGATTGAGGAGAAAGCAACCTGCTTGGATGGTTACCTCTTTCCTAGGTAACTAAGTAATTGTCTGCTCGGTATCGGTTCAATACATCAAAACATAATGTGGATAATAAATGGGGTTACCCTCTCTGGATGCCTCAAAATTAAAAATAAATACATACCGGTTCTATTGGTACAAAGGTGATTTGAGTGGAACCGCCACCAAGATCAAGTGCTGGTTCTGAACGACTGTTTCCTGACAACCGACCTATATATAAAACACCACAACCATCTATAGTTACACATTGTACTGCACAGTATCTACTGTCTGAAATGGTGTACAAACAAATAAAATAATAACCGAGGGTTCATTCTAGGTCCGAATTTTTGGGAGAAGTGAGAAAGCACGCGATTGCGTCCTTAAATTGTGTTATTTAATAAATTTCAACAAAATATAGTTAAAATGCTTTATAATGGACCAGTGTATGTTACTGGCCAAAATGTTGTATGAAAATTGTAAAAAACAAAAATTAAAAAAAAACATGTTTTTTAGCGAGAAGTGATTCAAGATTCTTAAAAACTCCTTTTCATTGCAGTGGTAGGTCTTAATGGGTCAGCCATTGTAGGTCTTAATGGGTCAGCCATTGTAGGTCTTAATGGGTCAGCCATGATAGGTCTTAATGGGTCAGCCATGGTAGGTCTTAATGGGTCAGCCATGGTAGGTCTTAATGGGTCAGCCATGATAGGTCTTAATGGGTCAGCCATGGTAGGTCTTAATGGGTCATCTATGGTAGGTCTTAATGGGTCAGCCATGGTATGTCTTAATGGATCAGCCATGGTAGGCCTTAATGGGTCAGCCATGGTAGGTCTTAATGGATCATGTTTATTTGAGCTATTTTGGTAGAGGACCATCCAACGATCATACCTGTAAAGTTTACATGGAATTGATCCAGTGTTTTGGGAGGAAATGTCGTTTGAAGTAAGTGTTGATGGATGACCGAATAGATGGACTGACGGACATTGGATGGTCAAAAAAATAATTTCTACGTGCTCATGATTGTGTGTTAAGTCTTATGTTATATTATGTTATGTTATATTTCGGGTTTTATGCCTGCATCAGCACCATTTCGGGCTATATCGCCGATTCGCCGGCGGGCAGTTTACTTAACAACACCTTTCCTGGGCAGGCTCCAGCGGTTAACCAGTACTTGGGTGCACCAACCTCCGTAAGAAACTGCCGACTTTTTCATATAAATGAGACACGGCCTGAGCGGGGCTCGAACCCGTGAACATCAGTGATGATAGGTTACAGTGGTATACAAGTCAACGACCGTAACCACTCGACCACGGAGGTGGACATGCGTAAGTCTAAAAATAATGATCTTGGTTTTATCATATACTAATCAGGGCAAAAAGCATACAAGCAAAAACAGTGAACGTTCTGAATTCATGAATCTAACATAACACACAGGTACAAGACACAATTTTTGTTTGCCCTATGGTCATATAGTATGTAATGTTTAGTCAACATTACATACTATACGACCATAGGGCAAACAAATAACAAATTGTGTCTTGTGCCTGTGACATACCGGTAACACAAATGAAACTAAAGTGAAACTTCAATGGACTAGAGTCGTAGCAGAATTATACAATAAACGCTTAAAGCACTTGAAGTCATGGCAGAATTATGCATTCAAATAAAGACATACGTACCCAGCAGGAAGTTTACTGTTATCCAACTAAATACACCTGAAATACAATAAACATGTGTATAAGTTTACAACTTGAACTACACACATAATATCAAATTATCATTGATGTTTCACTCACAATGAAAATCATATATAAACATGTGTATAAGTTTACAACTTGAACTACACACATAATATCAAATTATCATTGATGTTTCACTCACAATGAAAATCATATATAAACATGTGTATAAGTTTACAACTTGAACTACACACATAATATCAAATTATCATTGATGTTTCACTCACAATGAAAATCATATATAAACATGTGTATAAGTTTACAACTTGAACTACACACATAATATCAAATTATCATTGATGTTTCACTTACAATGAAAATCATATATAAACATGTGTATAAGTTTACAACTTGAACTACACACATAATATCAAATTATCATTGATGTTTCACTCACAATGAAAATCATATATAAACATGTGTATAAGTTTACAACTTGAACTACACACATAATATCAAATTATCATTGATGTTTCACTCACAATGAAAATCGCCTTGAGTTGAAATTACGGAGCTCCAGAACAGCTGTATGGCACCAAACAGGACTTACAGTGCACATGTACAGTTCAAGCTATAACCACCAAACAGGACTTACAGTGCACATGTACAGTTCAAGCTATAACCACCAAACAGGACTTACAGTGCACATGTACAGTTCAAGCTATAACCACCAAACAGGACTTACAGTGCACATGTACGGTTCAAGCTATAACCATAAAACAGGACTTACAGTGCAAAAATTACAGTTCAAGCTATAACCATAAAACAGGACTTACAGTGCAAAAATTACAGTTCAAGCTATAACCATAAAACAGGACTTACAGTGCAAAAATTACAGTTCAAGCTATAACCACCGAACAGGACTTACTGTGCAAATGTACAGTTTAAGTATGTCCAGGGTGTTACCAGTAGATCAATAACATATGCTAGCTCAATTAATTTTGCTAGTTGTTTTGACACATATAGAACAGAAAAATATAGTATATTAGACGTACGTAGTACATAGATGGTCGATATCCATGTACATTAATAAATCAAACTGTTTCCATGGTGATAGTGTAATATGCGAAACTAGATACCTGTAGGAATTATTCCAGCATCCCTATATTAAGACAATTTTACGTAATATTCTATATGACACCGGTATACATATATCAAACTGATACACCTGACATTTATTTTATACAAATTTATTTTAGCTCTATTGCGAATTTCTTACAACTTATATTAATCACTCTCGAGACCTCATTCCTGATGGAATACATCGCCACGAGGGAGAGAAGAGGCAACGTGGAATTTAAATGCCTAGCCTAATGGCACAATCGTAACGGCTCCAGCGGGGCTCGAACTCCGGATCTTTCGCATCTGAAGCGAACGCACCATCACGATTCAGACACTTATTATTGTCAAATTCTGTAGTGGAAGAAAACAGTATCCCATGGTCATACACATGAATTATTTGGACTAGGCCTGTACCCACAATATCATGTGTGCAACAAAATGATCAAGCATATGCACTGAATTGATACCCCACGCCAAACTGGAGCATAAATGGCAATAACTCTGGTGTTACTGGGCCGATACCCACGGTGTGTGTGTGTGTGTGTGTGTGCGTGCGTGCGTGTGCGTGTGTGTGCATCATCATGCTAAGTTTCATAAAATTCCACGCATTGGTTACTGGGAACTGACTCCGGACGTACGACGTCAAAACAATAATACTTGCCAAAATGGCTGGCAATAACAAAATGTGCATCAAACCCAGCATTCTTATGGGAACAAAACTTAAATGCATAAACATGCTACAGGCCTGTACAACATTAGAGAAATAGAAGCCACAAACCTTCATCTATTCCGTCCATTATACCAATTCCATTCTCAACCAGTTTGAATGGATACTTCCGAAGGTGAGCTGTTACCTGTTAAATGTAGGAATTCAGATATCAACTAAACTTGTCATTTCAACTTCTCAGATTTCATGCATATGCTCAATTTTGGCGTTCTTGTCATAAGCAAATTCTGTGATGACTTTATTTACTATCATAATAACAGTATACACTCATTGCAAGTAGTACAGATTTTAAATGGAAATGTCTACTTCATTTTAAAATATTTACATCGCTATTGCATTTCTTTCGATGAACGTATTGAACATTATCGTACAGTGGAAGTCGTGATAGCTCAGTGGTAGCACGTTCGCTTCACATGCGAAAGTCCCGGAGTTCGAGCCCCGCTGGAGACGTTAAGATTGTGCCCTTAGGCAAGGCATTTAAATTCCACATGCCTCTTCTCTCTCCCTCGTGGCGATGGATTCCATCAGGAATGAGGTCTCGAGAGTGATTAGTATAAGTTATAAGAACTTGAGCTAAAATAAATTTGTATAAACTAACATTATCGTATGATCAGGTTCCCTACTAATGGTATGCAACTGGCATGCGCACTCGGAAGCTACGGACATGCGCATTCGCAGTGTTAGGCAACGTTCGTCACGAGAAAAGGCGGGTCTTACAATTTACGCTGTTCCGTGACACGGTAAGTTGCAAATCAGCATTAAAAACATTTTAAATGCAAAGTGTGCTATATTCTCTTTGTGTCATTGAAAAGAATAATTAATGTAAATATAAAGTAATGAATCGCGGGTAAATAGTTTCCATCAGGGTATGAACTACATTGGGCGTGTTTACAGTTAGCGTAGATGCCTTCTGCCTCCGCACACTTTAACCACGCCCAATGTAGTTCATACCCCGATGGAAACTATTAACCTGTGATTCATTCCTTAAAAATAAATCTTTTATTTCTTGAAGATGGTCGTACCAGAAGTACAAAATGGAAATCTGATAATAGGTTATAAACTATCGGTGATCATGTACTTAAGCACGTGAAAGATGAAATCAATGTAGGTTGCACGAGCAAAAATGACCTATCATGCGAAAGTACTCGATACATAGCCTTGTGGAAGCGCTATTCGTACACAAGTCAGAAAACACATAATGGGACGGATATCCATTGAAGAAAAGAAGAAATGTAGTTGGCCTTGTCCAAGCTGGTTTCTCGCGTTCCGAGGTTAGTTTAATTTCATCATTTAACACTGACATGTGTTTCCAAGTGAAGCACAACAGGTTGTAATCATATTGATGTTTCGTTAATTGTTGTAATCACAGGGGTGCTCATATAAATATGCTTTAACCCATTTCATTCTGGATACATTTAAAGGCTTTTGCAAACAACATAGATCCAGATCAGCCACAGCATGACGCTGCATGCTGATCAGGATCTATGTTGTTTGCTACATAGCCAAGTGTCTTAGCAAGATCATCTGAAAAGCAAACAGCATAGAGCCTGATCAGACGGAACATTCCATGGCGGCCGATCTGGCTCTATGTTCTTTGCAAATACCGTTTGAACGGTATCCAGAATGAAATGGGTTAAAGATATATTCCTGTTTCAACAGACGGATCTGTAGCCCAGTGGTAAAACGCTGGGCTGGTAATCCAGGGATCGCAGGTTCGATCCCCCGTCTGACCATAATAAAATTAACAGTCTTTCAGATGGGACGTTAAACCGAGGTCTCATGTCAGTGCTTTACACCGTGCACGTAAAAGAACCAGAGGAGACTCTGGAATGGGTCTCTGTCTGTATCATGCACTATCCTCCAAAATCTAAAATAACTAATCTCTTCAGGAGGCATCGCTCATATGGGCAACCGGTAGCGACGATAAATAAACGTAAACACACACATTCCTGTTTTAAAAAAAGAAATTGCATTGTGTGTGAGTGTCCCGTTTTGTATGCCTGTATTATTAAAAAAACATGCTAAATTAAATTATTTCTAAGCGACATTGTCACGGGTTTACTATTGACTCCAGTGACAAACAAATGTCAATTGAGGAGCGTGGATGATCGTTATATGAAATCCTACTTTCACTATTAAAACTTTGTAGACCACACAAACACTGTGTATTGATTCAATGTTAGTGTTCGAATGTATTCGGAAGAATTTGTAGTAGTAATGCATTTATACGTGAACAAAATGCATTGTTTTTGCTTTGGGCATAGAGAGAAGCTTAAAAGAGATATTACTGCTAAATAAAAACAAAATTGCAATGTTTGCGAGTCTCCCATTTGTTGTTCCAGGAATTTTAATGAAATAAAAATTATGCTCAAAGTGATGTACACACATTCATTTCATTGCTGTTATGATTCGAGCTACGAAATTGCATTCTATGCGAGTGTCGTCTTATCTATCCCTCCTCCATAGATATTACTGGGATTACATAGAGATTTAGGTTAATATACTATTATATCTCCATACAAATTACAGCCATTTAACCCTTTCCTTCATAGAGATTTAGGTTAATATACTATTATATCTCCATACAAACAACAGCCATTTAACCCTTTCCTTCATAGAGATTTAGGTTAATATACTATTATATCTCCATACAAATGACAGCCATTTAGCTATCATGCAGTGGTTAAGTAGTCGTCATATCTATCCCACCTCCATAGATATTACTGGGACTACATAGAGATTTAGGTTAATATACTATTATATCTCCATACAAATGACAGCCATTTAGCTATCATGCAGTGGTTAAGTAGTCGTCATATCTATCCCTCCTCCATAGATATTACTGGGACTACATAAAAACCCAACAACACCAACACAAAACCCATATCTATCCCCCTCCAAAACACAAAAACAACCCAACACAACACAAACCCACCCCCCAAAACAACAAAAAAAAAAAACCAACCACCAACACCAAAACCAAACCCCCCAAAAACCAAAAAAACAACCCAACACCCAACACAACAACACCCAAAACACAAAAAAAAACAACCAACAACACACCATTTAGCTATCATGCAGTGGATAAGTAGTCGCCATATCTACCCACCTACATAGATATTACTGGGCCTACACGAGATTCTGGCCTTTATTATGAGCATTGTTTGGCTACTACATTGTCAATGTATGTCGTATTGGTAATAGCGTCAAGAGGTGTTTCATGAGGGAAAGGGTTTAT
Source organism: Archivesica marissinica (assembly GCA_014843695.1). NCBI lineage: Eukaryota > Metazoa > Mollusca > Bivalvia > Venerida > Vesicomyidae > Archivesica > Archivesica marissinica. The sequence continues at coordinate 14,593,447 of CM026404.1, read as the reverse complement.
GAACATTGGTTTGGCTACTACATTGTCAATGTATGTCGTATTGGTAATAGCGTCAAGAGGTGTTTCTATGAGGGAAAGGGTTTATGAACATTGGTTTGGCTACTACATTGTCAATTTATGTCGAATTGGTAATGGCGTCAAGAGGTGCATCTATGAGGGAAAGGGTTTATGAACATTGGTTTGGCTACTACATTGTCAATTTATGTCGAATTGGTAATGGCGTCAAGAGGTACTTCTATGAGGGAAAGGGATTTCTTTACTGCAAAACTTGTGTAATACTGGTTTTGTAAAGAATATAATGAGGGACATCGGTCAGTTACTGCCCCTGAATATTCCATAAAAGTAGATAGGTCCTATTAAGTGTTTTCCTCTGTTTTTATCGTTTGTTTCCTTTGCACATAATGCTAACAATTTGATTCTACTATCACTTCTTGTGATTATTAAATTACTCTATCTGGACATACAGATCTCATACAGTATATACAATGGGTACTTAATTGTAAAAGAATGTTATCAGTTAATTAACATGATTTGGATAAAATGACATTTATCATACCGCAACATCTGGTTAGGGAACAACAGTAAAAACAAAATATTCTAACTAAAAGGACCTATTCACATTTTGGAATAAATCAGACTTTATCTGCCAAGGGAGGTAATAGAAAATTAGAGTTGTCTCTCATTGTATGAAAGAAATTGTTTTAGGAATAGTGACAAGCAGTATTGAACAGGACTATATCTTTAATAATGAGTGTCCTAATCTACGTTTCAATCGTCTTTCGATAATGTCATTCACTAGATATTGATCAAACATGACCTGTATACATATAACTTTCATTTAGTGAATAATGTATCATAACACATTTGAATGTCAGCCCCGGGGTCAAAATGCTCATTTACATAATATTATATAAAAATGGTTCACCATAGATTTACGTACTTTTCGAACAAATACCCCATTAATAGCCCCAATCCTTTTAGTCCAAATATTTAGACTTGAAATGTAACATTTTACTATCAAGGCATTTTTAAAAAACAAATTATGTAGGTCTTATATATAGGACTACAAGCCTTTCAGATTACCAAAATAGTTCCCTCTAATCTTAATATGTTGCTTGGGGAAAAGTAATTGGTTTAGTATTACCGTATCCTAAAATAATTGCTCTCTTCTAAAACATGTTACGCAAATTCAATACAATAATATACCATGCATGTACATGCCAAACTAACATACGATGCTGTGTGGAAATTTGGGAATAATACTAATTTACTTTTAAGTCAAAATCAAGGACACATGGTAGATTCAGGGATCATTTTAGAGGGCGATGTGGGCGAAATAGTCATCCTAAGAGACCCTGACATCGCCCTCAGGGGCCCCCACTTCTCCCTAAAAAAAAATAAAATAATTTGGCCAGTAAGATACACCCATTATAAAGCACTTCTTCTATTCAAATGTTGTATTTAATGGTAATACTGTGCATTTTAACCTTATTTTGTCGAAATTTCTTAAATAACACCATTTAAGGACGCGATCGCGCGCTTTCTCACTTCTCACAAAAATTCTGACCTAGAATGAACCCTGTAGATTGCATGGTTATAGTGAACAACAAGCAGGCCAGTTGTCTAGTGGACATCTGGTTGTCACAGTGGCTGTTTGCAACATCGGATTCTGACTGAGGTGCATACACTGAGCCCATCAGCCAGACAGTTTATTTGGCATTATCAAGCAGGTAGTACTGACGTATATTTACAAACTAATGAACACTTTCACCGAGGACCATGTAAAATACTGGAACACAAATGTGGCATTATCTTCAAAAACAAGAATTAAATATAATATATAATTTATAAATTTCATATAAAATCACCTCATTTAGAATGTTGTCAGCCTGCCCGTCTTTTAGGAGCCGCAGTCCAGCAGTTGCCTTGAGTATTAGTGGAGTACTAGCATATAGATGTTTAGGAACAACTTTGAGACATGTCTCTAACAGTCCATCTAGACTATTAGCTGCCTGTGAATAACAAACACTGGGTGTATAATATATGTATATGCATTCAAATATGAACAATGCCTTTTCAAATCAAATGCACACAAAACATATTTGGTCATAAATTTAACGCATTTCATTTTAAACTTCCAAACTCATACAGAATAGACTCTATGAGCTCCTGCAGAACTGACTCATACTTACTCAAACTCCTGCAGAACTGACTCATACTTACTCCCAACTCCTGCAGAACTGACTCATACTTACTCCCAACTCCTGCATAACTGACTCATACATACTCTCCCGACTCCTGCAGAACTGACTCATACTTACTCTCCCGACTCCTGCAGAACTGACTCATACCTACTCTCCCGACTCCTGCAGAAATGACTCATACTTACTCTCCAGACTCCTGCAGAACTGACTCATACATACTCTGCTGACTCCTGCAGAACTGACTCATACATACTCTGCTGACTCCTGCAGAACTGACTCATACTTACTCCTGCAGAACTGACTCATACTTACTCTCCCGACTCCTGCAGAAATGGCTCATGCTTTCTCTGTGGACTCCTGCAGAACTGACTCATACTCACTCTGCCGACTCCTGCAGAAATGACTCATACTTACCCTGCCGACTCAGGACTGGCTGCAGAACTGACTTGTACTCACTTTCCTTACTCATATAGACCAGACTTGTACTCACTTTCCTAACTCATATAGACCAGACTTGTACTCACTTTCCTGGCTCATATAGACCATACTTGTACTCACTTTCCTAACTCATATAGACCAGACTTGTACTCACTTTCCTGACTCATATAGACCAGACTTGTACTCACTTTCCTGGCTCATATAGACCATACTTGTACTCACTTTCCTGACTCATATAGACCAGACTTGTACTCACTTTCCTGGCTCATATAGACCATACTTGTACTCACTTTCCTGACTCATATAGACCAGACTTGTACTCACTTTCCTGGCTCATATAGACCATACTTGTACTCACTTTCCTGACTCATATAGACCAGACTTGTACTCACTTTCCTGGCTCATATAGACCATACTTGTACTCACTTTCCTGACTCATATAGACCAGACTTGTACTCACTTTCCTGGCTCATATAGACCATACTTGTACTCACTTTCCTGACTCATATAGACCAGACTTGTACTCACTTTCCTGGCTCATATAGACCATACTTGTACTCACTTTCCTTACTCATATAGAACTGACTTGACAAGTTGTACTTACTTTCAAAGGATTGGCAGCATAGGATGATAGCCCTGGTTTCACTTGTTCAAATGTTTCGTCTAACAGTTGGATTGGCTTATCTACAAATGCCAAAGCACAATTCATGAATTTGGTACAAATTACAGATGTGACATATCAATGTATTTTAGGTTCATCCGTCAAACGATTATGCTTCTAAAGTCTAGGAGAATCAAGCTAAAAGTACAGAACAGTATTGACACTGTACATGTATATCATATGATAAAAAATAGATCAATCTGTCAAAACTTGGACAATAAGCTTTAACAACTTATATAAATCACTCTCGTTGGCACGGATGATAGCGTGTGTGGTCCTTCGTGAGTTCGTGTGGGAGGAAACCGGGGACCCAGTCAAAACCAACAGATTTGGCAACAACAGTATCATTTCACATTCATCCCAGTATGAGGATTGCACCAAGGTTGCATTGGTGAGATGCGAGTGTTCTGACCACAGTACTAATCGGACAGAAGACTGGCAGACAAAAGACTGACAACTAGTACATGTATGTATATACTAACTCATCTGAACAAACCTTGGTTGTCCGATTAGCGCAGAAGTTAGCGCGTTCGCTTCTCACCAATGCAACTCGGGTTCGATCCTCGGACTGGGAAGTATTGAGATGGTACGGTGGTCGTTACATCGGACTAGGTTCGGTTTTCTCCGGGTACTCCGCTTTCCTCCCAAACGAATAAACACATTTACGCTTTCATCCGCGCCAACGAGAGTGATTAATATAAGTTGTTAAAACTTGCTTCGCAATCGTTGTGAAATAAATAAAATTAAAGCTAAGATAAGCTTAATAAAGATAATAATTTGGATAAAAATATTCAGAAGTTAATGTCAAAAACACTTAAAAGTTATCTTGCATGTTAACCAACAACAAGTTCTATTCTCTCATTAAACTAGCATTATGCCTTGCTACGCAATAGTGTCTATCTTGAATAACATCATGTATGGTACAGATTTACCGTTATATCTCACCTTTTGTGCCTGCACATATTTATTTTTAGACTAATCTGATTTAAATTATCTCCAAATGATAGTAGCAAAAACTTACTCCAAAAGACTCCAATAATAAACACACGTACATTCAGGAGCGTAGCTAACCGCAATTCAGGGGCATAGCTAACCACTATATGAAATCCTACTTTCAGAGTTTGTAGATCGCAAAACACTTTTTATTTATTAAAAGTTAGTGTTTGAATTATTTGGAAGAAATTGTAGCAGCATTGCTATTTATACGTAAAGGGGCATTTTTAGTTTCTTTTATGATGTAATGTCGCTTTTAAGGACAACAATTTGGTAGCAATAAAAAAAAAAAAAAAAAAAAAAAACAATGTAAAATGTTTATCAAAAAACTTAAGAAAAGTACATAAAAGAATAATGAATTATAATACATAATGCTATTATAATATAATTTGCAGTCACAAATATTACAATTGAGTAATGGAACCTATGCTCAGCGTAAATCCCACATGACAGTATATTTAAAATGTTAATTGCACTTGCCGTATATTATTATTTTCTTAAGTCGTGAAAACAACTTTCAAAAAACTCTTGTTGACAGTTTTAGCTTCATCACGTGACATTGCTGCTCAATACAGCTATTGCAACAGTGTCGGTCGGCATTCGTTTATATGGGGGGAACTCAAGACATCAGAGCACCTATGCACGGCGTACTTGTTTGTTTTTTTATTTATCCACCATATCTTGTTGAATATCTTATTTTGATATAGTACTGTACATCATTGAATAAAAACACTTATTGGTCTTAATCAGAAATGGTATTGAAACAATTGTTCGGGTTAGGTGTAGATTTTTTAAAATTCGGATAGCTACCTGAATTGCTCATATACCGCATTAGTTTCGGTGGAAATATTCTCCCAATGATTTGTTTGTTTATATTCGTCTGATGGACGAGTCACGTGACTGATGCATCAGGCTACCGATACACGCAATGGAATGCTATTGAACCTTGCTTCAGCTCTGTCAGCTAAATTAGCCTAGAACTATATAAATATTTTAAATATGTATGTAAATGGACAAATAAGCCGAGCATAGGTTCCACCCACTCTATATACTTTTATAAGTCTAAGCACATGGACAAACACACCGAGCATAGGTTCCACCACTCTATATACTTTATAAGTCTAAGCACATGGACAAATACACCGAGCATAGGTTCCACCACTCTATATACTTTTATAAGTCTAAGCACATGGACAAACACACCGAGCATAGGTTCCACCACCAAACTTTATAAGTCTAAGCACATGGACAAATACACCGAGCATAGGTTCCACCACTCTATATACTTTTATAAGTCTAAGCAAACAAAATTTATGCAACTATATTGATCCCATCTAGATCAGTACACGTTTATAATAATAACAAATAATAAAACTCATACCTACCAGGGCTTATTTGAAACTTAAATACATGAACTCTTGAACCAGTACTTCCCCCATCAAATACTATAGCATATATATCACTCGGACTCCTAATAGTTTTATCCATAGGTGGTGCAGCTGTACCCAGAATATGAAGTCCATTTTCTAATTCTGATGGAAGTGAATAATCAACATTTGATTTTTTATCAGTATCATAAAACTGTGTCAAAAACAAAATAAAGGATACTGTTCCAATAAATGCCATTAATGCAAGAAATCTTCCTTTCAATTTGTATACTGTCATTGCTTTTATGCCAAGACTATTCTGCACATGATAACTTATATTCCTAGTCATTTTTAACTCATATTCTTCTTCCGTCATTCAATAAAATGATTATAAAATACTGGTAAATTATTAAAAGAAATAAATGTCATACATTGGAGCACATGTTACTTGTTTATTCCGAAAACTATCCGAATAACTTTCTGTCCGATTACTATACTTTCATAAACATTGCCCTCCTGCCGTTTCCACCCGTTACTTCGTGAAATGAATGACACAGTTATATAGACAATACAAGAATGGTCGCCTTTCCCCCGTGAAAGGCTTTCAAATTTAATCTTAATACACTTTTATCAAATTGTTCCAAAATAATAAAAAGACACTAATCACGGTTATCAGACGCTCACGGTGACGTGTCATCCGACCCGATATATTTCGACCTTTGCTATAAAACGTTAAGAGCGACTATCCATACACAAATACGATGTGGTTGGCAACACATTGAACATCTTAATCTAGTGGTCGCCTATGTGTTTTACGTTTATTTATCGTCGTTACCGGTTGCCCATATGAGCGACGCCTCCTGAAGATATTAGTCATTTTAGATTTTGGAGGATAGTGCAATGATACAGACAGAGACCCATTCCAGAGTATCCTATGGTTCTTTTACGTGCACGGTGTAAAGCACCGACACGAGACCTCGGTTTAACGTCCCATCTGAAAGACTGTTAATTTTATTAGGGTCAGGCGGGGAATCGAACTTGCGATCCCTGGATTACCAGTCCAGCGTGTTACCACTGGACTACAGATCACCTCTACCCACTATACCTTATTAAACTAACACTTTATCATAGTCGTTCAGATGAGGCTTTAACCGAGTTCTAGTAAAATAAGCATACATGAGTGTGGTCAACATTACAGTCAGATAGGACTCCTGATCTTCTTATGGAAGACAAAGAACTATACTAAAAGCTATGCATAACTTATGTTGCTGGTGTTATATATGCATATCGACTCTAAAATAATTTTTTATCTGTATTATTTTTCTGGCAATAATGTTATATAAGCATTTTTTACACATTATCAGAGTGGAAATATATCATATGCATACATGTATCACTGCAATATCCACCAATGCTAGAATGATTCATCTATTCAGTAGGTGTCATTCATGTGAGCAATTGGTGAATAAAAGACAAACACTCTCACAAAGCCCGGCCGATCTCCTCACGACGTGCACGTCGTGACCGGGGCACATCCCGCAGCAGCAGCGTAGGATTCTGGGATCTTCTGGTCGTCGATCTTGCGAAGGGGGAGGCTCACCAGCATGTGGACCCACGGCTATGGCACATTAGGACAGATCCGCCGTCTCTTCTAGATGGTGCTAATAGACACTATATTTTCGCTGGCTTCTTCTATCCTCCTCCTCCTTTTACTTACCCGGCGGATAGACGAGACGGCGGACCTGAGGGAGCGGCAACGGTCGTGGCATCCACGCTCCCCTGAGTGACAATCGACGACCAGATGTCTAACTGCCAGATCCGTATAAATGCTGTTGCATGGTGACCAACAGTGAGGAAGGTGGCCCTATAAAGGACCACGTACAGACCAGGCATTGTCACCCTGGCAAGGAAAGAAGGAAGAAGAAGCCATCTGAGGATGTAAACATAAGCACCACAGAGGAATAATCATCTTAGTACGCTCGCCCATATGGTTCGCCGGAGGCGAGGATAAATAAACTCAATCAGCATCAAAGAACTGCTAGAACGCGCCAGCCTCCGTGGTCGAGAGACTAAGGTCTCTCACTTATATACAACTGTAACCTATCATCACTGATGGTCACGGGTTCGAGCCGATGGTCGCTGGTGTCTCTTCATATGAAAATGTTTGCAGTTTCTTGCGGAGGTTGGTGCACAAATTATTGGTTACCCGTTGGAGCCTGTCCGGGAAGTGTGTTGTTAAGTAAACTGCCCGTCGTTCAAATGGGCAACCGGTAACGATGTTAAGCACATACATAAAACAGAACTGCTACACATCCGGTCAGTTATCTTGCACAGCCTTCCAAGCAATATATTTAAATTACTAAATTCTTTCTGGAGACGCCGAAGGATAAAAAGAGGTGACTATAAATAAACACACAAAGCAAACACTAATGTCGCTAATTACATCAATACATACTTCCTCGGTGCATTTATATAATCTGTCAACAGGCAGGATTGATTAAAGCTTAAATACGTCTTAAATACATATATTATTAAATGTGATATTGAGTAGGATCTCATTTAAAGGGGTCCAAAATATATACATTGGCTCGATCTAAAACCCACGACGATAATTGTATGATATGAAATGAGTCACATGTGATTATTAAAATGAATGTGTCATGAACATCAGCAATAGTGAATATGGCATCTAGTCTGGGCACAGGCGTCGATATATGTTGCCTGGTCTGTCAAATGAATATATATTAATTGGGGAGGACCGAATCTAATGTTGTTATAACTTGTGGTCCAACCCATTTGTGTATGTATGTAATACCTGTATGATTGTGATTGTATTTATGTATACATATACAATAAAATATGATTAAACAATATATATTAACACCGAGACTATTAATTGGGCCGTATTGAATTTCAGATGATGTCATTTTGCCAGAAGTTAAAAAGTGAAAAATCGACAGACTGAAACCCAGGCTATATGGCACGTATTGCCACACTATTTGATACTACGGGAAGTATAGTAGTTCATTTTAAAATAAATAGAAAATGTACTTAGATCTGCAACCCGCTATGTCCATAATAACAATGCTACCCTATAATTGTTAAGTTCACTCTCAACTTCAAACTCATCTTTTTCTCTATGTCAATAGTCTCTGGAATGGTATTTCCAAATATAATACATGTACATTCAACAAAATTCCTAATCGGTCACCTGGTCAATTATAATATTTGGAGCCAATTAATAATCATGCAATATAAATTATTTCTTATTGTCATTTAATGACATTTATCCGAACTGATTATACAGAAAACCATGCATAACGATCTGTAATAAAATATAGTCAATAAGATGATAGGAATATATTGATATTAGTTGGTTATCAGTTTGCTCCAAATACTGTAAAACTTCAGAATTAGGTTAGGAATTTGGTTGAGTGTATACGTTGTACAAATTTACCAATCACAGCCTTATGTCTTTCAGATGGGACTTTTAACCGAAGTCTCGTGTCGGTGCTTTACACCGTGCACGTAAAAGAACCAAAGGAGACTCTGGAATGGGTCTCTGTCTGCATCATTGCACTATCCTCCAAAAATCTAAAATGACTAATCTCTTCAGGAGGCGTCGTTCATATGGGCAACCGGTAGCGACGATAGATAAACGTAAAACACACACTCACAGTCTTGGTATATTTTGAAATAATAAGAGGCCCACATTTATGTGTTGATCTCTTATTAATTATATGTAGCTCCATGCAATGTAATTACCTAATGTGTATTATTTGTTAGGTCGGTCAAAATCAATACATGTACATATCTTATGTCGTTGATGCTATATATATATACATACCGATTATAAATCAAATGTGTATATATCTGTATTTGATTGCTGGCAATAATGTTACAGAAGTATTCTTACACATGGTCAGAGTGGATATCCATCATTGTGATGCTATTTCTGAGATTTAGCTGTCAGTATGAAGATAAACAGATGTATACATTGATTGTTTACTCTCATGCATTGTGTATTAGCTTATCAATACTATTCATGGCTACTTGACCATGCAAACGAGTGAGCCTCAGTTTAGTTAGTTTTTACCAATCAAACTGAAAGGGTGAACAATATTGATTACCCTAACGATGTATTTCTCTTATGAATTTCAATCTCTTTGCCTCTGTCAAAACCTTAGACAGTGTTCCGTGATATGTCCAAACTCACATTTGTCAGTGCAATGTTGTACATGGGTGTAACATATAAATCAGAAAACGTGTAAGAAGGTTATGATGTTAAACGATTCTAATAAACGGCAGAGCATCCTACTAAAGAATAAGTGTTATTCGGAGTTATAATACATATTGTGTAACCATATTTTATGTTAATGATGCATTGTAATAATAATTCAACATATGTTGTTGAATCCTTAATACGTAATTCCGTCATAGTATCGTAGACTTGTATTGGTGACACATAGGCCCATTTGGTCGGGTCGAGTGTTGATTTTAATTGATGTTGTTAATATGCTTTTGTTATTATGCACATGTTACAATAATAAATCATATACGTACTTACTTACTTACTTAATTAAGTACTGTGATATGTCAGATTTGCATCATACTGTACGGATAATGTACGGGAATAGACAACGTGCAATGTTACACAATTGTGAGATAGTACATGAAATATAGAAAATAGTTCCATATTTTTCTGGGGAATCAATGTTTAATTCCATAATTTATGAAGTTAAAATTCATTGTTTCAGTATTAGAATTTTAAATATAATTCAGCATATGCCGTATGATAATAGTTGTAGAGAACAATAGATATATATGAATTGTTTGTTTATTTGACAAGTCAGCACGTGGTTAATGACCTCGTGGCGTTGTTTAGTCGCCATTTTGTTTTAGTTCGGCAACAGGACCCAGTATTACCTTCAGAATGAGCGACGAAGACCATGATGTTGATATTGAAAGTGATGTGAGTGTGTTCATAAACTTCTACCATTCTTACTCCAACTATATAGTTTCTGCATAACGCCCATATTTTGCAATTGAGAAGGGTTTTGTGAACACGAATTTATGACGATGCGTTTTTCTGTTTCTGTTTACAGGAAGACGACGAAGATGGGTTTAACAGTATGGGTACGCAAAGTACACATTTCATGACACCGGTACGATATTTGATGATATGTAGCTGTTCAATATACTGCTTATGTATGGATATTGAGAAATGTTTGCCCGTATTGTTATTATTCCCAAAGTATTACTGATGCGCATGCGCATAAATTTGACAGCTGGTAAACACAAACACTACCATGTGTATTAGAATCACATGGTTTTAGGTTTAGCAGCTGTTTGATATAAGCAATAAACATTATCACAGAGGATATTAGCACTATGCTCTGTTGTGGCCTGTTTCTTTCATTGGTAGAAGATCATAGGCATACTGAACAGTGTACTGTAGAGTTGTGTTTTCTAAAAGTCGATCCTGCATAGTATCAGGTGATCCACATGGCAGTCATATGTGAAAGACATCAACAATTTACCGAACATTTTGTCTGGTAGACCTGGAACATTTGTCGAACAAAATGAAATTTGAATGTATCCAAAAAAATGCGTTATTGAACTTATTCATCAAATTTATTCCGTTCAGAATGTGTTTTAGAAACTGTTCGTATTTTATGAGATGCATTACAACATGCAATTACCGTACATTAAACACGATCAATTGTGACACAGATACTCTGCATTTAATGTGATTATCATAAATTATGCCTTGTCCTTCCTATATAAAGATTATTTAAGATATTCAGGACAATATGTTTTTACAATCTTCCGTTTATACGACAGTACATGTAACTGGCAAATCATTATTTCACACGTAACTGGCAAATTATTATTTCAGCTGCTGTGTTCTCCCTATGTTGATGAAACGGGGTGTGGATGTTACATCGTTTGAAAATGCACTCTGTAAATTTCCTATATATTTGGATGTTTACATATAAATGCTAATTAACCGTAATTCCATTTATTTGCGATGACGATTGACACTGCAGGGTTCATTCTAGAGTGCGAAAAAGTTGCCCTAGGGGGCCCCCCACTTCTCCCTTCACTTTTCATACAACATTAAGTGCAGTAAGATACACTAGCCATTGTAATGCACTCCTTCTATTCCAATGTTGTATTTAATGGCCATAATGTGTATTTTAATCCTATTTTGTTGAAATTTATCTAAATAATGCCAGTTATGTATGCAATCGCTCGCTTTCTCCCAAAAATTCTGACTTAGGATGAGTCCTGTGACAATCTCGAAATACATGCTGCCAAACATAAAGAAAACTTCACCTACTGGAGACATTGTGCCGTAATCCTTTTCTATTACCAGCAATTTCCATCAACAGTTGGTTCCTTGGCAGATTTAATAAAAAGGTTTGACATCAATGACATGCCAAATTAAGTTTATTATTGTTATTTATTTATGATAGTCTGAACATAAAGAAAACTTCACCTACTGGAGACATTGTGCCGTAATCCTTTTCTATTACCAGCAATTTCCATCAACAGTCTTGGTTCCTTGGCAGATTTAATAAAAAGGTTTGACATCAATGACATGCCAAATTAAGTTTATTATTGTTATTTATTTATGATAGTCTGAAAGAAGAGCACACCATAATGCATTAGAAAGAAAAAGAAGAGATCATATCAAAGAAAGCTTTACCAGCTTAAGAGATTCAGTGCCTCAGTTGCATACTGAAAAGGTAAACGTTAGTACATTTACAAATTTACATGTTTGTTTCTGTGTAATGCTGTTCATACTGTTTACTAAATTAGTAACATCTTGTCTTTGTGTTCAAATGATGCATATTGATTATTCTTGTTAGGAAAGGGTTTTTCTACAAACTATTTAATTAAAATACTTTTGAAAGTGATCTACATGTATGCACATTATTTACTCTATATTCTTGGCCATATTAAAGTCGAGGGTCAAATTTTGGCTTGAAAAAAACTGATTTTAGCTGGATCCTTTCATAAGTCGAGGGTACTTTGTGGACTTATTCCATTCATTACGACAATAGTTTTTTCTGTCATTGTTTGAATGAAGCTGGACTCAGTTTGAGACATATCTATCTGGTTGACTTTTACAAATCATAAAAAAACGCAAAGCGTGTTATGGTGGACCTGTATCATTAATCTAATAGATTATCGGTTGAATAGTTTCTTTCTTGAAAACATTTTACTGGAATACATTTTCACAGTTCATCAGCACAGTTCACATGATTAAATAAGTTTTTAAAAAATCAAAATTGTCGCATCAAATGTGTCATTGGGGCGATTTGAATGAAATGTCACAAGCCCTACTTTTCTAGGAAATTATTACACATTTGTTATCTGCTCATATCGTCTACATATGCTATTTCTTGTATGACATTGTTGTATAGTTGACTATGCAATAAAAGAACTCATCACAGTTATGTACCATACTGCAGTTCATAGCACTAATGTTTGTATTTATGTTGCTTACAGGTTTCAAGGGCACAGATATTGAAAAAGGCAGCAGATTATATAACATATATGAGACGCAAAAATCATAGTCATCAACAAGATATTGACGAATTAAAAAGACATAATAGTGTTTTAGAACAACAAAGTAAGTGTGGCTGACTGTCTGTCTGCTGGTTTGAATGTTTCTAGCAAGAGTTTCACAGGATTCCATCTGGCTGACTGTCTGTCTTCTTGTTTGAATGTTTCTAGCAAGAGTTTCACAGGATTCCATCTGGCTGACTGTCTGTCGGCTGGTTTGATAGTTTCTAGCAAGAGGTTCACAGGTTTCCATCTGGCTGACTCTGTCTGCTGGTTTGAATGTTTCTAGCAAGAGTTCCACAGGGTTCCATCTGTCTGTCTGCTTCACTTCTGTTGCCAATTGTAAAAAAAATGTAGCCAATTTGAATAAGTTCAGTAAAATATTTGAACCCATGGGCAGTTTGCTGGTGTTGAATACTTTCGTGATATTGGTACTAATCTTTTGCGTCGGAACTCCAAACCATGATTTATTCACCAATAAATAACTGAAGGACAAATATTATTTCTTAAGCAAATTGTCAACCATTCTTGATACTGCTCATCATTCAACAGTTAATGTTTTTAGCATATCACTTTATCAGATAATATTTAGGTGTAGAGAACACCAATAGAATCAGATGGTTTGTTGGTCGCCAGATCGAACAGGTGGGTTTTTCCCTGGTACTCTGGTTTCCTCCCACACGAATGACCACATTTACGCTTTCATATACACCAATGACAATGATAAATATAAGTTGTTAAAGCTTGTTTCGCAATCGTTGTAAAATAAATAAAACAACTAATAGAATCAGATACATATTATATGTAACAAATCTTACATGTGAACATTTACATGTATATCTTTTCTTGCTATTCATTCAATGTTGCAAACATTTGACAAAATATTATGTGTGCCTATGTTACTATGCTTTCAGTGGGTTTAACGCAAAATGTATTATTTTCATTTTCAGTTAAATCATTAGAGAAAGCAAAAAGCACGGGTCAGTTTGCAGTTTCTGGATCTGTTAATTCTCATGGAGGAACTTTATCATTTGACGAATCAGGATCTGATTTGGAAGAAACTCACGGACAAATACCTATAGCTAAAAAAATTAAACTATCTGTTGATTGATGCAAGAATATGTTTATATAGCGAGTTAAAATTATGATGCAACCAGTTACACACACCTGATCGGCATTTGACTGAATTTGTATTTCGGTGGACTGTTTGACACAATCAACTGATTTACGGATTGTCAATGACACACAGCGAGGAATTGCATAGCAAGCGCTGTACAGTATGGCAGGAGAAGAGGACAATAGACAGTTCATCGGTTCATGTTTGTATGTTCATCCAGTGCTGTATGATGTCTGAATGTGTATGACATGTGGTTCAATCGAGTGGTTATGGTTGTTCACTTCACTCACCACTGTAGGTTTGAATCCCACTGGGAGTGTGTAATTCATGTGATGAAGCTATCCACACTAGCAGTGGCATTGGAACATTTCAGCGGTATGTGGCAAGTCCGTAATCACTCGGTCTCGAGCGTCGCTTATATTTGAGTTTAAAAATGGCAAAAATGGTGTGTAGACGAGGTGCACTACGGCTGTTGATGGAATTAAGTGCTCCATATTACCGGAAGTATTCCTTTCGAGATTTGATTGGGAGATGTCTTGTTGCTATGCCCCCAGATATGATATATATGGGGGCTATATAGGAGTCACATATGTCCATTGGTCCGTCTGCCTGTCCATTTCTTGTATTGTCCACATCTGCATTCTGGTCCATATCTTCTAAACATCTGCAAGGATTTTCATTAAATTCAAATGTTCACCTCATCGATGCAATGTGCAGAATACATGTGCATCCAAGATCATGGCCACAGGTCAAGTGGCTATAATTTGTGTCCGGTTCATAGCTCTTCAACTGCTTGAAGGATTTCAAAATAACTTTGCATAATAGTTGACCCCAGCAAAGGCTTCAACCATGTTGTTTCAAGGTCACACTCGGAATATTTGTGTTAAATAACTCATAATAACTACCATCAATTGTTGACTTCATTAACACGACTCATCACTGATGGTCACGGGTTCGAGCCCCGCTCAGGCCGTGTCTCATTTATATGAAAAAGTTGGCAGTTTCTTACGGAGGTTGGTGCACCCAAGTACTGGTTAACCGCTGGAGCCTGCCCAGGAAAGGTGTTGTTAGGTAAACTGTCCGCCGGCGATATAGCCCAAAATGGTGCTGATGCAGGCGTAAAACCCGAAATATAACATAAAAATCATTAACACGGCATGCAGCGCAGGTTTCATTTGTTAAGAGAGTTCAATTCCAAATCGTTTTGTGTTTGTTACGTTTATTTATCGTCGTTACCAGTTGCCCATATGATTGAATACGCAAAATATTCCAAATCAAGCTCTGATCTGGGTATATACTTAATAGACTATGTTATCTTTCCTGTCTGAAAATGGCATCATGGGGTATTCATCACAGCTTAACATTTACAAAGACGTGTTTGTTTCAAGCTACACATGTCACAATAGGATTACTTCGTATATTACATGAAAAACATGTTTACATTGGCGGCCAATGTCTAAGCATCGTACCTCTGTCCAAGCTGTATCTTGATATGGTGTTTATTATTATTGCTGTTGGTGCACTTTTCATTATTCTTCCAATCTGGCATTGGAATATTTTTGTTGTACATAATTATTTCAAGGTTTTAGCTCATTGAAAGGAATACTGTTGGCCCTGTGTTTTATAAACATAAGCTGTAATGCCTCCGGCATGTACATATTGTTTTAGCTCACTCTGCTCAGAGTGAGTTAGTGGTATAGGTGTGTCGTCCCGTGTCTGTCGTCGATCGTCTACGAAGCCGCTTGGTCAGTTATGATGACACTTTGTATGAAGCGTTTGCGTAACTCATTGATCAAAAGCTGATTCAAATGGCAGCCACCTTGAAAATCTATTTTCAAAATCTCCTGGACTGCTTGGTCAATTTTGATTAAACTTGGTGTGAAGCTTTAGGGCAACTAGTAGATCATAAAGAACTATCAATATTTATATAATTATAATTGTTTTGATCTGGAAATATATACGTATAGGTAGGAGGGAACTTGTTTAATAGCAGAAGAAAAAAGTCAACGTAGATAATTGTTTAATTGTAACGGACAAGATACGGTAATAGGGACAACTTTGTCATCATTGGTGTCCGGTTGACTGAAATAGATTGTTAGTGAATATGGAATCAGCTTTGGTTTATTCCAGTTTTACCATATTACTACCAGGTGAGCGATTCTTGACCATTCATTGGTCCTCTTGTCACGATTCTGGACATTGATAGTTCTTAACCCTTTCAACACCAAGTAACTCACATGGACTGGTCCATGATATTCATAAACCAATAAATGAATCAGAAAATCACATTTGGACAAGTTCATTTATCAAA
This sequence comes from Archivesica marissinica, assembly GCA_014843695.1. Taxonomy (NCBI): domain Eukaryota; kingdom Metazoa; phylum Mollusca; class Bivalvia; order Venerida; family Vesicomyidae; genus Archivesica; species Archivesica marissinica. The sequence continues at coordinate 14,576,781 of CM026404.1, read as the reverse complement.
ATGGGTAATTATGTCTAAAAATAGTCATATCACTGGCAAAAAGTGCAGATCCTGATGAGACGGCTCGTCACGAGCCGGCTCTACACTTTTTGTAAGCCTATTTAGAGGTCTGTGGTGTTGAAAGGGTTAATTTGTTGTCTCTAATTGGTCAGAAATTGAATGTTATGTAATTACATATACTGGTACATAACAAATGATTGGATATAAATGCATAGGAATTAATTGGTAAGTTGCTGGCTGTTTGATTAGTGAACGAGTGTTAGAAAACTTTGTAGATGATCATCACAAGCCTATCAATCAAATGTAAAGATCTACATGTAGCAACTAACCAATTAACCCTTTGCACGCCAGCAGCAGATAAATTAACTTTTGCAAACAGCATAACAGCCAGATCAGCTGCACAGAACATGCTCTATACTGTTTGCTATTTGGATAGTGGAGCTAAAACACTTGGCTGAATAGCAAACAACATAGATCCTGACCAGATGCGGCGTTCTGTTGTTTGCAAATGATATTTTATTTACTCAGCAGGCAATGGGTTAATGTAAGTACATGTAGCAACTAACCAATTAATTGTTATGCATTTATAGCTATAAATTAGAACATTAATGCCATCAAAATACGATCTTACATATATTTGCACCACCTGTATATCTAAACATAAACTTCTTTACGAGTATCATATTGACCAGGACAGTATTGAGACTTCAACTCGTTCTGTATTATGGCGTTACAACATTGCTTACAGTCTTGTCGAGGAAACAAAAAACAATTGTGATGTTGACATTGCTATTTTTGTTCCTTATTGTCTATGGAAAAGGCAAAGAAACTTGCAAATTTTAACTTCAAACAAAAATGAGATAAATCGAAAACTTAAAAATGTAACATATCTTTTTTCTGATTGTATATATCCTCACAATTATTTGACAATCATAATATTATAATATGAATTTACAAATTGAGGTATCTGGATGGTGGGATAAATCACAGTGTTCCATAATTTAAGTTTAATAAGAATGAATCTTTCATGGTGTACAGGATGCGATGTTCGCCTCTTAACCAAAGGGTTGTGCGTTTGAACCTCACCTGAACCACTTGCCTCTCCACCATTGCACTGGATTCCATCAGAAATGAGGTCTAGAGAGAAATCTATCTAAAGTTGTTTCGGAATTCAGCTAAATTAAATTTGTATATAAAATTATAAATGCAGTTACCTTACGTGGCTTCCCGTCTTATAAGCGAGTGATAAAAATTTAAAAACATTAACATTTTATTTATTAAATCAGTTTGTTTTAACTCTATAATCTGTAAACTGAACTTTGTCAATAGCATTTTAGCAAATCAAATTTATTGTTGTGCATCAGTGCACCTTTTTATGATTTGTCATAATTTACAGTACAATTTGTTTGATCTTTACTTCTGAGTGGTTTCCATTTTCTCAACGCGTCTTATACGCAGATCTATGCAAAATACCACTCATTTAAGACCAACATTGGGGGTCGTCTTATAGACGAGTAAGAATGGTACAAATTCAAATTGATACACGGGTACAAATGCATCTACAACAAATATAATCATTTGCGAAAAAATATGTTGATTTCTAAACTAAATATCTCCTGAAATTGCTTGTCTTTTTACATAAAACGCAATGTTTTCCAATATGTTCTATAACTAAATTACAGTTTACAGAAACCGTTACCACACTGACCCCATTATCAATGTCAAATACCTGTAAGAACACCTGGCAATGACTTCAACATCTTTTGACCGATTTAGCCGATATGCTCCCACAGTACTCCACAATTTGACAAATTATGACCTTGACCTAACACTTTTGATGTAAAAACGACTTATAGCCAAGTTGTTTTGGTGCATCGTACACTCGACAACCATCTTATCTGTTGCCATATATTGTCAAGAGAATAAGATAAAACACTACATTCCATTTATGGTATCGCTACATCTTTTCATTATAATGCGTCTTTAGTGCAAAAAACAAACATCACCTTTGAAAGGTCAAAAATACAATATTGTTTGCTTCCACTTATCCCAGTGTCTCTGTTGAATGAGAAGAATTGATTATTTGGGTTTTACTGTTTATTTATTGTGCATGTATTTTTAACTCTTTGCATGCTGGGTAAAATAAAGGCTATATAAAAGTTATTATTATAGCAGATTTGTATAGCACTCTTTTCATACAGAAATTATACGCTCAAAAGTGCTAAGTAAGTTCAAATAATTGTAGCAGACGACAATTCATTAATTTGTGTTTTGTTTATATTTAACTGAAAACTCTGGAAATATGTCATGGAATTTCATTAGAATTGTGTTGTTTGGTACAATGCTAATGAAACTGCATGACATATGTGACTGTTATTTTTATCTAGCGTGCAAAGAGTTAGGTTAAGACCAACTAACGAAAAATCAAGTTGTGCCATTTTTCTTGATTTATGTAGTAGAGATGGGTTTTTTTTGTTTGTTTGCCAATAATGCACTTTGGTATATACATGTATGCACATTATTTTATACAGGAAATCGATTAGAATGAAAAAGCGAATCTTGTTGAATTCTTCTCAATCTTGGTTTAGAAAGTTAAGTATTCAGTACGTTATATTTGGCTCTATGTCAGTCCATGTTTTCTGTGCTCCGACTAACCCAAACTTCCTTTGTCCAGTGAAATACTGTCCATTGAAAGTAAAAAAAAAAACAACTGTAAAGACTGTATAGGAGCCGAGCAAATGATGTCAAAGATGGCCATGTTTTACATATATTTGCAAAAGCAGAGAAATCCAGGAGTGTGACTTGTGATGGACAAGTTTGTATTCAGGTTCTGTATTGTTTAATGTAGAGGAACCGAGTGTCGGAAGTTTTTGTACCAATAATTTAGTTGTATTCAGCTGCCATAAATTTTGATAAACATAAACATACATGTACATCATTCTCCTCTAGTTGTTTATGTTATATTGATGTATAGATTTTAATAAATTGTAAAATATGTGAATCTGTCAGTCATAGGATCAGCATGTCTGGCCTTCAGTCGAGTCCCTATACCTTTCTTATATGTACAGTTAAACCCCCTCAAAAACTGGAATTCCCTCCAAACAAATTTCTTGGTTCCGAATTTTACCTGTAAACCGAAACCACTCTTCCAAATACTGAACAGATGGGTTTTAAAAATATGTGCATTTTCAACTGTATTTTATCCCTGTAAGCTGATCAGCAACTTGTCTTGATCAAATATGAAACTGACTCTTTTAACATAGAACGTTAAGCTATTTTTTTTTTAGTATAATGTATTGTACGCTTTCCTGGAGTGCGGGACTCCCTCTGATGTGACCAGAACTGGGTGCGGGAACCACCTAATCTCTTTGGACTTCTAGCCGGTTAGACAGTAATCTATTTGGATTACACTTAAAATTCATCAGTTCTTTACAAACGGCTAAACTATAAACATGTCTAAGCATTGCAGAGCTGAATTTTTAATTTAAGCGAGTTTTACCCCATTATAAAAACCAATGGTCCGATGACAGTTTGGTTTAGAGGGGTTTGTTTCACTGTATAAGGATGTTTCCATGGAGTCAAATTCAGGACTGGAAAGTCTTTGATTAAACAAGGGAAGCCAGCTCTACTACCACTTCTCCATGAACTTCTCTGTCTATGCTGGAAGGAAGGTGAAGTGCCACAAGACATGCGCGATGCAAAGATAGTCGCACTCTTCAAGAATAAGGGTGACAGAAGCGACTGCAACAACTATCGTGGCATATCCCTACTCAGCATTGTTGGCAAAGTATTTGCTTGGGTTATTCTCGCAAGACTGCAGGTGGTAGCAGAGCGCATATACCCAGAATCCCAGTGTGGTTTCCGATCTGGCCGATCCACCATCGACATGATCTTTTCAGTGAGGCAACTCCAGGAAAAGTGTAGGGAGCAACAGCCACTGTACCTCGCATTCATGGACCTAACAAAGGCATTCGACCTGGTCAGTCGCTGTGGACTTTTCAAACTGCTACACAAGATTGGCTGTCTACCAAAATTGCTAAGCATGATCATTCTTACAATATCGACATCTTTTGTTTGACCAATTATTGATGGCAATGGGGCATTTGTGACCAAACTCATGGGGAAGGAAGTAAGAATTGATACTGTTAGTGTGTTCACAAGGATCTTCTTTAAATTGACCTATAGGCCAATTATTTTCAGATGTGGCGGATTATCGAAATGAACCAAGCTTTTATCAAAATGTCGCTGATTACAAAGTTTGAACAAAATGGCTAGTGACCAGTTTTATTTGCAGAAGATATCGAGGTTTCATTGAAATATATTTTGTGACCAAAATTTAGAAAAATCCTAAAGCATATTGGACTTGCTACAAGGGAATTAACGGAGAGGTGGTGGGACGACAGATAAATTTTGATCACAATAATTTACCAGGAGTCGTCGGCTTCAGTTTGCTAGTACGACACAAGAGATTATAAATTTATTTATTCAATCATTAATGTACATGGCATATAAAGCACTTGTAGAATTGTGTATATCCCTATAGTATTAGTCCATAAATAAATGTGCACATTGTCGCCCTCCGCATCAAAGTACATTACATAATCATATTCTGACTAATAAAGTACAGTCTATGTCGAATTCTGTCGGACCAAGCAAAATACTGTGACATAACCAAAGTTTGACTTAATGAAATTCATTATAAACGGAGCCATTTATATGTAAAATAATAGTGTCTGAAATGGGACTTTGGTCTGACTTCGAGAGAACTGGAGAATTCGACATAACCGACTTTGACATAACGGATGTAGACTAGTAAATTATGTCAAATCTAATTCGAGGATCTTTAAAATTATGAAGTCTGTGTTGCATACATATTTTCAAAAACAATCTGCAATTTCATTTGATAAAAAATTACTTTTTGAACCCGGAAGTTAGTTTGGCCATATAGGATCGAATTTTTGACCAAGGAAGTATGTTTTGCCATAACAGATCAAGTATTTGAGTCAGCAGTTATGTCTTGCCATAAACGGATCATGTTTTTGACTTCATAATTCCCTAAATTTTAAAGACATGGCCGAGATGGGTGGGGACCTCAAGAATGATTAAACTGATGTTGTAAGAACTTGTTTCACAATCAAGCTAAAAGAAATTTGTATAAACTTTTTCAACTGCGTAGTATTGGAGTTCACAAGCTTTCGGTCCGCTGGTGAGGGCTATAATTGTACAATGTATTACAGTCATGTATAAAATATTAAGTATAGGAATTTGACAGAAGTGAGAAATCGCATCTTGTGTCCTTAAATATAATAGTATTCTTTAATAAATTTCAACAATTTATTTATATTTTGGGTTTTACGCCTGCATCAGCACCATTTTGGGCTATATCGCCGGCGGGCAGTTTTACCTAACAACACCTTTCCTGGGCAGGCTCCAGCGGTTAACCAGTACTTGGGTGCACCAACCTCCGTAAGAAACTGACAACTTTTTCATATAAATGAGACACGGTCTGAGCGGGGCTCGAACCCGTGACCATCAGTGATGATAGGTTACAGTGGTATACAAGTCAGCGACCTTAACCACTCGACCACGGAGGCGGACTAAAATTTCAACAAAATAGAGTTAAAATACACTATTAAAATAAAATGTGAATAGAAAGTGCTATACAATGGCCAGTGTAACTAACTTACTACACACAATTTTGTTTGCAAATTGTAAAAAAAAGAAATTTTGATTTCAATTTTTTTAGGGAGAAGTGAGACAAATTCACTGTCCCTAGTACGACTATTTCGCTAATTCTAGAATGAGCCCTGATTGGTATAGTATAAGAAAATGTATCTGACTAGTATAGACTATACAGATTATCAGGTTGAAGTTAGTGATTACTAGGTCTGTAGCTATACAGAGGAGCCCTGGTTCTCTTATTTGTCATTTCTGTTCAGTTAAACCTGTCTTAAGCAGCCTGCCAAGTGGATCACAGAATGTTTAATCATATTCTATTTGCTATTTTACATATATAGTGCATATAGACTTAACATTCATTATATATGATAAAATGCAAAATGGGTTGGGCAACAAGTTCTAGCAACATTAGTAAACTGCCCTCACAGAAAGTGGCTGCTTAGCACAGGTGGCTGCTTACTAGAGGTCAAATGTATAATAAAACAGCCAATTGGGCATCTGAAAACAGGTTGGCTGCTTAAAACAGGTTGGCTGCTTAATGGAGGTGACCTCTAACACAGGTTTTACTGTATGTGGACCAGGTAGAATATGAACACAGACCGCACGCAAGAATGATCTAGCACGAATGTGATACGGAGTATTGACATTGAATCCAGAATCAGATGCTCGTAGGTTGTGAATCATCTGTATGTTTGGGATGCTTCAGCTGTCGAAAGTACAAGTCTGCATGGACTACCTTGTCTACACACACATTGTACACCGGATGTGTCGGTCGCTGAAATATAGAACATGCAAATATAACATGCCTGCATGGACTACCTTGTCTACACATACATTGTACACCAGATGTGTCGGTCGCTGAAATATAGAACATGCAAATATAACATGTCTGCATGAACTACCTTGTCTACACACACATTGTACACCAGATGTGTCGGTCGCTGAAATATAGAACATGCAAATATAACATGTCTGCATGAACTACCTTGTCTACACACACATTGTACACCAGATGTGTCGGTCGCTGACATATAGAACATGCAAATATAACATGCCTGCATGGACTACCTTGTCTGTCTACACACACATTGTACACCGGATGTGTCGGTCGCTGAAATATAGAACATGCAAATATAACATGTCTGCATGAACTACCTTATCTACACACACATTGTACACCAGATGTGTCGGTCGCTGAAATATAGAACATGCAAATATAACATGTCTGCATGAACTACCTTGTCTACACATACATTGTACACCAGATGTGTCGGTCGCTGAAATATAGAACATGCAAATATAACATGTCTGCATGAACTACCTTGTCTACACACACATTGTACACCAGATGTGTCGGTCGCTGAAATATAGAACATGCAAATATAACATGTCTGCATGAACTACCTTGTCTCACACACACATTGTACACCAGATGTGTCGGTCGCTGACATATAGAACATGCAAATATAACATGCCTGCATGGACTACCTTGTCTGTCTACACACACATTGTACACCGGATGTGTCGGTCGCTGAAATATAGAACATGCAAATATAACATGTCTGCATGAACTACCTTATCTACACACACATTGTACACCAGATGTGTCGGTCGCTGAAATATAGAACATGCAAATATAACATGTCTGCATGAACTACCTTGTCTACACACACATTGTACAACGGATGTGTCGGTTGCTGAAATATAGAACATTCAAATATAACATGTCTGCATGAACTACCTTATCTACACACACATTGTACACCCAGATGTGTCGGTCGCTGAAATATAGAACATTCAAATATAACATGTCTGCATGGACTACCCTGTCTACACATCCATTGTACACCGGATGTGTCGGTCGCTGAAAAATAGAACATGCCTGCATGGACTACCCTGTCTACACACACATTGTACACCGGATGTGTCGGTCGCTGAAATATAGAACATTCAAATAGAACATGCCTGCATGGACTACCCTGTCTACACACACATTGTACACCGGATGTGTCGGTCGCTGAAAAATAGAACATGCCTGCATGGACTACCCTGTCTACACACACATTGTACACCGGATGTGTCGGTCGCTGAAATATAGAACATGCAAATATAACATGCCTGCATGGACTACCTTGTCTACACATACATTGTACACCGGATGTGTCGGTCGCTGAAATATAGAACATGCAAATATAACATGCCTGCATGGACTACCTTGTCTACACACACATTGTACACACAGATGCACAGACATATTCGATCCCTGGATTCGCAGTCCCATGTGTTAACCTCTGGACTACTGATGCGTTTGTAATTTACACTTTACACATAATTTATCACAATAAGGTCAAAATATCGTACAAAACAAGCGGGCCAATGAACACCTGAAAGAAATCACACCACTGGTCAATTTCCGCTAGAAATTACCATTTAACCAATCATAAATGGCATATGAATAAAGCTATAGGCGCACAAGTGACACCACCCAATACTGTTTTGGGTCAATTCGTCAAACAACTGTTCAACCCCAAACATTTCGCAGCAGGCAAACCTTCGTCCCATGTCTGCAGGGGCGTAACTACACTGTGCACAAGCGATTTATCGGCATGGATATACAATATAATGACCACAATAGCAAGAAACAATCTAGGAACGCACAACCAATAATCACTGTGGGATTAAGAGTAAGACATACCGATTTTAAGTACCTTGTCAGATTCAAGCACTTTCCAGGCATTGAATTTTTGAAAAAATTAAAAATATCGTTCAAAACAACTGAAAGAAATCACACCATTGGTCAATTTCCACTAAAAATTACAATCTAGGAATGCACAGCCAATAGTCACTGGGATTCAGAGAAGAGTACAAAATACAGAATTTAAGCACCTTGTCAGATTGTCAAGCACATTCCAGACATTGAATTCTTGATCATTCAAGGATGCGTGGGAATTCTGTTGGGAGGGTTAGGCACTCACATCCATGTGCATGCCAAGATTGAAATTATTTAAAATATGTTCTGGTTAACCCTTTGCATGCCAGCGGCAGATAAAGTCACTTTCACAAACGGCATAGAGCCAGATAAGATGGCACAGAATGTGCTGTCAGATCAGGTTCTATGCTGTTTGCTATTTGGATAGTGGAGCTAAAACATTTGGCTGAATAGCAAACAACATAGATCCTAATCAGACACACTGTTACGATGGGCTGATCTGGATCTATGTTTTTTACTCAGCAAGCAAAGGGTTAATCCTGCCTACCGTATTCATTACATACATTAGTCGTAGTTCACCTATATAATTGAATACCTGATTTATGGCTAAAATATATGACATATAATAACATGTCTTACCATAATGTTATTTTCGTGACCTATATTGTACACGTGGCTAAGTTTTCCACCAGCGAAATGTTGTGCGACAGACAATCCACTCAAGCAATATGAGGTATGGTAGTAGTCTCTAACCCTGTAACAAAATACAATATCAATAACATCTGAGGCAAATGATCATATCATGTCTGCATGTATATAAAGGGAGTAACCCCAATACAACTTTGACGGATCTGTAGTCCAGTGGATAAAACGCTGCCCTGGTAATCCCTGGTCTGACCCTAATAAAATTATGAAATTTCAGATGGGACTTTAAACCGAGGTCTCGTGTCGGTGCTTTACACCGTGCACGTAAAAGAACCAGAGGAGATTCTGGAATGGGTCTCTGTCTGTATCATTGCACTATCCTCCAAAATTCTAAAATAATCTCTTCAGGAGGTGTCATTCATATGGGCAACCGGTAGCAGCGATGATAAATAAATATTATTATGTTATATTTCGGGTTTTACGCCTGCATCAGCACCATTTTGGGCTATATCGCCGGCGGGCAGTTTACCTAACAACACCTTTCCTGGGCAGGCTCCAGCGGTTAACCAGTACTTGGGTGCACCAACCTCCGTAAGAAACTGCCAACTTTTTCATATAAATGAGACACGGTCTGAGCGGGGCTCGAACCCGTGACCATCAGTGATGATAGGTTACAGTGGTATACAAGTCAGCGACCTTAACCACTCGACCACGGAGGCGGACGATAAATAAATATAAAACACACAATACAATTTCGACTTGAATAAAAGAAAACTGAAGAATAGCATCGGTTCTACTGAATATGTAATCATATCGACTATGCGTACTAGTATTATATACAATGACCGAGCTTACCTTCCAGGTTTGTCCACAAGGCCACCACTAGGGAACTGGCAACACACCAATATATACTCCTGCAATGCTTTATAATTGAACAGCCAGTGTTCCGCACTTAATGCTGCATCATCTGAAATGGTTTTTTTTATTTAACCATATTTTATTGCAAATCAATAATACACATGTCATACACATAAAGATACAATACATAACACGCAAATACAAATGGTTTGAGCCACACATTTTAACAACATTAGACAACGGCCTGCACCAGTATACAGTTATTTCATGGGTGTTTGGGGAACAGTCAAAACTATTGTCCCGAGGTATCAGGGAAGACTTTCGAAATGTCTTCCCTGATACCGAGGGACAATAGTTTTGACTGTTCCCCAAACACCCATGAAATAACTGTTTTATTACCTAATGCTCTATATAACTGTTGTACATACCTTATATTCTATAATATTTGACTAACTCAAAAAACATCCTCAATCATGTCTTCAAACCTAGCCTGGGCCATAATTCAAGATAAATTTCTGTTTTTCCCAGTCTGTGGGCTGATGACTAATCAATCATCATTTGTAAACTCTTGGTTTTGGTCTAAAAGCCGGTACGCCGGTAAGTATGCAATAAAATACGGAAAGGAATTAATGAACGGAAAGGAGGGCTTCACATAATGTATATCGATGACTTCAGGCACAGTCAGGGCTAAAATGTATTCGGGACGTATTTTTTACTTTGACTTCCATAACACCCTATTGCGCATCCTACTGCGCACAGTGAAAGCATACTCAGAGTATGATTGGTTCAAAAGTCTAGTATGAAACAGTTCAAACTATTGCCCGGTCAACAGTTCGAACTGTTGCCCAGACCTGAGCGAAGGATAAAAAATGCAATAAAACAGGCAAAAATAACGAGCATTAGGTAATAATCTGAAACGTTTGTCATCTATTAGCTCTACACATTATCATATAGAAGCATGCACATTATTGCTATTTTACAACTATATTTGGTGCATCCCCATTATTTTCCGTAAATAATCATGATTATTATTAATAGTGGTTTATGAATATTTCCATACAAACCACAAACTATGTTAACCCTTAGTTTAATAATATTTTATTGCATTTTTTCATACAATACATTACATATTATATACTACAATACAATATTGTAGGAACCTCCCAGTGAGTTTATTACAATACTAAGAAACAAATCAGAGATTAATATTTAATTATATGATTGCAGTATACGATACATTTGTTTTGTCGAGTGAAAAAAAGCAAATGGGTTGGGCTACAGCCCTCCCATGTAAATGTTAACCCTTAAAATGCTAATCACAACTAAAGTTGCTTTTGCAAACAGCATAGAGCAAGATCAGATGACACAGAACGTGCACCAAAAAGGTCACTGGATTTTATTGTAAGTGTTATAAGTATACTATATTCCATGTGACTACTGTCTCTACTAGCATAATCATATATTCTCAATTTAGCTTAACCCGTAACCTGCCAATCACAACTAAAGACGCTTTTGCAAACAGTATAGAGCCAGATCAGATGACACAGAACGTGCACAGAATGCTGTTTGCTATTCGGATAGTGTAGCCAAAACACTTGGCTGAATAGCAAACAACATAGATCCTGATAAGACATGGCGTTCTATGATGTTCGCACATTCCATCCAATTTATTCAGAATTCTAAGGATTAAACATAGACATCCAATGAAATGGTGATTGGCCAAGGTTTCCGTTGCTATAAGAGGGAGATTAAAAGCAAACCAAAGATTTATATTTTTATCATCTGAAACTGTACCCGTGTTACCAATACCATACAGCTCAAAAGTTACAGTGTTTGTACTACGAAAAACACAGTATTGTTATGCTTCAATTTGTAAGACTAAACCTATGCCAATGTAGAATATAGCGTGCCTACCTTGTATGGAGAGAACCATATGTAAGAGAGGGAATGCCCCACCCTGCCAGAATGAGTAACATCCATCCACCAACTTGTTGGTCCGTCCCTGGAATCCACCCTCAAAACGCATCTGGCGCTTTACTGTCCATCGCTGAAATGGATTCTGTTATTGTATACAAGAGGGCCATGAAGCATATCACAGTATAAACTCACTGGGAGATTCCTAATATGACAGTATAAACTCACCAGGAGGTTCCTAATATAACAGTATAAACTCACCAGGAACTTCCTAATATAACAGTATAAACTCACCAGGAGGTTCCTAATATAACAGTATAAACTCACCAGGAGATTCCTAATATAACAGTATAACCTCACTGGGAGATTCCTAATAAAACAGTATAACCTCACCAGGAAATTCCTAATATTACAGTATAAACTCACCAGGAGGTTCCCAATATAACAGTATAAACTCACCAGGAGATTCCTAATATCACAGTATAAACTCACCAGGAGGTTCCTAATATCACAGTATAAACTCACCAGGAGATTCCTAATATAACAGTATAAACTCACCAGGAGATTTCTAATATAACAGTATAAACTCACTGGGAGATTTCTAATATAACAGTATAAACTCACTGGGAGGTTCCTAATATATAACAGTATAAACTCACCGGGAGATTCCGAATATAACAGTATAAACTCACTGGGAGGTTCCTAATATATAACAGTATAAACTCACCAGGAGATTCCTAATATAACAGTATAAACTCACCAGGAGATTCCTAATATAACAGTATAAACTCACCAGGAGGTTCCTAATATAACAGTATAAACTCACTGGGAGGTTCCTGATATATAACAGTATAAACTCACCAGGAGTTCCTAATATAACAGTATAAACTCACCAGGAGTTTCCTAATATAACAGTATAAACTCACTGGGAGATTCCTAATATAACAGTATAAACTCACCAGGAGATTCCTAATATTACAGTATAAACTCACTGGGAGGTTCCTAATATAACAGTATAAACTCACCAGGAGGTTCCTAATATCACAAAGTTTGGTCCTATTAAGAAGTGTGAGTGCTGCTATGCCACAGAAAGAGTACCCTCCATGTGCTTCCATACCGGGACAACCTGCGAAACCACCCTCGTACGTCTGACATCTACAACACAGTCACATGTCAGTTATTGCAGAGGAACATAGATGTGTAAGACTCAGTAATAGCATGGTGGTGGTGGTGGTGTGTGTTGGTGGTGATGGTGTGTGTTGGTGGTGTGTTGGTGGTGTGGTGGTGTGGTGATGGTGTGTGTTGGTGTGTTGGTGGTGTGTTGGTGGTGGTGTGTTGGTAGTGGTGTGTTTGTGGTGTTGGTGGTGGTGGTGTGTTGGTGGTGGTGGTGGTGGTGGTGTGTTGGTGGTGTGGTGGTGTGTGTTGGTGGTGTGTGGTGGTGGTGTGTTGGTGGTGGTGTGGGGTGGTGGTGGTGGTGGTTGGTGGTGGTGGTGGTGTGTTGGTGGTGGTGTGGTGGTGTGGTGTGGTGGTGGTGTGGTGGTGGTGGTGTGTTGGTGGTGTTGTGGTGGTGGTGTGTTGGTGGTGTTGTGGTGTGTGTTGGTGGTGGTGTGGTGGTGGTGTGTTGGTGGGTGTGTGGTGGTGGTGTGTTGGTGGTGGTGTGTTGGTGGTGGTGTGTTGGTGGTGTGTTGTGGTGGTGTGTTGGGTGGTGGTGTGGTTGGTGGTGGTGGTGTGGTGGTGGTGTGGGGGTGGTGGTGTGGTGTGTGTGTGGTGGGGTGTGGTGTGGTGGGTGTGGTGGTGGTGGTGGTGTGTGGTGGTGGTGTGTTGGTGGTGGTGTGTGGTGGTTGTGTGGTGTGGTGTTGTGGTGGTGTTGTTATTGTTGGTGGTGTTGTTGGTGGTGTTGTTGGTGGTGTTGTTGTTATTGTTGGTGGTGTTGTTGTTGGTGGTGTTGTTATTGTTGGTGGTGTTGTTGGTGGTGTTGTTGTTGGTGGTGTTGTTGGTGGTGTTGTTGTTGGTGGTGGTGTTGGTGGTGTTGTTGGTGGTGTTGTTGGTGGTGGTGTTGTTGGTGTTGTTGTTGGTGTTGTTGGTGGTGGTGTTGGTGGTGATGTTGTTGTTGGTGGTGTTGTTGTTATTGTTGGTGGGGTTGTTGTTGGTGGTGTTGTTGTTATTGTTGGTGGTGTTGTTGTTGGTGGTGTTGTTGGTGTTGTTGTTGTTGGTGGTGGTGTTGGTGGTGTTGTTGGTGGTGTTGTTGGTGGTGGTGTTGTTGGTGTTGTTGTTGGTGTTGTTGGTGGTGGTGTTGGTGGTGGTGTTGGTGGTGTTGTTGGTGGTGGTGGGTGTTGGTGGTGTGTGTTGGTGGTGGTGTTGGTGGTGGTGTGTGGTGTGTGTTGGTGGTGGTGTGTGGTGGTTGTTGGGTGGTGGTGTGTGTTGGTGGTGGTGTGTTGGTGGTGGTGTGTTGGTGGTTGGTGTTGGTGTGTTGGTGGTGGTGTGTTGGTGGTGTTGTGTGGTGGTGGTGTGTTGTTGGTGGTGGTGGTATGTTGGTGGTGTGTGTTGTTGGTGGTGTGGTTGTTGTTGGTGGTGTTGGTGTTGTTGTGGTGTTGTGGTGTGTGTGGTGGTGGTGGTGTGTTGTGGGTGGTGGGTTTGGTGTGGTGTGGTGTGTGTTTTGGTGTGGTGTTGTTGGTGTTTGTGTTGGTGGTGGTGTGTTGGTTTTGTTGGTGGGTGGTGGTGTGGTGTTGGTGTGTGTTGGTGTGTTGGTGGTGTGTTGGTGGTGGTGTGTTGGTAGTGGTGTGTTTGTGGTGTTGTTGGTGGTGGTGTGTTGGTGGTGGTGGTGGTGGTGGTGTGTTGGTGGTGTGGTGGTGTGTGTTGGTGGTGTGTGGTGGTGGTGTGTTGGTGGTGGTGTGTTGTGGTGGTGTTGGTGGTGGTGGGTTGGTGGTGGTGTTGGTGGGTGTGTTGGTGGTGTGTTGTTGGTGGTGTTGTGTGGTGGTGTGTTGTGGTGGTGTTGTGTTGGTGGTGGTGGTGTTGTGTGGTTGTTGTGGTGGTGGTTGTTGTGTGGTGTGTTGTGTTGTTGTGGTGTGGTGGTGGTTGTTGTGGTGTTGTGGTGGTGGTGGTGGTGGTTGTTGTGGTGTGTTGGTGGTGGTTGTTGTGGTGTGTTGGTGGTGGTGGTGGTGGTTGTTGTTGTGGTGGTTGTTGGTGGTGGTTGTTGTGTGTGGTGGTGTTGGTGGTGGTGGTTGGTGTGGTTGTTTGGTGGTGGTGGTTGGTGTGGTTGTTTGGTGGTGGTGGTGGTGGTTGGGGTGGTGGTGGTGGTGGTGGTGGTGGTGTTGGTTTGGT
This sequence comes from Archivesica marissinica, assembly GCA_014843695.1. NCBI lineage: Eukaryota > Metazoa > Mollusca > Bivalvia > Venerida > Vesicomyidae > Archivesica > Archivesica marissinica. The sequence continues at coordinate 14,561,654 of CM026404.1, read as the reverse complement.
GGTGGTGGTGTTGGTTTGGTGGTGGTGGTGGTTGTTGGTTTGGTGGTGTTGTGGTGTTGGTGGTGTGTGGTGGTGGTGTTGGTGGTGGTGTGTGGTGGTGGTGTTGGTGGTGTGTGGTGTGGTGGTGTGTTGGTGGTGGTGTTGTTGGTGGTGTGTGTGGTGGTGTGGTTGGGGTGTTGTGTTGGTGTGGTTGTGGTGGTGGTGGTGGTGATGGTGGTTGTGGTGATGGTGGTGGTGGTGGTGGTGTGTGTGTGGTGTTTATGTGGTGTGTGGGGTGGTGGTATTTGTGGTGTGTGGTGGTATGTGGTGTGTGTGTGGTGTGTCGTGTGGTGGTGTGTGGTGTGGTGGTGTTTATGTGGTGTGTGTGGTGGTGTTTATGTGGTGTTGTTGTGGTGTTTATGTGGTGTGTGGTGGTGTGTGTGTTGTGGTGTGTGTTGTGGTGGTGTGTGTGGTGGTGGTGTGTGTGGTGGTGGTGTGTGTGATGGTGTGGTGTGTCGTATGTATATATAATGTGTGTGTGGTGTGTTTGTGGTGTGTGTGTTGGTGGTGGTGTGTTTGTGGTGTTTGTTGTTGGTGGTGTGTGTGGTGGTGGTGTGTTGGTGGTGTGTGTGGTGGTGTGGTGTGGTGTGTATGGTGTGGGGTGTGGTGGTGTGTGTGTGGTGGTGGTGGTGTTGTGTGGTGTGTGGTGGTGGGGTTGTGGTGGTGGTGGGTGTGTTGGTGTGGTGTGTTGGTGGTGTGTGTTGGTGGTGTGTGTTGGTTGTGTGTGTTGGTGGTGTGTGTTGGTGGTGTGTGTTGGTGGTGTGTGTTGGTGGTGTGTTGGTGTGTGTTGGTGGTGTTGTTGGTGGTGGTGTTGGTGTGTGTTGGTGTGTGTTGGTGTGTGTTGGTGTGTTTTGTTGTGTTTTGGTGTGTGTTGGTGTGTGTTGGTGGTGTGTTGGTGGTGGGGTGTGTTGGTGGTGTGTGTTGGTGGTGGTGTGTGTTGGTGGTGGTGGTATGTTGGTGGTGTTGTTGATGGTGGTGTGGTGGTGTTGTTGTTGGTGGTGTGTTGTTGGTAGAGGTGTGTTGGTGGTGGTGTTGTTGGTGGTATGTTGGTGGTGGTGCATTGGTGGTGGTGTGTTGGTAGAGGTGTTGGTGGTGGTATGTTGGTAGAGGTGTGGTGGTGTATTGGTGGTGGTATGTTGGTGGTGTGTTGTTGGTGGTGTTGTGTTGGTGGTGTGTTGTTGGTGGTGTTGTGTTGGTGGTGGTGTGTAGGTGGTGGTGTGTTGGTGGTGTGTTGTTGGTGGTGTGTTGGTGGTGGTGTTGTGTTGTTGGTGGTGTTGTGTTGGTGGTGGTGTGTTGGTGGTGTGTTGGTGGTGGTTGTGTGGTGTGTTGGTGGTGTGTGGTTGGTGGGGTGGTGTTGTGTGTGGTGGTGTTGTGTTTGTTGGTGTGGTGTGTGGTGGTGTGGTGTTGTGGTGGTGTTGTGGTGTGTGGTGTTGTGTGTGGTGGTGTTGTGTGTGGTGGTGTTGTGTTGGTGGTGTTGTGTGTGGTGGTGTGGTGTGTGGTGGTGTTGTGGTGTGGTGGTGTTGTGTGTGGTGGTGTTGTGGTGTGTGGTGTTGTGTGTGGTGGTGTT
>CM026404.1:14539195-14559048 GCA_014843695.1 Archivesica marissinica | reverse complement strand
TGGTGGTGTATTGGTGGTGGTATGTTGGTGGTGTGTTGTTGGTGGTGTTGTGTTGGTGGTGTGTTGTTGGTGGTGTTGTGTTGGTGGTGGTGTGTAGGTGGTGGTGTGTTGGTGGTGTGTTGTTGGTGGTGTGTTGGTGGTGGTGTTGTGTTGTTGGTGGTGTTGTGTTGGTGGTGGTGTGTTGGTGGTGTGTTGGTGGTGGTGTGTTGGTGGTGGTGGTGGTGGTGTGGTGTTGGTGTGGTGTATTGGTGGTGGTGTGTTGGTGGTGTGTTGTTGGTGGTGTTGTGTTGTGGTGTGTTGTTGGTGGTGTTGTGTTGTGGTGGTGTGTAGTGGTGGTGGTTGGTGGTGTGTTGTTGTTGGTGTGTTGTTGTGTGGTGTTGTGTTGTGGTGTGTTGTTGTGGTGTTGTGTTGGTGGTGGTGTGTTGGTGGTGGTGTGGTTGGTGGTGTGTTGTTGGTGGTGTGTTGGTGGTGGTGCTTGGTGGTGGTGTGTTGGTGGTGGTGTGTTGGTGGTGGTGTGTTGGTGGTGGTGTGTTGGTGGTGGTGTTGTTGGTGTGTGGTGGTGTTGTTGTGGTGTTGTGGTGGTGTGGTGTTGTGTGTGGTGGTGTGGTGTTGTGGTGGTGGTGTGGTGTTGTGGTGGTGTTGTGGTGGTGGTGTGGTGGTGGTGTGGTGTTGTGTGTGGTGGTGTTGTGTTGTGGTGGTGGTGTGGTGTTGTGGTGGTGTGGTGGTGGTGTGGTGTGTGGAGGTGTGGTGGTGTGTGTGTTGGTGGTGGTGTGTTGGTGGGTTTGGTGGTGGTGGTGTTGTGTTGTGTGGTGGTGGTGTGTGTTGGTGGTGGTGTGTTGGTGTGGTGTGGTTTGGTGGTGTGGTGGTGGTGTGTGTTGGGGTGTGTTTGGTGGTGGTGTTTGTTGGTGGTGTGTGTGTTGGTGGTGGTGTTTGGTGTGGTGTGGTGGTGGTGTGGTGGTGGTGGTGTGGTGGTGGTGGTGTGTTGGTGGTGGTGGTGTGTTGGTGGTGGTGTGTTGGTGGTGTTGTGTTGGTGGTGGTGTGTAGGTGGTGGTGTGTGTTGGTGGTGTTGTTGTTGGTGGTGTGTGTAGGTGGTGGTGTGTGTTGGTGGTGTTGTTGTTGGTGGTGTGTGTAGGTGGTGGTGTGTGTTGGTGGTGTTGTTGTTGTTGGTGGTGTGTGTGGTGGTGGTGTGTTGGTGGGTGTGTTTTTGGTGTGTGTTGGTGGTGTGGTGGTTGTGGTGTTGGTGGTGGTGGTGGTGGTGTGTGTGTGGTGTTTGTGGTGTGTGTGGTGGTGGTTTTGTGGTGTGTGGTGGTATGTGGTGTGTGTGTGGTGTGTGGTGTGGTGGTGTGTGGTGTGGTGGTGTTTATGTGGTGGTGTGGTGGTGTTTATGTGGTGTATGTTGTGGTGTTTATGTGGTGTGTGGTGGTGTGTGTGTTGTGGTGTGTGTTGTGGTGGTGTGTGTGGTGGTGGTGTGTGTGGTGGTGGTGTGTGTGATGGTGTGGTGTGTGGTATGTTTTTTGTGTGTGTGGTGTGTTTGTGGTGTGTGTGTTGGTGGTGGTGTTGTATGTTGGTGGTGTTGTTGATGGTGGTGTGGTGGTGTTGTTGTTGGTGTGTGTTGTTGGTAGAGGTGTGTTGGTGGTGGTGTTGTTGGTGTATGTTGGTGGTGGTGCATTGTGGTGGTGTGTTGTAGAGGTGTTGGTGGTGGTATGTTGGTAGAGGTGTGGTGGTGTATTGGTGGTGGTATGTTGTGGTGTGTTGTTGGTGGTGTTGTGTTGGTGGTGTGTTGTTGTTGGTGTTTGTTGGTGGTGGTGTGTAGTTGGTGGTGTGTTGGTGGTGTGTTGTTGGTGGTGTGTTGGTGGTGGTGTTGTGTTGTTGGTGGTGTTGTGTTGGTGGTGGTGTGTTGGTGTGTGTTGGTGGTGTGTTGTTGGTGGTGTGTTGGTGGTGTTGTTATTGTTGGTGGTGTTGTTGGTGGTGTTGTTGGTGGTGTTGTTGTTATTGTTGGTGGTGTTGTTGTTGGTGGTGTTGTATTGTTGGTGGTGTTGTTGGTGGTGTTGTTGTTGGTGGTGTTGTTGGTGGTGTTGTTGTTGGTGGTGGTGTTGGTGGTGTTGTTGGTGGTGTTGTTGGTGGTGGTGTTGTTGGTGTTGTTGTTGGTGTTGTTGGTGGTGGTGTTGGTGGTGATGTTGTTGTTGGTGGTGTTGTTGTTATTGTTGGTGGGGTTGTTGTTGGTGGTGTTGTTGTTATTGTTGGTGGTGTTGTTGTTGGTGGTGTTGTTGGTGTTGTTGTTGTTGGTGGTGGTGTTGGTGGTGTTGTTGGTGGTGTTGTTGGTGGTGGTGTTGTTGGTGTTGTTGTTGGTGTTGTTGGTGGTGGTGTTGGTGGTGGTGGTGGTGGTGTTGTTGGTGGTGGTGTTGTTGGTGGTGGTGTTGTTGGTGGTGGTGTTGTTGGTGGTGGTGTTGTTGGTGGTGGTGTTGTTGGTGGTGGTGTTGTTGGTGGTGGTGTTGTTGGTGGTGGTGTTGTTGGTGGTGGTGTTGTTGTTGTTGGTGGTGTTGGTGTTGTTGGTGTTGTTGGTGGTGTTGGTGTTGTTGGTGGTGATGGTGTTGTTGGTGGTGATGGTGTTGTTGGTGGTGGTGTTGTTGGTGGTGTTGGTGTTGTTGGTGGTGTGGTGTTGTTGGTGGTGTTGGTGTTGTTGGTGTTGTTGGTGGTGTTGGTGTTGTTGGTGGTGTTGGTGTTGTTGGTGGTGTTGGTGTTGGTGGTGGTGTGTTGGTGGTGGTGTGTTGGTGGTGGTGTGTTGGTGGTTGGTGTGTTTGTTGATGTGTTGTTGGTGGTGTGGTGGTGTGGTGGTGTGGTGTTGGTGGTGGTGTGTTGGTGGTGGTGTGTTGTTGGTGATGTGTTGTTGGTGGTGTGTTGTTGGTGATGTGTTGGTGGTGGTGTGTTGTTGGTAATGTGTTGTTGGTGGTGTGGTGGTGTGTTGGTGGTGGTGTGGTGTTGGTGGTGGTGTGTTGTTGGTGGTGTGGTGTGGGGTTGTGTTGTTGGTGGTGTTGGGGGCGCATCCTCTGTATCCTTAAACAATTTAATGTCTAATATACTTCTGGAGACATCACCCCAATTAACCAAGGGGCGACAATAAATAAACGTATCCAACATCCCGGTGTGGACATGTGCTTCCTCTATGTTTTCTGTATTGAAACCATGTTTTAAACCACACCATGTCAAACTTGTATTAAGAGACCATCAAAGGGAAGGACAAAAAGTGGTCTCTAAGCTGGAATGGTCTCTTAATACAGACTAATTTGTTCTTTATCAACACAAGTGGTCTCTTAATCCAAATGGTCTCTTAATAGACTTGGAAGTCGTGATAGCGCACTCGCTTCAGGCCCGGAGCTGGAGCCCGGCTGGAGCCGATACGATTGTGCCCGTAGGCAAGATATTTAATTTCCACATTGCCTCTTCTCTCTCCCTTGTGGCGATGGTTTCCATCAGGAATGAGGTCTCGAAAGTGATTAATCGAGCTAAGATAAATTTGTATAAACTAAACTAATAGACGTGGTCTTTTGAGCAAGTTTGATTGTTACATCTATAGAACAATAAGCATAGAAGTACCTAATGACCCATTCTGGTGTACCGTCAAACAATTCAGGTTGAATGATATTGGTCAATCTGGCCACACTGGCAGCACAGTATGCTCCCCTGAAACACACAAGCTCATGCATTATATATAGGCAATACATATAGTGGCCATACAGGCCACACTGGCAGCACACTATGCTCCCCTGTAACACACAAGCTCATGCATTATATATAGGCAATACATATAGTGGTCATATAGGCCACACTGGCAGCACAGTATGCTCCCCTGAAACACACAAGCTCATGCATTATATATAGGCAATACATATAGTGGTCATACAGGCCACACTGGCAGCACAGTATGCTCCCCTGAAACACACAAGCTCATGCATTATATATAGGCAATACATATAGTGGCCATACAGATCACTCATATGGGCAGCTGGTAGCGACGCTAAATAAACGTAAAACACACAAACCCTATAATTCCTTACAAAGAAGATAATTAAATAAGATGTTCAGCGATAATCCATTAAATATAACCAACGTAATTAAACATATTTGCACCATCAGTCTGCTTTCATTTGCTTTAATCACACCATTTTATTTTCACCAGTAATATCCAATGGTGTAAAGAAATATGCAACTTATTATGTGTAATTAATGATAAGTTCCAGGAAAGACTGAGGTTGATTGGGTCAGGATTTTCTGTGTCAGGCTCTTGGCTTTCAGAGGCACTTTTGCAATTTTATGTTATATGTTATATTTCGGGTTTTACGCCTGCATCTGCACCATTTTTGGCTATATCGCCAGCGGGCAGTTTAACCTAACAACACCTTTCCTGGGCAGGCTCCAGCGGTTAACCAGTACTTGGGTGCACCAACCTCCGTAAGAAACTGCCAACTTTTTCATATAAATGAGACACTATTGCAATTATATTATGTATATAAGAATGGTACACACATAATCACACGCTCCGGCATGATTAGCTAGCTAACTTATACATTTGCAGTGGAGATATACTAATCTACACTGAACTATAGTCATGCAAAGGTTTATCATTGCTATATACAGTCGAACTTTGTTGCCTCGAACTCGACGGGTCCGTGAGTAATGGTTTGAGTCATGGGAGGTTCGAGTCAAGGGTAGTTGTGTGGGTTGACCCATAATATAATAAATAAACTTAAATTGTGTTTTGGTAGCTTACTGTTATATACTGGTTTATACAAGGTTTTCTGATCTAATTTCCGTTTTGCACCCTGTTTTCCAGTAGCCGACTTAGGTATCCATCCCCCCGTTGCCGGGTCCTTCGCTAAGTTGATCGCGTTAAGAACAGTAGAGTTTGGTTTTGACATGATTAATAATGAATTTGATGAAGAGACGACAAAATCGGTTGTTTATATTGAAATGTCGTAGCTTGGCATCTTTAACTCAATAAGTGTGTAATATATCTGTTCTATACATAATTACGTTTAATACCAATTTAAACTATGGATAAAAAAGCCGCCGTGATTGAAACCCAGTCACAATAGAATAGTAATTGCCAATCTCACGACATGTAAATTACGCGAGTGTACCGATCAAAAGGATGTCATTGCCATTAACAAAAGCTGTGAAAACATTTTTGTGTGACACGCGGACCTGGACACTCAGCCAATTGTGTTCGACCCAAAGGTGTTAATTTAAGTACTAATTGATTTCATGGGACCAGTGATCTGGTTCAAGAGTTCCAGTCATCCGTGTTCGAGTCATCAAAGGTAGAACAATATGCATTATATAGAGATTATCGCCGGGACCAGACATGTTCGAGCCAACGGTGGTGTTCGAGCCAACCAAATTCGAGGCAACTAAGTTCGACTGTATGTATAATTATGTTAGTAATATTATGAGCCTCATGTGTTGTATTGATTGTAATAACTCATTTATTCATGTATGTCATAAAATGAGAAAATAAAAAAAAAGATATTTGACTGACTTGGCTTGACAATAGAAATTCAGCAAAGAGGTGTTCGTGATAGCGCAGTGAATTCGCGTTCGCTTCAGGATGCAAAAGGTCCGGAGTTTGAGCCCCGCTGGAGCCGTTACGATTGTGCCCTTAGGCAAGGCATTTAAATTCCACATGTCTCTTCTCTCTCCTTCATGACGATGGATTCCATCAGGAATGAGGTCTCGAGAGTGATTAACTCTTTCCTCCACAGAATATTGATAGAATCATGTACCACTGTCTATAGATTATCAGTACACTGATAATCAATAACCAATAGATAAACAATCAATGGTCAGAGTCTGTCCTGATATGGGTTATTGGAGATATTGATGAAAAATATACCTTCCCTGTTTGGAGCAAAATTACTGAATGAAATCTTCATTAAACTGAATTTTGGTCAATGTAAAGTTTGTAGAGAATAAAATTCTCTTTCGAACAGTATCAAACTCATATTTGTATGGTAAGCCTGTCTTTTTCAATTAGGTTATAAAGACAATGAATGTCCTAATATCTGGGATATTGATGTGTCCTGTGTATTGTATTGACATATGTACAATATACAAGTGTTGTATATATACAAGTTTCATTTACTTTGATCCAGACCATTTATTGCCACGGGAGGCAATAAAACAATAAACAGAAAACCAGTGTTTTCACAGCTGCTGTCAAACACCGTCAATTATGCAAATGTGATCAATGGCATACTGCCTGTGATCTATGCATGTATTAAATTTGATTGGTTGTCTCATTATAATGCACACGCCTTGCACACATTTTCAGAAATTATCAATTAACAAACCCAGTAATTTTACATGATAAATAAATTCCTTGTTAAACTCTGTGACTTACTGCATTCAAAGCTAAGCTGTGACGTATGCCTCTTTGATCTTTATGTTAACACATAAGTATAAAAGTCGTGACCTCACGAATTTCAGAAAATCAAACCAGCCTAGAGAGCTACATAGTACACTAATTAAAAGTCCTGTCTATTACATATATCTATTTTTAGAACGCCCAAGTAATTTTCCATGATTATGCCAGCATTATTGACCCAGCTGTGATATATATAACACCTGTAGGAGATATTTTTAATTGATGATTGCCGTGGAATTTCAAATGTAAGCATCATTGTTTTTCAAAATAAATCATTATATAAATGTCCAAAATATTAGATAATGATCTTCTAAAGATAAAATTTGCAAACTTTAGGTTTTGTTTTAGAACTCCAAAACTGCAGGCGTAGAAATGCGTATGTATCAGAATCATGTATATGCGTAGAAAGGCGTATCTGTGGAGATATGCATAGGGTACACAAAAGGCGTATCTGTGGAGTAATGTATAGGGTACAAGAAAGGCGTATCTGTGGAGGAAAGAGTTAATATAAGTTGAAAGAAACTTGTTTCACAATCGAGCTAAAATAAATTTGTATAAACTAAAGAGGTGTTCGGTGTTTCCACTTTAGAGGGGTTCCACTGTACTCACCATAATTCTGAAAACATTGCGATTTTTCCATACTAGGAGAAACATTAAAAAGTCCAAAATTCAAAAGCAAATGATCACATTTACGCTTTCATCCGCGCCAACGGGAGTGATTAATATAAGTTGTTAAATCGTTGTAAAAGAAAGTTTTAAAAAATGATCACCCGTCATAATACAAAAAACAAAGGTTCAAAGAATGAACATAGCAAACATAAATTGTTGAAATTAGCTCCTTTTTTATATCTTTTTTTTTTTCATTTTTCAAATGAGGTGAACTTCAATGAAGTGATTATTTCTCACCTGATGTCCTCCTCCCCTCCTAAATGCATCTTGAAGGACCCGTATGATGTCCTCATGCGCATCAGAAAGTCATATAGCGTCTCCCTGAAATAGTACGCAAATAATACTCATATATCATAGCTGCAATACTGTCCTGGATATTATGTGAAACTAGTTTAAAACTACTCGGAGTACCTAAAGTAATACATGGGAAAAACTCGATGATATTGTACAGCTAGCATATTATGTGCACATCCCAATTTCCTGTTACTCGTTGTACGCTGGCGAAGGAAACAACAGTCAAATATTTCACGGAATGTCATTAGAATTGTGTTGTAGCGACAATTCTAATGAAATTCGACGACATATTTCCAGTTTTCAGTTACAAATAAAAACAAAACACATTAATGAATTGCCGTCTGCTACAATTATTTGAACTATTAATAGCCTTTATTCTACCCAGCATGCAGAGTTAATGAACTGGACGAGGAAAATCTTTTCATATTGGATTTGATGTTGAAATAAATACTTGACACAGCCCGAGGTAATTGGGACTGTTAAACATTCGGATATAGTCTTGAAATGACAATACAGTAAAACATGTGTTAGCAGTAACCTCTATTAAGCAGCCAACCCGTATTAAGCAGCCAACCCGTATTAAGCAGCCAACCCGCATTAAGCAGCCAACCCGCATTAAGCAGCCAACCCGCATTAAGCAGCCAACCCGCATTAAGCAGCCAACCCGTATTAAGCAGCCAACCCGTATTAAGCAGCCAACCCGTATTAAGCAGCCAACCCGCATTAAGCAGCCAACCCGTATTAAGCAGCCAGTAACTAAACTCCTAGGCAATTTGTTCAGCATTTAACCTCTATTGAGCAGACATCTGTGCTAATCAGCCAATTTTCATCACTCCCTTGACTAGCCACTTAAGACAGATTTGAAAGTAAAATAACAGACTGTTCCCCTAGTCTGGATCTGACATTCTTTACAATATGCTACGTTTTCATCAAAGCGCACAAAATCTACGTTGAGAACACTGACTTTTCTGTCTTAATTCATTGAACATTAGAAGTCACAAGCTTAGTTGGTGCATAATTATTTTATATTTCGGGTTTTACGCCTGCATCAGCACCATTTTGGGCTATATCGCCGGCGGGCAGTTTACCTAACAACACCTTTCCTGGGCAGGCTCCAGCGGTTAACCAGTACTTGGGTACACCAACCTCCGTAAGAAACTGCCAACGTTTTCATATAAATGAGACACGGCCTGAGCGGGGCTCGAACCCATGACCATCAGATATGATAGGTTACAGTGGTATACAAGTCAGCGACCATAACCACTCAACCACGGAGGCGGACTGTCGGTGCATTATACATCACAATTTACTGGACAGGCCTTAATGACTGTTGCTTAAGAATGAATGAGGAATAATTCTGTTAGCTACCTATCGATGACTTTGTACAATTCGTCTGTATGTAGTATAATTGCTGGTATACGTTACCTGTCGATGACTGTACGATTCCTTTATACCTAGTATAATGCTGGTATACGTTACCTATCAATGACTTTGTACGATTCTTCTGTACCAAGTATAAATGCTGGTATACGTTACCTATCAATGACTTTGTACGATTCTTCTGTACCAAGTATAAATTATGGTATACGTTACCTATCAATGACTGTGTACGATTCTTCTGTACCTAGTATAAATGCTGGTATACGTTATCAATGACTTTGTACGATTCTTCTGTACCAAGTATAAATATTGGCATACGTTACCTATCAATGACTTTGTACGATTCTTCTGTACCTAGTATAAATGCTGGTATACGTTACCTATCAATGACTTTGTACGATTCTTCTGTACCAAGTATAAATGCTGGTATACGTTACCTATCAATGACTTTGTACGATTCTTCTGTACCTAGTATACATAAAGCATTGACAGCTGCGTAGGTGGGTGCTAGATGTGCCTGCTGGCCTGGTCCCCCTGCAATACATGTGACAAATACAAGTATGGCACCATTACAAACTAACACTAGAGATGCAGGGCCCGCGCTGCCAATCACCAGCCTCGCCAATGGCGACAATATTGCAAAATTGGCTAATAAAAATTCAATTTGGCGAAAATGATAAAAACGGCGAAAATCTGTAAAATAGCCGAAAATTGGAAATTCCCCCCAAGACTATTTGTGGAAAATTACTCGGGTCAAGGTGAAATCGTGTCGCGCGTGACTAATATCTCGGACTGGAGAATCATACAAGCATGTTGTTTGTTTATTTAACGGGGGCATACTGTTTGATTAGTGTGCAAACACGGGACACACTATGAATGCTTATTATATTGAGCAGGTGATAATTAAGAGCAGGGCGGCATTACATTGTTGTCCAAATCCTTTGTAGACGAAAATTATGCTACCAAATTGAAAAGCTTTACACGACTGTTTTTTGTGTCTGGTGCCTGTGGTTAGACGTAAGTATGTCGGCAACTTTTTGTTTTGTTTTTGTTGTCGTTAATTGTGTAAGTTAATTTGAATATCAAAGGAAAGTAGTACTAAATTTGCTACAAACAACCAATGCTATATAAATCGCACGTTTATGCATATACCACATACGGATCTGTAGTCCAGTGGTAACACGCTGAACTGGTAATCCAGGGATCGCAGGTTCGATCCCCCGTCTGACCCTAATAAAATTAACAGTCTTTCGGGTGGGACTTTAAATCGAGGTCTCGTGTTGGTGCTTTGCACCGTGCACGTAAAAGAACCAGAGGAGACTCTGGAATGGGTCTGTATCATTGCACTATCATCTAAAATGACTAATCTCTTCAAGAGGCGTCACTCATATGGGCAACCGGTAGCGACGATAAATAAACGTAGAACACACATATACCACATATTTGCTTTCAAAAGGCATTCAGACACACTGCTAATTTGGTTATTCATAGTCTACCTTGAAAATGGCTCTAAAAAGAAAATTAGACTCTGGGGTCTTTGGTGTAACTCCATCAAGAGGGTTGGAAAGTGGGTCACCCATGGCTTCACTATGATTCAAAATCACAATCTATGTTTTGCAACTTGTGCATCAAAAACCAGAAATGCAATTCATTCACTACCGGTTGTGCAAGCCTTAAAAAAGATAGTGTGTCTAAGCATGCTAAATTTGATGTATACACTCCCCCATCAGCTTACACATTTAATAAACTCGTGCAGGAGAGGATTTTAAAATGATTTTGAAAATGAAAGTGGACACAACTTGTCAAGTAATGTATCACTGCAAATGTAACCCTTACCTCAGTTGTAGTTTATGGGCATACAGCACTTAGGTGGTGCAATTGCAAGATACATATAATACATTAATATACTATAAATACTCTGTTTGGGGAAAATGGCATGCGTCGGAATTGGCTAAAGGAAAGGCAGATTTGGCTACAAAAAATTGGTTACAAAAAATTAAGAGCCAGAGCAGGCCCTGAGATGATATGGTATTGCAGCATGCAAACAGCCTACATGTATGGCTCAGTCTCAAGCTTCTGATTGGTTCAGCCGAGTGTAGAGCTCAGACTGAATCAATCAAATTTCTTGAGCTTGAGATTACAGACGAATCTGTAGTCCAGTGGTAACACGCTGGACTGGTAATCCAGGGATCGCAGGTTCGATCCCTCCATCTGACCCTAATAAAATTAACAGTCTTTCACATTGGACTTTAAACCGAGGTCGTGTCGGTGCTGTACAACCGTGCATGTAAAAGAACCAGAGGAGACTCTGGAATGGGTCTCTGTCTGTATGTCTGTATCATTGCACTATCCTCCAAAAATCTAAAATGACTAATCTCTTCAGGAGGCATCTCTCATATTATGGGCAACCGATGGCGACGATAAATAAACGTAACACACACATAGCTTGGGATTGGAGAACTTTTATACCACTGGGGTCTGGCTTAGTGAGTTACATAGACCTCTTTCATATTACTTCATTTTGAGTCTCTACAGTTTTTGATAACATCTAATTTTATGCTTTCCTACGAAATATAGAAATTTATCAGTGAAAAAAAATGTGTTATTACACACATTTGATTTCTCACTGGTTGTGTGTGGTACCTAGCCGCTGCATGTTGAAATGCTGTCAACATGAAGGTATTGGACTTAAGCTGCCAGTGATGTTATGTATGACGTTTGTTATGACAAGCAATTTCATAGTTATGTAATTGCCATGTGATTGTGCCACATTATGAGATAAACATTTGTAACTTGATGTGAAAATGAACTGTCCGACATCCAAAATATATGAGGTACCTGCAAATCCACCATCCGGACACTGACATTTCCCTAGGAACTGTGCTACTCTGAAATATATAGTATAATGTGTCAAGCACAGAACATATTAGTGTGGCATCCATGGTCCAATGGTAGAGAGTCATATTTGGAATCGAACGGTCCGGGTTCGATACTCAGTCAGGCCACGTATGTAGTATCATTGAGCAGGCACCTGACACACATTGCTTAGTACTGGTTAACCGCTACGATCAGCTAAGCATGCACAGGAAAACATGTCTAGGTCCCCGCAAGGGGTTTGACATTAATGGAACATACATATTGTTTATATTGAGACAAGATTCGAACAACATTTATTGCATCAACCCATTCAGCACCAAGTAATCTAACATGGACTGGTGCATGATATTTTTAGACCAATAAATTAATAAGAAAATTACCTTTGGACCAGTTCATTTATTAAAATGGGTAATTTTATCTAAAAATAGTAATACTTATTACTGGCAAAAAGTGCAGATCACGAGCCGGCTCATCTGGATCTACACTTTTTGTAAGTCTATTTAGAGGCCTGTAGTGTTGAAAGTGTTAAGATATTAACTAATATTTACATACATGAGAAAGTGAAAACATGTTTTATAATAACATTACATATTTTTAAGTTTGTACGTATGAACGAATAATTTTGAAAATAACATAAACACATTTCATTGCAAGCACTTTTCAACACACTATCATATGATATTTTATGAACCATGTTTTTGTTTTTCGGTTAATTCTATATAGCCATTTGCATCCTAGCTGCAGATAAAATCACGTTTGCAAACAGCATAGCGTCTGGGCAGACGGCACCTGTCTGATCAAGCTGCATGCTGTTTGCTATTCGGATAGTGGAGCTAAAACATTTGGCTGAATAGCAAACAACATAGATCCTGATCAGACCCGGCATTACGTCGCGGCTAATCTGGATCTATGTTGTTTGCAAACGTGATTTTATATACTCAGCGGGCAAAGGGTTAATTAACACTTTACTGGTGTTTTATTTCTAAGCTATCGGATAACAGCGAAATATCGATTTTAAGCTTATATTTATGCATTAGGTGGTCCCAGCCGTTACAATTTAAAACATCGTCACCATGAATGCTTTCAGAATCAATCCGTCAGTAACATGGAAGAAGACAGTGGGTGCCTATCCGAGACGTTATGTTATATTTCGGGTTTTACGCCTGCATCAGCACCATTTTTGGGCTATATTGCCGGCGGGCAGTTTACCTAACAACACCTTTCCTGGGCAGGCTCCAGCGGTTAACCAGTACTTTGGTGCACCAACCTCCGTAAGAAACTGCCAACTTTTTCATATAAATGAGATACGGCCTGAGCGGGGCTCGAACCCGTGACCATCAGTGATGATAGGTTACAGTGGTATACAAGTCAGCGACCGTAACCACGCGACCACAGAGGCGGACCATCAGTGATGACAGGTTACAGTGGTATACAAGTCAGCGACCTTAACCACTCGACCACAGAGGCGGACCATCAGTGATGACAGGTTACAGTGGTATACAAGTCAGCGACCTTAACCACTCGACCACAGAGGCGGAATAACATGGAAGAAGGTGGGTGAATTTCCGAGACGTACTTCAGGAAGAGACGGGCAGTCGGGTAGAACCACCAACCTACTGCAAACCAGCTGGATAGCTTCCTCACTTGAAAGAATTCGACACCACCGTTGGATTTGATCCTACAGCGGTGAGGGGCAAGTGATTTGAAGTCAACGACCGTAACTATTCGGCCGTGGATCAAGCCCCACACCTGTGCGATGCTTGAATACATACTGCGTGATGGTTTCATCACTGAGAGGTTCGTCAAGCAGTTCCAGAGCGTGTAGTATCCAGTAACATAACCATGGTCGACTCGCATCTAAACACTAATAAAATAGAAATTATTTTTTGATAGATAAAAATAAACACATGTCTCGACACACAATGCTGTGTCAACGAAGTAATAAAATAAACACATGTCTTGACAGCCAATGTTAATAATAAAAGCATGGATTTAGATTTTAGTGTCACACAAACAGCTCTCTGATTAGCGCAGTGGTTAGCGTGCTCGCTTCTCACCCTGAGGATCGATCCCGAAAGTATGTGAGATGGTACGGTGGCCGCCAGATCGGACAGGTGGATTTTCTCTGGATACTCCAGTTTCCTCCCACACGAATGACCACATTTACGCTTTCATCCGTGCCAACGAGAGTGATTAATGTAAGTTGTTAGAACTTGCTTCGCAATCGTTGTAAAATATTCAAGTTTAAACCTTTTTTTTTAAAGTTTATTTATCGTCGCTACCGGTTGCCCATATGAGCGACGCCTCCTGAAGATATTAGTCATTTTAGATTTTGGAGGATAGTGCAGTGATACAGACAGAGACCCATTCCAGAATCTCCTCTGGTTCTTTTACGTGCACGGTGTAAAGCACCGACACAAGACCTCGGTTTAACGTCCCATCTGAAAGACTGTTAATTTTATTAGGGTCAGACGGGGCATCGAACCTGCGATCCCTGGATTACCAGTCCAGCGTGTTACTACTGGACTACAGATCCGTCTGTTTAAACTATTTAAACAGCTAAGCCTATATACCGGGTAGTGAATTTCCAGATATTACTGGCTCTAGCATAGCTGGAGGACATGAAAGAATTTCACGCAAACAACAACAAAATCAACCATTTTGGATCCAATGAATTTTTAATAGCACGGGGTAAATGTCATGAGAATAATAATATCTTATGCTGAGATGGATGGGGGGGGGGGGTGCAATATTTTATGGGGGTGCAATATAATTTATATACTAAATTGACAAGTTTGCTTTTTGGTGTTGAATTCATGAGTGTTCTAAACTTATTAATGGTTGGCCATGAACAATAATACAATGTATCTAGGTATTTCTTATATCATTACAGGGTTCATTCTAGGTCAGAATTTTTGGGAGAAGTGAGAAAGCGCGTGATCGCTTCCTTAAATGGTGTTCTTTAATATACTTCTGCAAAATAGGGTTAAAATGCACAGTACAACCTTTAAATACAACATTTGAATAGAAGGAGTGCTTTATAATGGGCCAGTGTATCTTACTAGACAAAATTTTGTTTGAAAATCGTAAAAACCAAAACTTTTTTTTTTAAGGGAAAAGTGGGGCCCCCAGAGGGTGAAGTTAGGGTCCCTAGGGCGACAATTTCGCCCGCCTAGAATGATCCCTGCATGATTATAATAAGTTTATTAATTAATATAACAATGCATGGGCAACAGTCTACAGACAAAGAGATAATAACTTACCTCATATGAGGATGATAGATTAGTTAAACCTTTCATCAGGAAACTAATGTGCTCCTCCCTATTTAGTACTGGTAACATACACCTGAAAATATGACATTCTGTTATCCACATACATAGTCTTTGTTTGTTTGTTTTTTTGTTTGTTTTGGGGGTTTAAATTCGAACAGCTTAGGGCATCTGACGACTCTCCCGGCTAGTGGAGGAAGACCGCGATGTGCCCCCTCCCTCCTAGTCGTATTTAATGCGTGGACGGGCACCATGGTAGAACCACCGACCATCCAAACGCCAGCTAGATAGCTTCCTCACTGGAATGAATTTGACACCCCAAGTGGCATTCGAACGTGCAGTGGTGAAGGGCAAGTGATTTAAATTTAATTCTGCTGTACTCAATGGGCCCACCATGAAGTATTATTGCTACAGGGTTCATTCAGAATTTTTGGGAGAAGTGAGAAAGCGCGTGATCGCTTCCTTAAATGGTGTTCTTTAATATACTTCTGCAAAATAGGGTTAAAATGCACAGTACAACCATTAAATACAACATTTGAATAGAAGGAGTGCTTTATAATGGGCCAGTGTATTTACTAGCCAAAATTTGTTTGAAAATCATAAAAACCAAAGGGAGAAGTGGGGCCCCAGAGGGCGAAGTCAGGGTCCCTAGGGCGACAATTTCGCCCCACATCGCCCTCTAAACTGATCCCTGTTGCTAGCTGTACTCAATGGGCCCACCATGAAGTATTATTGCTAGCTGTACTCAATGGGCCCACCATGAAGTATTATTGCTAGCTGTACTCAATGGGCCCACCATGAAGTATTATTGCTAGCTGTACTCAATGGGCCCACCATGAAGTATTATTGCTAGCTGTACTCAATGGGCCCACCATGAAGTATTATTGCTAGCTGTACTCAATGGGCCCACCATGAAGTATTATTGCTAGCTGTACTCAATGGGCCCACCATGAAGTATTATTGCTAGCTGTACTCAATGGGCCCACCATGAAGTATTATTGCTAGCTGTACTCAATGGGCCCACCATGAAGTATTATTGCTAGCTGTACTCAATGGGCCCACCATGAAGTATTATTGCTAGCTGTACTCAATGGGCCCACCATGAAGTATTATTGCTAGCTGTACTCATGGGCCCACCATGAAGTATTATTGCTAGCTGTACTCAATGGGCCCACCATGAAGTATTGCTACTGTACTCAATGGGCCCACCAGAAGTTTATTGCTAGCTGTACTCAATGGGCCCACCATGAAGTATTATTGCTAGCTGTATCAATGGCCCACCATGAAGTATTATTTTAGCTGTACTCAATGGCCCACCATGAGTTTATGCTAGCTGTACTCAAGGCCCACCATGAAGATTATTGCTAGCTGTACTCAATGGGCCCACCCCACCATGAGTATATTGTTAGCTGTACTCAATGGGCCCACCCCACCATGAAATATTGTTAGCTGTACTCAATGGGCCCGCCATGAAGTATTATTGCTAGCTGTACTCAATGGGCCCACCATGAGTATTATTGCTAGCTGTACTCAATGGGCCCACCATGAAGTATTATTGCTAGCTGTACTCAATGGGCCCACCATGAAGTATTATTGCTAGCTGTACTCAATGGGCCCACCATGAAGTATTATTGCTAGCTGTACTCAATGGGCCCACCATGAAGTATTATTGCTAGCTGTACTCAATGGGCCCACCATGAAGTATTATTGCTAGCTGTACTCAATGGGCCCACCATGAAGTATTATTGCTAGCTGTACTCAATGGGCCCACCATGAAGTATTATTGCTAGCTGTACTCAATGGGCCCACCATGAAGTATTATTGCTAGCTGTACTCAATGGGCCCACCATGAAGTATTATTGCTAGCTGTACTCAATGGGCCCACCATGAAGTATTATTGCTAGCTGTACTCAATGGGCCCATCATGAAGTATTATTGCTAGCTGTACTCAATGGGCCCGCCATAAAGTATTATTGCTAGCTGTACTCAATGGGCCCACCATGAAGTATTCTTGCTAGCTGTACTCAATGGGCCCGCCATAAAGTTATTATTGCTAGCTGTATTCAATGGGCCCACCATGAAGTATTATTGCTAGCTGTACTCAATGGGCCCACCATGAAGTATTATTGCTAGCATAAATAAGTTGCTGAATTTTTGTGTTACCTTGGAAAAGTTTCATTTTGGATTTCTTTGGATTCTATTCTACAATGCAGATACATGTACTACACAGCCTTTAAAATCCCAAATAACTTCCGCACAGTGACATACAAGGTATTATATATACAGGGTAATACATGATATAAAGGTATTATATATACAGTGCCCTAACAAATGCGCTACATGAAATGGTCCCAAGACCAGGTTAGAAAGGAGGAGGGATGTGCGCAAGCAGGGTTCCCGCTGCCGGTCGCCAATACAAAACAAATACTGGCGCTAAATTGTGTGAATTGGCGAAAATATTTGGCGTTTATTTAAAAAAAATTCAAATTGGCTCCAGTTTTTTTTGAATTGGTGACAAAAGTGGTGCAGACAAAAATTCAGACAGAGGGAACCCTGCGCAAGGCCAGCACCCCATACAACGGAAACATTCATACACTACAGAAACCAATACCATAAGAACAAAAATGGATCTATGAACATATACAACAATACAACGCAGGGTCAAGTTATCCAAAACATGGAACTGTCATCACCTTTCAGGGTGGACAATAGGGTCCAACAAGGATGTGTACTCTCCCCCATTCATTTTCTCTGTGGTTATCGACTGGGTGATGGGGACCACAACAGATCACTCCAGAGGAATACAGTGGACCCTGACCCAATAACTCGAGGATCTTGACTTTGCCTTCGACATCTGACTCCTGTCACATACAGAGCAAATCATTCAGCAGAAGACAGAATGTCTCATGGAGGTTATGAAACGCACTGGGTTAGAGATAAATACAAAGAAGACGAAGAGCCGGAGAATCAACGCAGCCCAGGATACATCCATACGGCCGACAGGAAGATGTATCCCAGTTTACCTATTTGTACCGGACAGGAGGCACCGTGGAGGATATACATGCCAGGATCGGCAAAGCAAGACAAGCACTTGTCACTTTGAAACCAATTTTGAACAGCAGGACCTTCAAAGCAAACTCAGACTCTTCAGTTCAAACATAAAGTGCAGTACTGCTATATGGATCGGACACATGGAGGAACACAAAGCACCTATACCCCAAGATACAGGTCTTCATGTACACCTGCCCAAGACAACACATGGAGGAACACAAAGCACCTATACCCCAAGATACAGGTCTTCATGTACACCTGCCCAAGACAACACATGGAGGAACACAAAGCACCTATACCCCAAGATACAGGTCTTCATGTACACCTGCCCAAGACAACACATGGAGGAACACAAAGCACCTATACCCCAAGATACAGGTCTTCATGTACACCTGCCCAAGACAACACATGGAGGAACACAAAGCACCTATACCCCAAGATACAGGTCTTCATGTACACCTGCCCAAGACAACACATGGAGGAACACAAAGCACCTATACCCCAAGATACAGGTCTTCATGTACACCTGCCCAAGACAACACATGGAGGAACACAAAGCACCTATACCCCAAGATACAGGTCTTCATGTACACCTGCCCAAGACAACACATGGAGGAACACAAAGCACCTATACCCCAAGATACAGGTCTTCATGTACACCTGCCCAAGACAACACATGGAGGAACACAAAGCACCTATACCCCAAGATACAGGTCTTCATGTATACCTGCCCAAGACAACACATGGAGGAACACAAAGCACCTATACCCCAAGATACAGGTCTTCATGTACACCTGCCCAAGACAACACATGGAGGAACACAAAGCACCTATACCCCAAGATACAGGTCTTCATGTACACCTGCCCAAGACAACACATGGAGGAACACAAAGCACCTATACCCCAAGATACAGGTCTTCATGTACACCTGCCCAAGACAACACATGGAGGAACACAAAGCACCTATACCCCAAGATACAGGTCTTCATGTACACCTGCCCAAGACAACACATGGAGGAACACAAAGCACCTATACCCCAAGATACAGGTCTTCATGTACACTTGCCCAAGACAACAAATGGAGGAACACAAAGCACCTATACCCCAAGATACGGTCTTCATGTATACCTGCCCAAGACAACACATGGAGGAACACAAAGCACCTATACCCCAAGATACAGGTCTTCATGTATACCTGCCCAAGACAACACATGGAGGAACACAAAGCACCTATACCCCAAGATACAGGTCTTCATGTACACCTGCCCAAGACAACACATGGAGGAACACAAAGCACCTATACCCAAGATACAGGTCTTCATGTATACCTGCCCAAGACAACACATGGAGGAACACAAAGCACCTATACCCCCAAGATACAGGTCTTCATGTACACATGCCCAAGACAACACATGGAGGAACACAAAGCACCTATACCCCAAGATACAGGTCTTCATGTACACCTGCCCAAGACAACACATGGAGGAACACAAAGCACCTATACCCCAAGATACAGGTCTTCATGTACACCTGCCCAAGACAACACATGGAGGAACACAAAGCACCTATACCCCAAGATACAGGTCTTCATGTATACCTGCCCAAGACAACACATGGAGGAACACAACGCACCTATACCCCAAGATACAGGTCTTCATGTACACATGCCCAAGACAACACATGGAGGAACACAAAGCACCTATACCCCAAGATACAGGTCTTCATGTACACTTGCGCAAGACAACACATGGAGGAACACAAAGCACCTATACCCCAAGATACAGGTCTTCATGTATACCTGCCCAAGACAACACATGGAGGAACACAAAGCACCTATACCCCAAGATACAGGTCTTCATGTACACCTGCCCAAGACAACACATGGAGGAACA
>CM026404.1:14509544-14538195 GCA_014843695.1 Archivesica marissinica | reverse complement strand
ACAAAGCACCTATACCCCAAGATACAGGTCTTCATGTATACCTGCCCAAGACAACACATGGAGGAACACAAAGCACCTATACCCCAAGATACAGGTCTTCATGTATACCTGCCCAAGACAACACATGGAGGAACACAAAGCACCTATACCCAAAGATACAGGTCTTCATGTACACCTGCCCAAGACAAATCCTGCATATCATATGGCCGAATCGAACTTCCAAAAAGGAATCATCGCGGCGAACCATGCAGGTCCCCCATCACGGACACGATCAAACAACCAAAGACACATACTGAGAAGAGACCAGTGCATTCCCTAGACTGAAACCCTCAGGAAACTCGGAAGAGAGGTCGTCCAGTCATGACATGGTGGAGGAGTGAGGACCCTGACAGCTGAGCACAAGACGATGTGGATGTCATTGGGAGAAGCAAAGCGGGTGGCAACAAACCTGGTGTAATTGCGAAGTTTGGTGGCGGACATATAGATTTCCCAGAAGGGATGAAGAGCATTAAGTAAGTACCTGTACATGTCTGTAATACTTACTCAGTATCTACCTCCAGCCTATGCTTGAAATTGGTAAAAGCCTTTGTCACAGATTCTTCAACTTCTGCCTAGAAATATACATGTATTATACAATGCAATGAAAGTCAGAAACATAGCACGGTTTATACAAATTTATTATACATGTTAAACACGTTTTTATAACATTAGATTAATCGTTCTCGAGACCTCATTCCTGATGGAATCCATCGCCATGAGGGACTGTGGATCTAAGTGTTTTGCATAAGGATGCCACCACCGTGGTTCTCGAGACCTCATTCCTGATGGAACCCAGCGCTATGAGGGAGTGTGGATCTAAGTGTTTTGCATAAGGATGCCACCACCGTGGTTCTGAAGAGGCTCAAACTCACAACAACTTGGTGACAAAGCGGATATTGTATCCATTAAACCACAGAAGTTCCACCACGGTAGCTTGACACACATTTATGTACAACATTATCAAAGATAGAGCTACATTGTATTATGTATGTAGTGTATTCAATTGCTCAACATAAATCATGAGGTTTCCCGACCCCGACTGAACTGGGTTTCCGCCGCACCCACCCACCACCACCACCCTGAATGTTTTTATGAAATTTTGAGAGAAATTTTTTCAAAAAAAATCAAAGTTTTTCTGTGTCCAAGAGTATGGTAAAAATCACAGGCACAATTTTTGTTTGCCCATGGGGCAAGTAAACATTACTTATTGTGGTACAAACCAAATCCCAACCGACGGATCCTATTTTTTATGCATGATGAAACATCGGGGTCGGGGGTAAAAATGGGCCGGTTGGGAAACCGTAAACACAAGCATTTATGTTGGCCTTATATCAGGAAGAGATTGTATTTGTTTAGATTTTTATACATTTCTTCCTTATCAGATTGGATGAACAAAGGTACTCATTCTTCTAAAATTCACTCATTTCACCCACGACATGAGTAATAGCTGTTGTGGAAGTTGTGATAGCGTAGTGGTAGCATGTTCGCTTCAGGTGCGAAGGACCGGAGTTTGTGCCCTGCTGGAGTTGTTACGATTGTGCCCTTAGACAAGGCATTTAATTCCACATGACTCTTCTCTCTCCCTCATGGTGATGGATTCCATCAGGAATAAGGTCTCGGTCTCAAGAGTGATTAATATAACTTATAAGTTGTAAGAACTTGTTTGACAATCAAGCTAAAATACATTTGTATAAATTAATAGCTGTTAGTAAATTTACTAGAAAAAAATGGGTGGAGAAGTCGGAAAATAGTTTGTGGTATAACTTATTGTACAATGGAATGTGTCACTTTCACTCAAGATGTTTCTTGGCCAACCCTGCCGTCAGTCCTCTTTCCAACACTGTTTCTACTCTTCATTAATTACAAACTGACTTGGTGTCTCAGCAATTAAGTCTGCACTCTATGTTGATAATCTGGTGGAAGGAAGAACATGCCAGCACATGCGCAAATACAGGATACAAGAAGTTGTAAACATGCTTAACGCATGGGCTGAAGACTGGTGTGTTGCCATCAACAATGACAAGTCCTCCACTACATTATATTGTGGAGATCCTGGGAATGAACATGTAGACTAGCTGGCTAAAACAGGAGAGGTATAAAAACAATTAAGTGTGAGTTGAAGGGAAAAGTAGTGGTGTCCGTTGTCCAGTGGTAGAGCGTCGGATTTGGAATCGAACGGTCCCGGGTTCGATACTCGGAAAGGCCACGTATGTAGAGTCATTGAGCAAGGCACCTCACACACATTGCTTAGTACTGGTTAATCGTTTAGGTCGGCTAAGCCTGCCCAGGAAAAATGTCTAGGTCCCCGAGAGGGGTTTGACATTAATGGAACATACATACATACAAAGTATTAATGTCTTATTTTACGGTACAATGTTGAATGAAGGTCAGACGCTGTTATTGATATAGTGGTCTGGGATTGGTTGAAAAAGTCTAGGGAAGCCCTTACGAGTTATCCAGGTCTCTTCTCCACAACGTGCACGTAGTTACCTAGGCATAGTTCACAGCCGGAATATGGTTCAAGGACTTCGCTGACGGAAGCCGCGCGATCGGAATCGCATGACTCTATACATTTACATATAGAGTACCTTACGACTAACTTCCCTACTTGGCGAGACAGCAACACTTAGTGCTGGCAGCGGTGGATAGCTGGTTTTCTTTTAGCCGGCTCCTTCAAGGGGACGGATCTCCTTCAAGGAAGACGGTGAGATGCAGACTACTTGATGACTTGAGGACCCCAGCGAAGAAACCGGAACCATTATTGCTGCTGTGAGCTGACAAATCGTGGATGATGTGGTCCTAATCCTATAAGGGACCCCTTCGAAAGATGGTACAGGACTTGTCACCCTGAGAAGAACGAAGATGCCTTTCCAGTTGTCTACATAAACAACTTAATCTTCTTAACCAGTCGCCAAATGCCTCGGCGGAGGCGACTATAAAGAAAAATTATTTTGTTAAGAGTTATTGATACAAGAACTGATTGGCTGAGTAGGTCTTGTCACAAATAGTGAAAATGACTTCTAAATATTAATTGTTAAAATACAATATATGAGCTGCATTTTGGAATATTTAAAAATATTTGCAGATTATTTGGTGACAAATAAACAGCCTATTAGAAATGCAGGTGTCAGTGCAACATTCACCACCAAATTACCTTCAGAGTAGGAGGTGGGTGCCTTTAGTGGAAATATTAAAAAACCGCAATCGGTCAACCCCATTGAAATTTGACATTTTCCTGTGGCTCAAAGGACAGTCTGTGGAAAACTACTGTTTTTGTGCCAAACTATTTTTGGGGGAAATCTAATGGCACTGTGTGTTATAATGATGGCCTATGGTGTTATGTTTTGGTATTAACTATAGAACGACAATAATGGCTTAATGTGTTCTAACTATATTTATTGACATACATATATAATGATAAAGTAATATATGTTAACTCAATGGAAGCTGGTAGAGAAAAGCCCTGGTATCAGAGAGGCAATGATTTACATACACTATCTGCTATAGATATAACTCAGCCTAGGATGTATTTCAACTAGCCCAATAATAGAACATATGGAAATTGCAATAGCGGTGTCTGACCTGCAGGGGAACTGCAGGGTTACTGTCGCGAAAACCAATGCAGATAGAAATGTTTTGTAAATTATAAAGATGGAACAAACAATAATAAAAAACCTGTTCTTCTGATGAAAATGTAGAAATGCCGTCATCATTGTTTCTATTTATTTTGTCGAAATCTGCATCACAACATCTGAAATTATGCAATTCCATTTCTTTTCTCTCAGAAATTGATTTTCATCGGTTTCATCCAAGCGCTTGGTGTGCATTAATCAAGCGTCGCTGCAAGGGAGAACAAAATAAACTTCCAAACTTGTAGTTTGTTTCATATTTCTTCGAAGGTTTACTTGAATTTTATCAAAGGTAGAGTGCAATAAAATACAAATATCTATGAAATACTGTACGTGTTTATAATGTAGGGGTGGTGCGGTAAATCCGGCGTAGCTGTAGCCTGTACTACGGAAATAAGGGTGCAAGGGATATCTTTCCATTTTTATACTCCCACTACTTTTTTTTTTTTAAACTTTATTTAATTTACAACGATTGCGAAGCAAGTTTTAACAACTTATATTAATCACTCTCGTTGGCGCGGATGAAAACGTAATGTGTTCTTTCGTGTGGGAGGAAACCTGAGTACCCGGAGAAAACCCACCTGCCACTACTTCTTTGACGACGTCCAACATGATTTCCTGACAGAGTGAGGCGAACACTATAGATGATGATATCCTTGTCACTATCATATTGATGAAGTGGCCAAGCAAAAAGAGTGCCGATTGAGATATGTTAGTGACTCAACATGTGGCTCAAACCTGCAACCTCCCAAACTGCCCGATTAGCGCAGTGGTTAGCGCGCTCACTTCTCACCAATGTATCCCGGGTTCGATGATCGGATGGGGAAGTATGTAAGATGGTACGGTGGTCGCCAGATCGGACAGGTGGGTTTTCTCCAGGTACTCCGGTTTCCTCCCACACGAATGACCACATTTACACTTTCATCCGCGCCAACGAGCGTGATTAATATAAGTTGTTAAAACCTGCCTCGCAATTGTTGCAAAATAAATAAAGTTAAAAAAAAAACACTTCCCAAACACTAATCAAACAGCTCTACCAACAATGTTCTACCCATGCCGAAATAGCATACCCAGCTCTACCAACAATGTACATGCATTATCACCTAGTGGACCACATCCTTTTGCTCTATTGGAGATCCTCTGGAGTGACATAGTTTATATAGACTTGTATAAAGTTCTCTTAATAATAACATAATTTAAATTGTATATACTAATGCATAATTATACAAGTGTGTTCATTTGTTTTGTTCTGTACATTGTATATATAGAATGAATGCAATATAATATGATTAAACTAACTCTTTAATAATCTTCTTCTCAGAATGCACAATGCATGTAGTCAAACCTGTGTTAAGTGGTTACATCTATTAATTAAGCAACCACCTGTTAGTCAAACATGTGTTAAGTGGTTACATCTATTAATTAAGCAACCACCTGCTAGTCAAATCTGTGTTAAGTGGTTATATCTATTAAGCTACCACCTGCTAGTCAAACCTGTGTTAAGTGGTTACATCTATTAAGCTACCACCTGCTAGTCAAACATGTGTTAAGTGGTTACATCTATTAATTAAGCAACCACCTGCTAGTCAAACCTGTGTTAAGTGGTTACATCTATTTAGCTACCACCTGCTAGTCAAACCTGTGTTAAGTGGTTACATCTATTAAGCTACCACCTGCTAGTCAAACCTGTGTTAAGTGGTTACATCTATTAATTAAGCAACCACCTGCTAGTCAAACCTGTGTTAAGTGGTTACATCTATTAAGTAACCACCTGCTAGTCAAACCTGTGTTAAGTGGTTACATCTATTAAGCAACCACCTGCTAGTCAAACCTGTGTTAAGTGGTTACATCTATTAATTAAGCAACCACCTGCTAGTCAAACCTGTGTTAAGTGGTTACATCTATTAATTAAGCAACCACCTGCTAGTCAAACCTGTGTTAAGTGGTTACATATATTAAGTAACCACCTGCTAGTCAAACCTGTGTTAAGTGGTTACATCTATTAAGCTACCACCTGCTAGTCAAACCTGTGTTAAGTGGTTACATCTATTAATTAAGCAACCACCTGCTAGTCAAACCTGTGTTAAGTGGTTACATCTATTAATTAACCCATTCAACCCCAAGTAACTGACATGGACAGGTGCGTGATATTTTCAGACCAATAAATTAATAAGAAAATTACCTTTGGACCAGTTCATTTATCAAAATGGGTAATTTTATCTAAAAATAGTAATAATTATTACTGGCAAAAAAGTGCAGATCCTGATGAGACGGCTCGTCACGAGCCGGCTCATCTGGATCTACACTTTTCATAAGCCTATTTAGAGGCCTGTGGGGTTGAAAGGGTTAAGCAACCACCTGCTAGTCAAACCTGTGTTAAGTGGTTACATCTATTAATTAAGCAACCACCTGCTAGTCAAACCTGTGTTAAGTGGTTACATCTATTAATATTAAGTAACCACCTGCTAGTCAAACCTGTGTTAAGTGTTACATCTATTAAGCTACCACCTGCTAGTCAAACCTGTGTTAAGTGGTTACATCTATTAAGCAACCACCTGCTAGTCAAACCTGTGTTAAGTGGTTACATCTATTAATTAAGCAACCACCTGCTAGTCACACCAATGTTAAGTGGTTACATCTATTTAGCAACCACCTGCTAGTCAAACCTGTGTTAAGTGGTTTCATCTATTAAGCAACCAGGGTTCCCTCTGTCTGAATGTTTGTCTGTGCCACTGCTGTCGCCAATAGAACAACACTGGAGCCAATTAAAAAAAAAATGGAGCCAACTAAGAGCCATATAGTTCACAAATAAATATTTGAAGCCATGTATTTGACAAAACATGTGTCAAACATTTTTTTTTTAAAGTTGAGCCAACTATTTTCGCCAATTCACAAAATTTAGCGCCAATATTTATTTTTTGTCGCAATTGGCGCCTTTGGCGACTGACAACGGGAACCCTGAGCAACCACCTGCTAGTCAAACCTGTGTTAAGTGGTTACATCTATTAAGTAACCACCTGCTTTAATCATATCAATAAAAATTATCTAAATTGATTCCATTAAAAGTTTTATGATAAGGTACATTTTTTCATCAGACTTAGACAGGATGATTCTCTTCTCAAAATAATATGGCATGAATTATTAGTCCACTACCAGGAAAATATATGTTTATGTAGAGTTACAAATGTAATTTTCTTTGCTCCACCAGTACATATTTTATATACCGATTCCGATAATTTATGTAACTACCTGTCGATTTTTGTCCAAACCAATGTTCACTACTTGAAGACATACATATACCAAACTATTTGACATAGGGTACCAAACTCGCTATGTTTTTATACATGTACAATGTATGTCAATGGATAGCTGCTCTACTGCAACTATATACCCAGTAGTTTTGAAACAAATGTGCAAATTCCTGTGTGTGTTTTACGATTATTTATCGTCGCTACCGGTTGCCCATATGAGCGCCGCCTCCTGAAGAGATTAGTTATTTTAGATTTTGGAGGATAGTGCTTGATACAGACAGAGACCCATTCCAGAATCCCCTCTGGTTCTTTTACGTGCACGGTGTAAAGCACCGACACAAGACCATCTGAAAGACTGTTAATTTTATTAGGGTCAGACGGGGGATCGAACCTGCGATCCCTGGATTACCAGTCCAGCGTGTTACCACTGGACTACATATCTGTCTGTGCAAATTCCCGATCACTTGTATGTTTTTATATCCTATTGAGCTTTTCAACTCAGGTGAGCAATCCAGTGCCTTTCTGTCCTTGTCATCATTTACCTGAATAGGAAATATAATTTGTCTTGGTGTTTAATCCGGATATAAAAGTAATAACCGTTTTGTCAAATATTGATCACATTTCTTCACATTTATAACCAGTATTTCCATTACATGAATATTGATTGGCGGTTTGAAAACAGATGTATAAACAGCATTTATTTATAAGGCCATGTTGGATTCACATGTGTGTTTCACTAGTGGTTATTATAAAAATTGTCATGCAATAATGCAATCTGAGTTTAAACTTTAGTTGAATGCATGAAATGCAAGAATTATCCTGTTATGTGGTAACACTTTTTTTCATCTGTTGTGAAATAGATTGACTGCAAAATTAGCTGTTCACCTACAAACCTTAGCAATCACTGGTATGTCCAGACTACAGTACCGGTACTGCGGCAGCAAATTCCTGTTACGTATTAAAAATTATCCATGTCCATCTGTGTTTTCCATCCATAGATACAAAGGTTTAGTTTATACAAATTTATTTTAGCTTGATTGCGAAACAAGTTCTTACAACTTATATTAATCACTCTTGAGACCTCATTCCTGATGGATTCCATCGCCACGAGGGAGAGAGAAGAGGCAACGTGGAATTTAAATGCCTTGCCTAAGGGCACAATCGTAACCGTTCCAGCGGGGCTCAAACTCCAGACCTTTCGCACCTGAAGCGAACGCACATCCACTGCGCTATCATGACTTCTACAAAGGTTTGATCGTTAATTCTCCTACAATTCATGTGAAAGAGTAACCTTGAAGCTACTTCATCTTATGAACCACTAATGGGAATGATAATTAATTTTACCAGTAGAATCGCTATAACATCTGTCAAGTTTATTCTATGTCGACTTAAAGCGACACTACATCAGTGAAAACGCAAATTTATACAGAATGTAATTTCCTATTATATGGTATAATTGTTTTCCAAATATTTGCCTCAAAAACTAAGTATTTCAACTAATAAACAAGCGTCCTATATGCAGTTTGTTGACATACCAAAATAATGTAAACAGGGTCAACATACATGCGTAATATAACCTGTGTATCCAGAATAACGAGATTTATGGTACAGATTTACCGTTATATCTCACATTTGTGCCTATGCATATTTATTTGTAGACTTATCTTAGTTAAATTTATTATCTCTAAGCGACAGTATCGAGCGTTTAGTATTGACTAAAATGACAAAGAAATGTCAATTCAGGAGCGTGGATGACCGGTATATGAAATCCTACATTTACTTTTGAAAGTTTGTAGACCACAAACACACTGTTTATTGATTCAATATTTGTGTTCGAATTTATTTGGAAGAATTTGTAGTAGCAATGCATTTATACGTGAACAATGCATTTTGTTGGCATTTTGCGATGTAATGTCACTTTAAAGGAAAACCGTTAAACCATTACTGATGAACAAATGATAGGAATGCTGAACAATTGGGTAACAACATTGCAACAACATTGCAACAACATCTAATAAGTCCACTTCGATTGACAACTGACACATATTTGTGGAAATGGTGTAAACTTAATAGTAGGAATGTTGACATTGGGATCACTCATGAAGCTACTGTAGGAATGTTGACATTGGGATCACTCATGAAGCTATTGTAGGAATGTTGACATTGGGATCACTCATGAAGCTATTGTAGGAATGTTGACATTGGGATCACTCATGGAAGCTATGGTAGGAATGTTGACATTGGTATCACTCATGAAGCTATTGTAGGAATGTTGACATTGGGATCACTCATGAAGCTATTGTAGGAATGTTGACATTGGGATCTCTCATGGAAGCTATTGTAGGAATGTTGACATTGGTATCTCTCATGAAGCTATTGTAGGAATGTTGACATTGGGATCACTCATGAAGCTACTGTAGGAATGTTGACATTGGGATCTCTCATGAAGCTATTGTAGGAATGTTGACATTGGTATCTCTCATGGAAGCTATTGTAGGAATGTTGACATTGGGATCTCTCATGAAGCTATTGTAGGAATGTTGACATTGGGATCACTCATGGAAGCTATTGTAGGAATGTTGACATTGGGATCACTCATGGAAGCTATTGTAGGAATGTTGACATTGGGATCTCTCATGAAGCTATTGTAGGAATGTTGACATTGGGATCACTCATGAAGCTATTGTAGGAATGTTGACATTGGGATCACTCATGAAGCTATTGTAGGAATGTTGACATTGGTATCTCTCATGAAGCTATTGTAGGAATGTTGACATTGGGATCTCTCATGGAAGCTATTGTAGGAATGTTGACATTGGGATCACTCATGAAGCTATTGTAGGAATGTTGACATTGGGATCTCTCATGAAGCTATTGTAGGAATGTTGACATTGGGATCTCTCATGAAGCTATTGTAGGAATGTTGACATTGGGATCTCTCATGAAGCTATTGTAGGAATGTTGACATTGGGATCACTCATGAAGCTATTGTAGGAATGTTGACATTGGGATCCTCATGAAGCTATGTAGAATGTTGACATTGGGATCTCTCATGAAGCTATTGTAGGAATGTTGACATTGGTATCACTCATGGAAGCTATTGTAGGAATGTTGACATTGGGATCTCTCATGAAGCTATTGTAGGAATGTTGACATTGGGATCACTCATGAAGCTATTGTAGGAATGTTGACATTGGGATCTCTCATGGAAGCTATTGTAGGAATGTTGACATTGGGATCACTCATGGAAGCTATTGTAGGAATGTTGACATTGGGATCACTCATGAAGCTACTGTAGGAATGTTGACATTGGGATCTCTCATGAAGCTATTGTAGGAATGTTGACATTGGTATCACTCATGGAAGCTACTGTAGGAATGTTGACATTGGGATCTCTCATGAAGCTATTGTAGGAATGTTGACATTGGGATCACTCATGAAGCTATTGTAGGAATGTTGACATTGGGATCACTCATGAAGCTATTGTAGGAATGTTGACATTGGGATCACTCATGGAAGCTATTGTAGGAATGTTGACATTGGTATCTCTCATGGAAGCTATTGTAGGAATGTTGACATTGGGATCACTCATGGAAGCTATTGTAGGAATGTTGACATTGGGATCGCTCATGAAGCTACTGTAGGAATGTTGACATTGGGATCGCTCATGGAAGCTATTGTAGGAATGTTGACATTGGGATCACTCATGGAAGCTATTGTAGGAATGTTGACATTGGGATCTCTCATGGAAGCTATTGTAGGAATGTTGACATTGGGATCTCTCATGAAGCTATTGTAGGAATGTTGACATTGGGATCACTCATGAAGCTATTGTAGGAATGTTGACATTGGGATCTCTCATGGAAGCTATTGTAGGAATGTTGACATTGGGATCACTCATGGAAGCTATTGTAGGAATGTTGACATTGGGATCACTCATGAAGCTACTGTAGGAATGTTGACATTGGGATCGCTCATGAAGCTACTGTAGGAATGTTGACATTGGGATCGCTCATGAAGCTACTGTAGGAATGTTGACATTGG
This sequence comes from Archivesica marissinica, assembly GCA_014843695.1. NCBI lineage: Eukaryota > Metazoa > Mollusca > Bivalvia > Venerida > Vesicomyidae > Archivesica > Archivesica marissinica. Next base: position 14,527,232 of record CM026404.1, on the reverse strand, counting down.
GATCGCTCATGGAAGCTATTGTAGGAATGTTGACATTGGGATCTCTCATGAAGCTATTGTAGGAATGTTGACATTGGGATCTCTCATGAAGCTATTGTAGGAATGTTGACATTGGGATCGCTCATGAAGCTATGGTAGGAATGTTGACATTGGGATCTCTCATGAAGCTATGGTAGGAATGTTGACATTGGGATCTCTCATGAAGCTATTGTAGGAATGTTGACATTGGGATCACTCATGAAGCTATTGTAGGAATGTTGACATTGGGATCACTCATGAAGCTATTGTAGGAATGTTGACATTGGGATCGCTCATGGAAGCTATTGTAGGAATGTTGACATTGGGATCACTCATGAAGCTATTGTAGGAATGTTGACATTGGGATCAAAAACTAGATCAATTTACAGTTAAAACGGTTAAACCAACAAATTCTCATGAACAGTCGACCAATTACACACAGTTTACCACTAATCAGTAGCATGTTTACAAATATCAAATGTGGTCACTGGGGGGTCAAAAACATCTAGGTCAATAGGTCAGCTGTTCTCGTGTAACAACTGTAGAACATTTGCCAAATTTGTGTTTTACGTTTATTTATCGTCGCTACCGGTTGCCCATATGAGCGACGCCTCTTGAAGAGATTAGTAATTTTAGATTTTGGAGGATAGTGCAATGATACAGACAAAGACCCATTACAGAGTCTCCTCTGGTTCTTTTACGTGCACAGTGTAAAGCACCGACATGAGACCTCGGTTTAACGTCCCATCTGAAAGACTGTTAATTTTATTAGGGTGAGATGGGGGATCGAACCTGCGATCCCTGGATTACCAGTCCAGCGTTTTACCACCGGGCTGCCAAATTTTGTGCCCATCTTGATTTATATTCAGAATTTTGTGGCTTTAGAGTGGCATGTCTTGTGAGCGATCTAGTGTCATCAACTTCAACTCATCATGGCTCTCTTGTTTAATTAGCATCATTATTGGCCGTGTAATGCTTCTAGCTAGTTTTGTTATTGATCCAGTGCTACATTGTATTTTTCATTTGTACTGTTTTCTCCAGATCTCTTGCTTAAAATGGGAGAAGTCGCAGGAAAATTGTCACAAAAGTCTGGCAGAAAAGAAGTACATTCTGAAGGATTCCCTCCGTTTGATATACCTAATGACGACCTTGGGGAAGTGCTGAAATGGGTACCAGCAATAGACATCATCAGCTCATGTGTCTATGTTTGTAGACAGTGGAGGGATGTTATATATACACAAACCTTCTGGAAGGACAAGTGTGTTCAAGACTATGGATATTCTGAAAATATATTGCATTTACTCCGAATTGAGGATTTTAAAATGTTATTTTTCAAAAACCCATATCAGAGAAATTTGATACAGAATCCCGATGCAAGTGAAGGTAAGCTTAAAATGAAATGTGAAGAGGCAGATTTTCAAAAAGGGCTTCAATTATTCTTGGCTTAGGTATTGAATCATATTCTTAAGTGAGATTGGTATACAAGTAAAGTGTTTATTTATTATAGTGTCACCCCTATTTAAAGGGCCAGCCATTTCTGACATATGCGACACCTCTTTTTAGGAACATAAGTAATTCCCAAATCCAGGTGCCAGGCAATCCATAACCATTATTTAACTAGCTGGTGGCTCACCAACCGGCCATATCAGAACGAACCCCTCACGAGATTCAAACCTTCGACCTCCCGCTCTGTAGGTGGACAGACGCCTTAACCACTAGGCCACGGAGACGGTATATGCAGTCTTCACGAAACTTAGCCAGAATTTGTTAAGACACCTGTCTTTAAATGATTAAAATTCCAATTTATTTTTTCTGACCGACTGATGTTGTGCCTTAGATGTCAGACGGTCATATTGGAAGATTGCAAATGTGTAATATACATGTATGTATGCTCTGTGAGCTGTAACTGTCTATAAGATTTATTCTTGCATTCTTATTCATTATATTGTATTCAGGGATCATTCTAGAGGGCGATGTGGGCGAAATTGTCGCCCTAGGTATCCTGACTTCGCCCTCTGGGGGCCCCATGTCTCCCTAAAAAAAAACAAATTGTTTTTAAGATACACAAGCAAAATTTTGTCTACACTGGCCCATTATAAAGCACTCCTTCTATTCAAATGTTGTATTTAATGGTTGTACTGTGCATTTTAACACTATTTTGCAGAAGTATCTTAAAGAACACCATTTAAGGAAGCGATCAAGCGCTTTCTCACTTCTCCCAAAAATTCTGACCTAGAATGAACCCTGGTATTAATGTCATTTGTAGCAGTAGATAATTGAAAAGTAAACTGCATCATCAGTATGTATCATCATGTATGTTTAAACGAATTGTGGATAACCGTACCTGATAAAAATAAGAAGCACCTCAATTTAATTTTAATTAGTGTGTATTTTGAAAGATAATCTAAAATGAATAATATCACCGTGTATTTATTTAACGATTGCGAAGCAAGTTTTAACAAACTTATATTAATCACTCTCGTTGGCGCGGATGAAAGTGTAAATGTGGTAATTCATGTGGGCGGAAACCGAAGTACCCGGAGAAAACCCACCTGTCCGATCTGGTGACCACAGTACCATCTCACATACTTCCTGGTCCGAGTATCTAACCCGGGTTGCATTGGGGAGAAGCGAGCGCACTAACCATTGCGCTAATCGGATAAAATCATTGGATGTAAACCTCAAATAGTTTGTTGTGCTGATACATTTCTATTATATTTCTTATAATTCAGGACAACATCATTGGAAGATAATGAGTAATGGTGGTAATGGGTGGCATGTGGAAGAACCCATTGGCTGTAACCCTGTAGAACAGTATACTCGCGATATTCAAACAAAAAGTAAGTACTTTTAATATACAAAATTACTGTAGCTGAATTGCAAAACAAGTTCTTACAACATTCGACTAATCTCTCGGGAGACCGTGGATGGAATCCGAGTGAAGATGCATTGAGCGTTTAATGTGTCTTGTCTAAGCTAAGAAGACCACCACCATGGTTCTGGTGGGGCTCAAACTCGCAAGCGGACAACTGGACACCATATCTATTGCACCAGTGAGATACCACTAAACTATCGGTAATTCTCAATTGTTAGATAATTATGTTCTTGTGCAGTCTTTGTTATATTAAAGCAGCATTACATCGTATGAAATAAAAGATATTTGAAAAATTCAATTTTTACGTATGGGTAGCAATGCTGCTACACATTCTAACATTATACTTTGTATGCTTATGTTCATTTGGTAAACGTGTTTTTTTGCGATAAAACAAACTCGAAACCGAAAGTAGGACTTTCCGAGTCGATCGGTCACACACTTGTTTACAACCGGAACGCATTGTCCGCACTTGTTTGCATTCGGAATGCATTTGTCCCAAGTTGTCTTTTTTAATTAAATTACTTGATATGTTGATTCATACCTCTGTTAATAATAAGTCTTTTAGGCACATTTCTACATCCCCGCGAGGGGTTCGACATTAGTGGAAAATAGATAGATAGTATTTCATGTTCAAAATATATACGTTATTATCTACATCCTCTGTTGTTTCACGCATGCGTGCTGTGCGTGTTTACATTTCGTGTGTTGATAAACAAATTCGCGTATACGACGGTTTAAATTTATTGGAATTTTATCGTTTCTGAGCGACTATTTCGATTTTTGTAAACACACACACATTAGTATTATATTTTACCCAAAACATCCTTTATTACGATGTAATGCTGCTTTAAATGGTTCATCTACCTGACGGCACTAAAGGATCATTTATCGAAATATCTTCTGAGCAAAGAGGAGGAGTTAATAGTTATCTGCCCATGTTTTACAGAAACCAGTTGCTGGGCGACATCGTATGGTGAATGTAGTAAAGTTCAATTGATAAACCTGCTTGACAGAGGCTGTAGTGCATACGTACTTGATAATGTTAGACCAGATATATGTGTGTCTGAGTGGTAAGTGTTCCTCTTCAAATTCTGAGGTTAATTTGTCATGTTCGAGGGCCTCCGTTGTCGAGGGGTTAAGGTTTTTGACCACAAACCACTTTCCCCATCACTAGGTTCAAATCCCAATGGGGGTGTCGACTTCTCTCAAGTGTAGAATCTGGCTTGATGTAGGTCGGTGGTTTCTATCCGGGTGCCTGTCCATGCCTGTAATGCTGCTCGGAGGGGCATCAGGGGTCTTCCTCCACAAATAATAGCTGGAGAGTTGCCATATGACCTAAGCTGTTGGTATGGCATTAAACCCCGTAAACCCTAAAAACAAACAAAATATTGTCTTGTTCGATCAACAGTATGGTAGTATATAACAAAATATTGTCATGTTCGATCAACAGTATGGCAGTATATAACACAATATTGTCATGTTCGATCAACAGTATGGCAGTATATAACAAAATATTGTCATGTTCGATCAACAGTATGGCAGTATATAACACAATATTGTCATGTTCGATCAACAGTATGGTAGTATATAACAAAATATTGTCATGTTCGATCAACAGTATGGTAGTATATAACAAAATATTGTCATGTTCGATCAACAGTATGGTAGTATATAACAAAATATTGTCATGTTCGATCAACAGTATGGTAGTACATAACAAAATATTGTCATGTTCGATCAACAGTATGGTAGTACATAACAAAATATTGTCATGTTCGATCAACAGTATGGTAGTATATAACAAAATATTGTCATGTTCGATCAACAGTATGGTAGTACATAACAAAATATTGTCATGTTCGATCAACAGTATGGTAGTATATAACAAAATATTGTCATGTTCGATCAACAGTATGGTAGTATATAAAAAATCTTTTAAATGACATCTCTGAGACTGTGAGCAGCATGTTATACATGCGAGGTTGGCTGTGGATGCGTGATCACCTTTCATTATTTCGCCATCGCAAAGTGGTGTGTGCGTACTAGTATATAGTAACGGTCTCTAATATAGTCAATTTATGTATAATAAAACAACTTACTGGGAAATTGGCTGCTTAATACAGGTTGGCTGCTTAATACAGGTTGGCTGCTTAATACAGGTTGGCTGCTTAATACTAGTTGGCTGCTTAATAAAGGTTGGCTGCTTAATACAGGTTGGCTGCTTAATACAGGTTGGCTGCTTAATACAGGTTGGCTGCTTAATACTAGTTGGCTGCTTAATACAGGTTGGCTGCTTAATACTAGTTGGCTGCTTAATACAGGTTGGCTGCTTAATACTAGTTGGCTGCTTAATACAGGTTGGCTGCTTAATACAGGTTGGCTGCTTAATACTAGTTGGCTGCTTAATACAGGTTGGCTGCTTAATACTAGTTGGCTGCTTAATACAGGTTGGCTTGGCTGCTTAACCCTTTCAACCCCACAGGCCTCTAAATAGGCTTATGAAAAGTGTAGATCCAGATGAGCCGGCTCGTGACGAGCCGTTTCATCAGGATCTGCACTTTTTTGCCAGTAATAATTATTACTATTTTTAGATAAAATTACCCATTTTGATAAATGAACTGGTCCAAAGGTAATTTTCTTATTAATTTATTGGTCTGAAAATATCACGCACCAGTCCATGTCAGTTACTTGGGGTTGAATGGGTTAATACAGGTGACCACTAACACAGGTTTGACTGTATGCCCTAAACAATAGAAATTGTACATGTACATGGGTATGATTGTGTCATGTCCATCACACCAAGCGGGCTTGCAGGACCCAAGTTCCAAACACACTGGTTATGGGCAATATTACTCTTAAGAGATCAAAGGTCAAATGGAGCTAGTTATTCTGTGGTAAATATATTGGAATAAGTGCACCTTGCAGTCGAATGTATAGGCTTATGCACCAATCTATTACAACCTACACTTTCAGACCTTCATGGTACAGGGGGTATAGCTGTCTTACTGCATCTTTGTTACCCGCCCCCCACCTGCCGCCCCCACCGCACCAGCCGCATAGCAAGAGAGGGATATAGGAATGTTCTCTGCCTGTCTGTCTGTCACAAATTTGTGTGCACTACATAATTCTTGAACCGCTAGAGGAATTTTAATATTACATTGCACTTGCACAAATTGACCATATTAAGACGGTGCGCAGGGTGCAGGTTTCAGCCATATCAGTTCAAGTGCAGGGTCACACTTCAAACTTAGTTCTGTTTTCGTAGGAAAGAGGTAACCATACAAGCAGATTACTTTCTCCTCAATCCTACATGTACATGTATGTACATAATATTTATACTCGACTACATTGTATGTTTATTCAAAGAAATAAATATTGTTTAAACTAAACTTAGTTCTGGGTCTATTCTGGTTGCAAACAATTTTATATGCTACCAGCACTAATAAGACATTGTGTCGATTCTTTTTTTATTTGAAAATTTGAGATACATGTACCGGTATACAGTTAATGGTGAAGAAAAATGTCCTGAATTTAACCTATTTAAGTATTAGAGAATTATCTCCCCTTTGCATAAAACTATGTACAGTGTTATGGTGATTGTCTCTCAGGCTGCACTCTTGTTCCTATTTAATAAAGCATAAACCCTTAGTGAGAAGACTTTAAACAACAACATGATCCAGAGCCAATGTGAAAGTTTACCATACTGCTCTGCAACCACTGCTAAACAGCCACATTGTGTCACACCCTTGGATGACAGAATTTGACTGAATATACATTTTCTCTCAGGTATGCTGCAAGATTTGACTGAATATACATTTTCTCTCGGGTATGCTGCAAGATTTGACTGAATATACATTTTCTCTCAAGTATGCTGCAAGATTTGAACGAATGTACACTTTTTCTCAGGTATGCTGCAAGATTTGATTGTGGAATAACATACAAGATAACCGTGCAATTGCTGAAGCAGAAAAGTGACAAAGTTCCAGTTACAGAATGGACGTTTGAGGACACAAAACCTGCTGGCAGGGACTGGTTCAATGTAAGAGTTTATGAATAACTAAACTATAGTATATATACTTACGTTTGAGGACACAAAACCTGCTGACAGGGACTGGTTCAATGTAAGAGTTTATGAATAACTAAACTATAGTATATATACTTACGTTTGAGGACACAAAACCGGCTGACAGGGACTGGTTCAATGTAAGAGTTTATGAATAACTAAACTATAGTATATATATTGACAATCATTGTACATGTAATCTATTTTATCCAACATGTGGATGGTGCCCATCATCATATACTCAAGATGTAATTGCTATACAAGTATTGTGCTTCATATCTTACAAGTTTTTAAGATGAGACTATGAACTGAGGTCATTTACTGTGGAAGTCGTGATAGCGCAGTGGGACGTTCGCTTCAGGTGCGAAAGTTCCGGAGTTTGAGTCCCACTGGAGCCGTTACAATTGTGCCCTTAGGCAAGGCATTTAAATTCCACATTGCCTCTTCTCTCTCCCTCATGGGTATGGAATCCATCAGGAATGAGGTCTCGAGAGTGATTAATATAAGCTGAAAGAACTTGTTTCGCAATCACGCTAAAATAAATTTGCATAAACTATATACTCGAGATGTAATTGCTATACAAGTGTTATGCTTCATATCTTTTTACCAGTTTTTCGGATGAGACTATGAACTGAGGTCCTGTTTACTGCACGTGTTTTACAAAGACATGGCCTGATCAGCAAGAGTATGGTATCGCACCCACCACCCAAGACATTTTGTACCGACGACCCTGTCTGCTCTATATAGCTATAATGATATTCGTGTTTAAAGTTTATTTAATTTATTTTAACGATTGCGAAGCAAGTTCTAACAACTTATATTAATCACTCTTGTTGGCGCGGATGAAAGCGTAAATATGGTCATTCGTGTGGGAGGAAGCCAGAGTACCCGGAGAAAACCACCTGTCCGATCTGGCGATCACCGTACCATCTCATACTTCACGGCCCGAGGATCGAACCCGGGTTGCATTGGTGAGAAGCAAGCACGCTAACCACTGCGCTAATCGTGTTGAAGACATACATTAATGTTTTAAATGAAAAAACTGTGATTGAGTGATCAGATGTCTAATGTCTGTATATGACTATTGAAAATCTATCACCAATACAAACTAAATTAAGTGTTTTAATTCTCCGATGTTTCAGATAATAATTATCCTTAGTTTCTGCAAATTTATTTGATCTCAATTGCGAAACAAGTTCTTACAACTTTTATTAATCACTCTCCAGACCTCATTCCTGATGGGATCCATCGCCACTAGGCATTTAAGGGCACAATCGTAATGACTCCAGCGTGACGCAAACTCAGGGCCTTTCGCGCCTCAAGCGAACGTGCTACGACTTCCATATTTATTCTTCTTAAGTGAATATTAGAAATATAAACAAAACAAACGTATGCTATGTCAAGCTACATACGAATATCTGCAACGTAACATCAGTTTATATACCAGTTACGTACTATTGGGAAATAGATATGTTTAAGCTACTCCCTCTTCACAGTGTACCATGCTGTTACTGTCTAACAGGGGCTGTGGTGAAAATGCATTTTTCTTGCACGAGTCCAGTCTACGGTGATCTTATACTTATGACGTACATCTCAATAAAATCAGGTCAGTTTACGAGATTCTTCGGATCAGTACAAACTAACCTGGCTCCGAGGTTATAAAACTTTTCTCAGATCTCAAGTGATATGATTGGTTGATTTGGCCCATCTAATCAGAAGCTTGAGAATTGAATTTGAGAAGTGTTATAACCTTCAGGCCAGAGTTTCCTAGTACTTCCTAGACAAGACAAAATGTCACACTTGGTTGATCTTCCAAATTTCTAACAAGTAATGCACATTCCTTTATATTAACCCATTTCAATTTTGGATACATTTAAAGGCTTTTGCAAACAACATAAATCCAGATCAGCCGCAGCGTAACGCTGCATGCTGATCAGGATCTATGTTGTTTGTTACATAGCCAAGTGTCTTAGCAAGATCATCTGAATAACAAACAGCATAGAGCCTGATCACACGGCATGTTCCGTGGCTGCTGATCTGGTATCCAGAATCAAATGGGTTAACAATCCTGAACATATTGAGCAAACAGCGGTTGATAAAATCATCTTCCATGGATCACCGATGACTGGCGTAGTATGAAAACTCCGCTATAAACACACTCCGCTATAAACACACTCCTCCGCTATAAACACACTCCTCCGCTATAAACACACTTCTCCGCTATAAACACACTCCTCCGCTATAAACACAAGGAGAATTGTAATACTCGTTTTATAATATTACTTCTTTGTCTTTCTACTAAGGTTTGCTGTAACTAAATTTTATGGACGTTTCACAATTGGTTTGCAGACTGGGTTCACGTTTTCCAACTACAAGCCAGGTGTGCGATATGTCAGATACTACCATGAAGGAACTGATACACAGTTTTGGGCCGGCTGGTACGGAGCCAAAATAACACTGTCATCAGTCATGCTGGACTTAACTCACACCGCAGGACCCGCTACCCAGTCATCGTAATTGGCAAAGGAATGTTTGAAATAACTTTGTGACATCAGTAATTCTATGAACACTTTCAATATAGGATCGTACTCATGGTGGTTTTCATACCATATTTTACCGAAACTAGTTTCATAAAATATGGTATGAAATCACAGTCAAGATATCCTTTTTATAATTAATCACATTACCATATTGGGTTTTAGTAATATTTATGCACAAAATAACACTGCTACTTGGCGCCAAATGTCAGCGCAAATTGTCATGACGTCACTAAAGTATCATGATGTCACTAATCAAAGCAACGTTATATTTATGTTTTAAACAGCGTTATAATTGCGTCAAGACTTCTTTTAAATCATAGTGTATCTTACCATTAACGTTATGTACCAATTCAAATGGAAATATGCATACTTTAATTTACAAAACAAAGGAGTATTCTCTCAACCAATCACAATTCTTCCAGGTGTTATTACACGTGTGTACATATAGGAAATTATGAGATGACTGTATTAAACTGAATACAAGCAATGTTATGTGATGAACACAGATATGCATAGCCATTATAAACTGGTTACCTTTGTTATTATACATGGAGTTGTTATTATACATGGAGTTTACATGAAACTAGAAATTGTTTTTGAAAAAAACATGAATATGTCTCCCCACTCGCTGATGCTTCTGTGGAGTAATAAAAAAAGCATGGAAGTGCATGGCCTCATTGCATTAAAGTCATATGAAGTTTTGGAGATAAAGCATGGACAAGCACTGTTATAAAAATGTTCCAATGGACATAAATCCGCCAAATATAATATAACCAGAATAGGATTACAATATGCACATCTAGACATCTTACTGGTGCTTCATGCCAAGCTTGGTAAAAAAGCAAATAGACGTTTTGTTTGTTTGGGTTTTACGCCTGCATCGGCATCAATTTGGGCTATATCGCCAGCAGGCAGTTTACCTAACACCGTTCCTGGGCAGGCTCCAGCGGTTAACCAGTACTTGGTGCGCCTTGGGCCCGGCTCAAACCCGTGACCATCAGTGATGATAGGTTACAGTGGTATACAAGTCAGCGACCTTAACCACGAAGACGGGCATTTTGGAGATGAAGCACAGGCGTTGATATAAAATGTTCAAATTACCAAAATCCGAAGAAGAAAAAATCATCCAAGGGTTACAATATGCAAATACCAATGTTTCCTGAAGTTCTTTGATTTTTCTCTCGTTATTGTCGGGCTGAAAATGTTTTGTTGGCATTTCGTCCTGAATAAAACCAAATAAGTTTAGTGAAATTCCAACAGAGTTAGCGCAGACAAGGTAAACTACAGACAGATGACAAAAACAATACCCCCCCCCCATTAGGGGGAACATAATTTATTACGATACTGTAGGGCATTAAATGTGGATTTTCTTACAGAATTTTATTTGTCCAATCACTCAACAGTGTTATTTGTGTCTCTGCTGTAGATGTTCTTGTCTGTTCCAAGATAGCCTGTAGATGTTCTTGTCTGTTCCAAGATAGCCTGTAGATGTTCTTGTCTGTTCCAAGATAGCCTGTAGATGTTCTTGTCTGTTCCAAGATAGCCTGTAGATGTTCTTGTCTGTTCCAAGATAGCGTGTAGATGTTCTTGTCTGTTCCAAGATAGCCTGTAGATGTTCTTGTCTGTTCCAAGATAGCCTGTAGATGTTCTTGTCTGTTCCAAGATAGCCTGTAGATGTTCTTGTCTGTTCCAAGATAGCGTGTAGATGTTCTTGTCTGTTCCAAGATAGCCTGTAGATGTTCTTGTCTGTTCCAAGATAGCCTGTAGATGTTCTTGTCTGTTCCAAGATAGCCAACATTTTACTATAGTGTGCATTATATTTGCAGTTTAGCAGCTTCACATAATTTATATACCTAGTACCCAATATTCATACGTCAGTTTGTCAACATTTTGCTTCAAATGACCCAATTCCTCTGAAACCAAACCATAACAGTAGATCGTAATTAGTTAAAATCATACCGATCCAAAATGGTAGCTATTATGAAAATCAACTATCAGCTTCTCCTGATCCACATGGTTAATTTTGATAAACTCGGTGTGGAGCAATGAGTAGATCAAAAATAGCTCAAATAAATCCGATTCAAATGGCATCCGTGGACATTTCTTGAACAGACTGGTAAATTTTGATGAAACCCGTAGATCAAAACTAGCAAAAATAGTTGGAGACAATGGGAGAAATGTTGCCAAATTTAAAAAGTACATCCATACCACAAAATCTATCACGTTTGTTGTTCAAATGGGATCACTGTGGTACCAACCATGGTCATATTTAGCTTCAAAGGAACCATGAAACAAATTTAATAAACGAATTGTAGGTCTGCCAAATATATTCAACACTGTATTCTTGCCAATTTTTGAGTGGGTCACTGGGTTGTTAGGTGTGGGATTTAGAGGTGTGGGATTTAGGTCTCTAGTTAATTTACTAGTCACTCCCGATGTCACCAAAACATTTTGTGTCAAATCCTCAGAAAGGATAGAGAGCAGTCGATGTTAGCAATTATATCTCCTAATAGGGAGCAGTCGATGTTAGCAATTATATCTCCTAATAGTTTTGATGTTCCAAACCAAGTTCGATCATAATTGACTATGCAGTTTCATAGATGTCATTTGAAGCATATATAGTGAACAGACTGACGGACTAGGGTGGACATTAGATGACAGATGACTTGCTATACCTGGCAGACGGACAGACAGATGCGGGAAGACTAGCTCTATAAACCTAGGTGTCTCCATGAGCACACCTTTTTACGTAGTGTATGGCAATAACCGCACACTTGAAATATTTTACGTAACAATAACACAGGTGTCGACATTTGACAGCAGATTGTTTACTCTGCGCCATGGATAGAGTAACGGAGCTCGCTGACTGCAACAATTGTGTAACATGTACACGGTAATTGGTAAATAACTTGCTGATATTGCAGTCGACTGATACAAAAAAAGTTTAACTATTTATTTTACAATGATTGCAAAGCAAGTTCTAACAACATATATTAATCGCTCTAGTTGGCATGGATGAAAGCGTAATGGGTCTCTGTCTGTATCATGCACTATCCTCCAAAAATGACTAATCTCTTCAGGAGGCGTCGCTCATATGGGCAACGACGATAAATAAACATAAAACACGCACAACAACAACACAATGTGTATCAACGAAATATTGTGTATATATTTCTGTACATATTTATTATTGATTCACAATCAAATAGGATTAAACTAACACAATGTTATTGTTATATTATTGTTATATTTCGGGTTTTACGCCTGCATCAGCACCATTTTGGGCTATATCGCCGGCGGGCAGTTTACCTAACAACACCTTTCCTGGGCAGACTTCAGCGGTTAACCAGTACTTGGATGCCCCAACCTCCGTAAGAAACTGCCAACTTTTTCATATAAATGAGACACGGCCTGAGCGGGGCTCGAACCCGTGACCATCAGTGATGATAGGTTACAGTGGTATACAAGTCAGCGACCTTAACCACTCGACCACGGAGGCGGACTCTAACACAATGTACATGATATAACAGTGTACGTGTTTTAACCCGTAACCTGCCCAATTAATTGGCCGGAATGTGCAAACAACATAGATCCTAATGTCAGATCGGACAGCACAAAACGTGAATTTAGTTGTGATTGGCAGGTTAAGGGTTAACATTAAACTATACCTTATAACAAAGTATGAAAAAAAGGCATATATATAAATATACAAAATGTGTACATTCAATGACGACAACACGCTTCCAGACTGCAGCTGGATATAGTTCCCCAGATTTTCATAATGAACAGCTATAGTCGTAGCTATTTACTACAATGCACGATCTGATTTTTAACCCTTCCCCCAATGGAAGATCTTCTCGCTGCCAATACCAATTGCACATTGATTAACACATTGGTAGTCGACAACTATACTAAAGATGAGAAGACTGTAGTGGATCCAACCCACAATAAGTGCTAGTATGGAGATTGACTGCTTATAAATTACTTGCGTCTGATAAGTTGCAGCCATATATATCATATGGAATGATTTACGAGTTTAGTTTATACAAATTTATTTTAGTTCTTGCATTATTTCTGATGGAATCCAACGCCACGATGGAGAGAGAAGAGGCAATGTGGAATTTAAGTACCGTACCTTGCCTAAGGGCACAATCGTAATGGCTACATCTGGGCGTGAACTCTAGGTATCTCACACCTGAAGCGAATGCGCTACCACTGTGCTATCAAGACTTCCATACGACTATATCTTTATGAGGAAAGGGTTTAAACAAATGGCTAGAAAATCCTTATCCCTCAGTATGCTCAAATTATGTAGAACGCTAACCTAGAGTTTGAATATTTAACAATCAACATTGAAAATAAAACAAATAGAAACGTCTTCTATGTTGTTGCTCAAATAGAAACATGTTCAATGTTGTTGCTCAAATAGAAACATGTTCTATGTTGTTGCTCAAATAGAAACATGTTCAATGTTGTTGCTCAAATAGAAACATGTTCTATGTTGTTGCTCAAATAGAAACATGTTCTATGTTGTTGCTCAAATAGAAACATGTTCTATGTTGTTGCTCAAATAGAAACATGTTCAATGTTGTTGCTCAAATAGAAACATGTTCTATGTTGTTGCTCAAATAGAAACATGTTCAATGTTGTTGCTCAAATAGAAACATGTTCTATGTTGTTGCTCAAATAGAAACGTGTTCTATGTTGTTGCTCAAATAGAAACATGTTCTATGTTGTTGCTCAAATAGAAACATGTTCTATGTTGTTGCTCAAATAGAAACGTGTTCTATGTTGTTGCTCAAATAGAAACGTGTTCTATGTTGTTGCTCAAATAGAAACATGTTCAATGTTGTTGGTCCTTCGACTGGTTCACAGCAGACTACCAGTCGGGTTAAATGTTGCCAGCCAGGACTGAAAAGTTTGCATCAACACATCATTTACATTCAAATATGCAGAGCTGTGAATCGTAAATTGTGACGAGGAAATCTGCCAAAATGCTGAAAAAGAATAGGATCACTGCCCATCCTTAATAGTGAAAACATATCTTTTCTAAACAGCTTTGGCCAAATCCGACAATTGTGGAAGTCGTGATAGCACGTTCGCATCAGTTCCGAAGTTCGAGCACTACTGGAGCCGTTACGATTGTGCCCTTAGGCAAAGCATTTAAATTCCACATTGACTCTTCTCTCTCCCTCGTGGCGATGGATTCCATCAGGAATAAGGTCTCGAGAGTGATTAATATCAATTGTAAGAACTTGTTTCACAATCGAGCTAAAATAAATTTGTATAAACTAAACTAAATCCGACAATTTTCTCTCAGTATTTTCATCAAAGAAGGAAATCCTCTAAAAAAAAAAAGGAGATGAATATGATGTATGGAACCAAAACTTTTCTTGCCAGCTTCAATCACAAAGGTACAGCATCAGACTCTATTTTGTGTGATCCTGTTTAACCCAGCGTGACACTGCGTGCTGATCAGGATCTATGTTGTTTGCTACATAGCCAAGTGTCTTGGCAAGATCATCCGAATAGCAAACAGCCTGATCAGACGGCACGTTCCGTGGCAGTTTATCTGGCTCTATGTTCTTTTGCAAATACTGTTTGAACGGTATCCAGAATGAAATGGTTTAAATGGTCAAAACAGAC
Source organism: Archivesica marissinica (assembly GCA_014843695.1). Taxonomy (NCBI): domain Eukaryota; kingdom Metazoa; phylum Mollusca; class Bivalvia; order Venerida; family Vesicomyidae; genus Archivesica; species Archivesica marissinica. The sequence goes on along the minus strand of CM026404.1, from coordinate 14,512,090 downwards.
TAGATAATACAATGTTTCATACTCCTAATCCACCCTACAGTCCAATCATGAAGCCCCTGATACTTTTTAATAAATCTTCAAAATCTCAAACATACTGTTATGCTTATATGCTTTCCATTACGTAATCTTCACAAATACCCAAACCTACGCAATGCTTAGATGCTTTCTATTACGTAATCTTCACAAATACCCAAACCTACGCAATGCTTAGATGCTTTCCATTACGTAATCTTCACAAATACCCAAACCTACTGTTATGCTTAGATGCTTTCTATTACGTAATCTTCACAAATACCACTGTTATGCTTAGATGCTTTCTATTACATAATCTTCACAAATACCCAAACCTACTGTTATGCTTAGATGCTTTCTATTACGTAATCTTCACAAATACTACTGTTATGCTTAGATGCTTTCCATTACGTAATCTTCAGAAATACCCAAACCTACGCAATGCTTAGATGCTTTCCATTACGTAATCTTCACAAATACCCAAACCTACGCAATGCTTAGATGCTTTCTATTACGTAATCTTCACAAATACCCAAACCTACGCAATGCTTAGATGCTTTCTATTACGTAATCTTCACAAATACCCAAACCTACGCAATGCTTAGATGCTTTCTATTACGTAATCTTCACAAATACCCAAACCTACGCAATGCTTAGATGCTTTCTATTACGTAATCTTCACAAATACCCAAACCTACGCAATGCTTAGATGCTTTCTATTACGTAATCTTCACAAATACCCAAACCTACGCAATGCTTAGATGCTTTCTATTACGTAATCTTCACAAATACCCAAACCTACGCAATGCTTAGATGCTTTCTATTACGTAATCTTCACAAATACCCAAACCTACTGTTATGCTTAGATGCTTTCTATTACGTAATCTTCACAAATATCCAAACCCACTGTTATGCTTAAATGCTTTCCATTACGTAATCTTCACAAAATCCAAAACCCACTGTTATGCTTAGATGCTTTCTATTACGTAATCTTCACAAATACCCAAACCTACGTTATGCTTAGATGCTTTCTATTACGTAATCTTCACAAATACCCAAACCTACGCAATGCTTAGATGCTTTCTATTACGTAATCTTCACAAATACCCAAACCTACGCAATGCTTAGATGCTTTTCATTACGTAATCTTCACAAATACCCAAACCTACTGTTATGCTTAGATGCTTTCTATTATGTAATCTTCACAAATACCCAAACATACTGTTATACTTAGATGCTTTCTATTATGTAATCTTCACAAATACCCAAACCTACTGTTATGCTTAGATGCTTTCTATTACGTAATCTTCACAAATACCCAAACCTACGCAATGCTTAGATGCTTTCCATTACGTAATCTTCACAAATACCCAAACCTACGCAATGCTTAGATGCTTTCTATTACGTAATCTTCACAAATACCCAAACCTACACAATGCTTAGATGCTTTCCATTACGTAATCTTCACAAATACCCAAACCTACGCAATGCTTAGATGCTTTCTATTACGTAATCTTCACAAATACCCAAACCTATGCAATGCTTAGATGCTTTCTATTACGTAATCTTCACAAATATCCAAACCCACTGTTATGCTTAAATGCTTTCCATTATGTAATCTTCACAAAATCCAAAACCCACTGTTATGCTTAGATGCTTTCTATTACGTAATCTTCACAAATACCCAAACCTACGCAATGCTTAGATGCTTTCTATTACGTAATCTTCACAAATACCCAAACCTACGCAATGCTTAGATGCTTTCTATTACGTAATCTTCACAAATACCCAAACCTACGCAATGCTTAGATGCTTTCCATTACGTAATCTTCACAAATACCCAAACCTACGCAATGCTTAGATGCTTTCTATTACGTAATCTTCACAAATACTACTGTTATGCTTAGATGCTTTCTATTACGTAATCTTCACAAATACCACTGTTATGCTTAGATGCTTTCTATTACGTAATCTTCAAAAATACCCAAACCTATGCAATGCTTAGATGCTTTCTATTACATAATCTTCACAAATACCCAAACCCACTGTTATGCTTAGATGCTTTCTATTACGTTATCTTCACAAATACCCAAACCTACACAATGCTTAGATGCTTTCCATTACGTAATCTTCACAAATACCCAAACCTACGCAATGCTTAGATGCTTAGATGCTTTCTATTACGTAATCTTCACAAATACCCAAACCTACGCAATGCTTAGATGCTTTCTATTACGTAATCTTCACAAATACCCAAACCAACGCAATGCTTAGATGCTTTCTATTACGTAATCTTCACAAATACCCAAACCTACGCAATGCTTAGATGCTTTTCATTACGTAATCTTCACAAATACCCAAACCTACTGTTATGCTTAGATGCTTTCTATTATGTAATCTTCACAAATACCCAAACATACTGTTATACTTAGATGCTTTCTATTATGTAATCTTCACAAATACCCAAACCTACTGTTATGCTTAGATGCTTTCTATTACGTAATCTTCACAAATACCCAAACCTACGCAATGCT